>WBMW01000984.1:0-195453 GCA_013396635.1 Penelope pileata
CTAATCCTACGTTCCAATCATTTCTACAGAGAAGGAAGAAATACATATATTGTTTTTGATATAGTTTGAAATTTAGACAGGTTTTACCATTCATCTTTACTCCTTGGTTTATCCCAATCATTTCCAAACAAATGACTTCATTTCTGGTATTTAAGGTGGGCTTTTTAAAGTCAAGCAGTATAAGCTGTGCAAGGTAAGGCTAGGAGGCTCCCAGAAACTACACAGACATTAAATGGCACAGTGTGATGACTAATGGATAATCTGTTCGGGTTTGTACAGAACTAATGTTTACCAGATGCACAGTAACTCTGCATTTGAGTTTGCGCATCAGCCTTCTCATGGCTGCCACAGCTTGCACTCTCTCACTGACTTCTTCCTCTGCAGCCCTATATAAGCATTTGTAACCTTGACCTGTCCCCTGTGCACTCCAGCCTGATCCTTCACTCCCCCTTGCATCCATCAGTGCTGCTTAGCTGACCAGCTGTCAAGAAAGACATCAACAGCTGGAATTAATTGCCTGTATTACACACGGTAGCTCTAAGGTATTTTACCCTGGGCACATAACCCCAATCTCCAATGAACCCTGTGAAAAGCCAAGGGAGGAGATTTTGGGTACAGTAGAGATGAGGATCTTGGAATGTTAGTTGGAGGATGAAGTTCAGTGGGAGAAGTCCCTCCACCAGCTCCCGAAGTGTGCCTGCAGCCAAGTCTTACAAGCCAGGCTCAGGGATTGGGGTAACACAACTCCTGAGCTCCTCAGCACCATTCACTGCAGACTGTAGTTCTTAGTATATAATATGTTCACTCCCACTGTCTAATTGCATACAGACTCCTTCTTTTCCTCTGGATTTCCTAACACTTCTATCCTGGCAAAGACAACAAAAGAAAAGCACGAGAACGCGGTGAAAAGTAGCAAGAGAGTTGACCTAGGAACTCTTTGAAGTCTCAACTTTTTCATTAAACTATAAACAGCACTGATGGTTTCTGACACATTTGAGAGTCTTTCATGGTATCAAGAGCTTTAGAAAGCACAGGTTTATGCTCCTCCACAAGCAAAATCCATAAACAGAATTAAGAGTGAGGCATTGTAAACATCAAGTCTAATAAGCAACGGAAGAAGAGAGGAAAAAACAAAGCTAAACAATCAAATGAACAATAATTTCTACTCAGTAAGTACCTTTCAGGTTCATAAAATTGGCCCACAGACTTCATATCTTCCCTATAGCCATCTCTAGCATCTGTTTTCCTTGTTTATACTCCCTCCCACAATGAATTAAAAAATTACAGATGAAAGTTTCAGGGCAGGAAAAGGTAGCCTGAGAATTTGTCATAAGGGTTTAAACTCTGTTTTCATAATGCAAAGAGAAACAAGGGGATTGGGGGAGAGAAATCAATGCAAAACGGAGATCTGAGTCTTTCCTGTAAAATGTAATCTCGAAAAGTAAACCATTATTACGGGGAAACTGTTTCTGAGACTTCTTAATTGTATTCATTACAAACGTTTCCTTGAGGGCAAAAGTTTATTTCCCCCAGTAGCACATGGACCTGCATTTCAGTGCTTCTCAGTATTGTCCTTTGGACGTGTTCCCTATCAGCCCTTGCTATCACTGCTTGCCAGGAGTACCACGCCCTGAACAGCAGCAACCTGAAAGTCTCCACTGATGGTGATATACTCATCTTTGCTGCATCATTTTTACCATTGCTGTTAGACATAATTATTAAGTCACAACAAATACTTTTCATGAAGAAAACTAATGCAGGCATCTTTCAGATATAACTCTTTGGCTGATTTCAGTCTAATTTTTTACATTCTAAATAAACAGACAAGGACATGGAGGGTTAAGTGTGACTCCTTGTAAGGAATGTGCCCTTTTCAATAATACAGCTCTTTTGATTAACTAAAAGCAAGGCCTTATATGTTATACACAATCCTCTTTTTAAACAAGGCAAACTCCCGCACTACAAAGATACTAGAACAGCAAATATTGATTTTCTTGGCTGATGGTACACCTCATGCCACACAGCCCACTCAAGCATCTGCTTGTTACCACAAGCTATTCCCTTTGTCAAGGAATAAAGAAAAGTGGCGTTATGTGCTATCGGTAATTGCAAATATTTAAAAGAAATAAACTTCTCAGAATGAAAGGTACCTTCTCTTGATNCACTACAACTATTTACTTTAGGCCTATATTCACTCCCAGCACCTGTACTTTTCAATTGTTAGCTTGCCAAGATCACTGTGGTTTTCTTGCTGATTTTTTTTCTTAAATAACTATTTATTACACTCAAAATATCTATTTAAGATGTACAGTATTTTACTAGAAAAGGAAGATAGCCTGAAAATGCTGCAGAAAACTCCAGCAACTGACACAGGTAGTTTATTCACTTTAGTACATTAGCAAGTGCTATATCTAAGCCGCAAAACAAAGTATACCTACTAAAGAAAATATTGGGTTTAATTTTTATCTCTTGCTATCACTTAGAGATTCTTACTCTTCTGTTTTTCTGGGAGATTTAAAGTTATGTTTTGCTAAAAGAAAATCACAACGGTAAATACAGATTTGTAACTATATCAGAGTGGAGTAAGAGAGGTCAGGTAGATAAAATATCCTTTCTGGTGATTTATATAGAATAAAAGTTATCACTGCAAATTAAAAGGTTGGTTTTAGTCTAGAAAAAAGGGATTTCCAGTCCTCTACCAACAGAAAAAGAAAAAATATAATGATTTCCCTAGCCATATATATTAAAAACAATGACAATGTTACTGTGTTGAGTGTTCAGAAAAAAAGAAGCAGGCAAATACAAAGGAATAGGGAAAAAAGGCAAATCAGAACCTCAAATGCGTGACACAGAAACAGGCACTTGCTAAATGCATCTTTAAAAAGTCCATACAAAGAGTGAGGCCAGAGAACAATGTGTCATTGCCTGCCCTAACTACAGCATAGGGCTTCCTTATGGGTCTTCTCTTTATTAATTGGATGAAAGAATCATAATTCAATTACTTAACGATTTATTACAAAATACTTTGCCCACACAAGATTTTTTCAGCATGTAAACACCATACTATTAGACTATCTACTATTACAGGCCTAGCATTTCAGATTTCATTAGTAAATAAAGCCAGGTTTATTTGTAATAAAGTTAAGCCCTTCCAACCACTGACCATGGAAACCAGATTTTGAAATAATTCAGATTTGTGTTTCTGTTCTTTCTAATTAAGGGTAATATCGGGAAGGACAGACAGTGGGTAGCATTGTTCAAGCACCATGGATTTAAGCAAGAAAATCTGATTATCAGCTCATGTCAGAAGCCAAGCGATAATGCAGCTTAGCATTCGTTTGGGCTTTTTCTTTAGCCAAAAGATAATTACTGTTCGTTAAGTCTTACGTAAGTGTATCTAATATCTGTGGTCCTAAAAATTATGAATAGTAAAAGCACACAACAGGCAAAGAAGAGTTATTGTATTTGTTATTTACTTGGGCTGCTCCATCATGGTAATTTCATTAGCCAGGAAAGTTAAACTTAATGTCAAACTATAATTTCTTAAAGGCCAAAAAGTTAAACATAACTCTCATGCAACTGATACCAGAAGTTACATTTTTATCTGGACACAAAAGCCTTGTTAAAGAGACGCCGAGCCCGTCCTGCGGTCTCTCCTCACACAGACCGGGCGCTGAGGCCTGCCACAGCCTTCCTGGCCACAGGCGGGCTGAGGGTCCCCTGGGCACGCAAAGCCCTCAGCTCCCACCCCAGTCAGCCCAGTGAGCACACACGCACAGGAGCCCACTGAGGAGATGGCAAGGAGCCGAATTGTACTTAAAATCTTCCTTTGGCACCGGGGGAAGGTGAGGCTCTGGGACCAGAAGAGGTTTCTGTTTTCTGACAGAAACCAAGCAGCAGGGTTTGTTTTTAGCTGCCCACATAAGGAGGCTCAGCTTCCTAAATTCCCTGTAGCACAAACCGAAAGACAGACATATCTAGAGGAGGATTCAGAGCGGGGACCTGATTTGGATGCTTGAATTTGCCTGCTGAAGGGAATTCCTCTCCCCTTCCCTGTATAAGGCACCTCAAGAGATGAGTCGAGATGAGTTTCTTATCCACGTAACATGCATAAAGAGAGGGTGTGAGAAACCCCCCCCCCCCCCGCCTTTTCCGAGGTAACAGCAGCTGTTCCCCTCACATGGCCCTCAGCTGAGCCCAAAATGACTTTCTGCTGAGCAGTGCCTGGGCACAAGCACCAGGAGCCCCAGGGGCAATCACGGCACCCAAGCAACCACGAGGCCCTGCCTACCCCACCGGGAAATAAAAAAGAATGTAGACATTCCACAGAAGACACAGTTCTACTCCTTTTCCTAATGCCCCACTGCCAGGAACAAGCAATATTATTCTTGTATCCAGCAGGTCTCCCCAGGAACTCAGGAGGTGCAGGAAGCACAGATTTGCCAGCCCCATGCACCAGCCACCCAGTGAGCTGTGGGTGGATCCATCCATTGAGCAAAGCAGGTTCTGACCACTTGTATTTATCCTCATACTCCTCCCTTAGCCCAATTACAGACTTCAAAGGAGCTGGCATTTGCACAGTCACCTCTGCATGCAAATTCTGTACATGCTTTATGACACCTGAAAGGGTTGGTCAGGTACAGCGTATATCAAAGATGAAAAGTGAGCCAACTGTACTTGCAGAGCAAGGCTACCTGGAAAAATATTAATAAGGAAAAATCCTTCACACCTACAGAACATTAACAAAATACAGCTAGTCTACATTGTTGCATAAACCTCCTTTTACCTCTGGAAGGGGCAGATGTTGGGGAGAGGGTCTCTGCACTGTGGTCCTACCCCAAAGAATACTACAGCCTCATCCACAGGGGAGCTGTGCTGAGCTCATGGGAAGTAAAATAGGCTTACTGCTGAGCAGAGTAACACCTTGCCCAGGTTGTGTATCGAGCTAACAGGTAAGACAGACGAGCCTTCAAAAGAAATGGTAATACACAGGGTCTCTGAATTGTCTCTGTCCAGGGCATGATTTGGTATAAACAGTCACACCTCCATGAAGTGGAAACTCTATAAACACTACCCTTGAAATTAAAAATTAATTCAGCTAATGAAAGCAAAGCTCAAGTAAGATGGAAGATTTATATTCCTTTCAAGCATGCTGAGAACTTACTTGAACAAGGTCATCAGTGAGAAATGGAAGAAAAAGTCAGTCTATGTGTCCCAGCAGGTGCAATAATTCTAGCCACCCTGCTAATGACACGTACCAGCAATTAGGAAATAAATAAATAGAGGAAAAGAAATATCAAGGTTACCCATAAAATAAGTCATTTTAAAAAGACAGTTTTCATGAATAATAAAATACTGTGCAAGGAAAACAAAATTAACAGGCAGAGAGAAACAGGTGTAATGATGAAACATCACCTTCTGTTTGGGTTTTTTTTGTGTGTACTTTACGGCTGATAGGAATCATTTACAATGACTTTCATCATAAGGGAGGGCGTAGATCTGGCACCTTTAAAGCAAGTCATAATGGCAATAGCACAATTGCTAATGCAAAAAATCATTTTGCCTCTCAGATGAGCAGTTGATTTTACAACCGCAGATTTCTTTCATACAGAGGATGGTTCTTCAGAAACAAAGCAAGTGAAGTACCACAGACGTACCAGTTGGAGAGGTATTAAAAAAAAAAAAGAGAGAGAGAGAGAGAGAGAGAGAGAGATATTAAGTCACCAGAGTAGCAACAGTACTGAGAGATGGGGCAGAATTGCCCTCTCTTTGGAGGTACCTACCCCTCCTCCACCAGCAAACAGGAAAATCTCTCCTGTAAGCAGCCAGACTGAAGCATTGACACAATATTCACTCGGGCTGAGCCAGACTGCTGAAATCACCCTTCCACAGTTCCTTATGTCTTCAGCACAAAGATACAGAGCAAAAAACTAAATATAAATGTCCTGAATCGCCTCCTAAGACTTCAGCCTATCTGCCAGATCTAAAGAAGCAACAGTGAGGTGCACCCCATGTCTGCTCAAAGGAAGCTCAGTGCTGGTGCTGCTGCACTGCAGAAGTATTTCAGACATCCTACTGTGGACTGCTAGACCTCCATCCAAAAACTGCTACTTCAGAAGGCAAGGTGGTTGACTATGTCTTATTTTGGACACTGGTAAGAAATTGGCAGAGTTAAAAAGAAAAAAGAAAAGAAAAAAAAAAGCACATAATATTAACCCAAATAATTTTGGAGGTTGCATTAAACTATTTTAATTAAGACTTTGTAGCCAAATAAAAATGAGCAGACAAACTGCAATGATCACAGGCGCCACTCCTACTGGAAGAGAACAGCTCAGAGCCACGGAGGCTTTCAAGCACCTCTTCCAAGCAACCATTACCTGGAGGACAGTGGGAGATTTCTCATCAAAAGATACGGTTGGGCAGAATTTCACAGTTCTCTTTGGTCTTGACACTCCCAATTTCTGCCATACTTAACCCCGTAGAGCTCCAGAGAGGTGGCTCTTTCCCTCGGGTGTTTTGCTGATCCCCTCAGAAGTAATGGACGCAGCTACGCCCAATTGGGGCAGGCAGGGCAAGCATCACCCCTTTAGCCATACTGACCCTCCTCATGGCCCTGGTAGCCACCTCCTAGCAGTGGCACCCTACAGTGCGTGCTAGAGTACAGGAGGCTCTCCAGGGGTCCCCCAAGGCCCAAACCATCTCATGGGTAAGCAGCAGTGCAGTAGCCTCACCAAGCATCATCAGCCAGTTAAGAAAGCCTCACCTCAGGCACCTCCACAGGCTCATCATCATGCAGCCTCCAGCCCTGGCCAATGCTGAACATCTTGGCATGCAGCTGAGTCATTTTGATCATATAAGTGGTCTCACCACTCTCAGAGAAATCATTTGCATGAGCCAAGTGACTCAGTGTTCACAGGAATAGACTTCAGTGGAGAGGTCAGTGCAAAAAGACCAGATTTTGAAGAATAGCTGCAGTGTTTTGAATTGCCCTGGACAGGCTTTTTATCAGTAATTTCTTTGGACTTCAAAAATTATACTTTGTTTTTCAGGACAACGATGTGCTTTTCTTTGCCTGACAGCCAGAAGCATTTTATAGGTAATACAGCCCATCTGACAATATCAGTTTCTTGCTATCTAAAATTGTAACATAACTCATTAACTTCACTATCTTTGTACATTATACTACCATGAAACACCTCACCCTGATTAATTGAAAAATACTTGCTCCAAAAATTGAATAAACACCTTTTTTCTTTCTCTTGCAAACACTCACAACTGTATAGTGGCTCATTGTTTTCCCTCCTTGAATAGATGTCTTTAAAAAGCGCAAATAAAGAGAATTAAATGCTGTGTCAAACTACTGGTACTGCATGTTTAAACACCTGCTTCCCTTCATCAGTCCTTCATAACAATGTTAAACGATAATTATACATGCTGATGAGTAACGAATCAAAATACTGTAATCTATCTTGAAAGGGGTTTTACTAATATTACACATAAGGCATTAATGGGATATTTAGACTGTTCTTGTGAGAGAAAACATACCTTTGTACACAGAGAAAGAAAAACACCAGGAGAACCTTAGCGCATTTTTCTCTCTACAGCTGGCTTCAAACAAAACATGGTTTACTACTCCTTTCGTATTTTATATTAAAAAAAAAAAAAGGAGACTTGGTTTTTTTTTTTTTGTATGTTTTGGTCTGAATATTGCAGTTAGTTGCAAAATCTTCATCACAGTGTCTGGATGTGATGAGCACTGACTCCCTCATGTCCTCACTGCCTGGCACTGCCTTCACGCCCGCGTGTGGTCCTGCACCATCAGCTCCTCCAGGCAGCAGCCGTGCCCCAGCCCCATCCGAACAGCAGCTCCCAAGAGCCAGCTGGGAGAGGAACACTCTCACAGTTACACTCATCTGTTTAGCTCATGGCCACAACTTTTCTTACCAGGGCTGTCTGCAGAAAGAGAAACTAGGGCAGTCTGTGCTCACAGGCATTTGAGGTGCACAGTATCAAAAGAGTGAATGCTGTAGGACTCCCTGGGACCCAAGGCAATTTTGACACTTCCAGCATCCCTTCCTAATGCACTTTTACTTTTGAAGTCATTTTCGAAGCAGCGTACACATTCATGTCACATACAGCAGAACTAGTGAAGCCTCCATTCCTTTCAGGCAGACTCCTAAGGGGATTCTCTCACATCTGGCAAGGAGTTAAAGTCCAAGTGCAACTCTTTTTCAGTGGGTAAATAAACAGCATTTTTTCCTCTTTAACTAGCCATTGATTTCCCAGACACTACTCAAAGCATGACATTTTGCTGCCTTATCTTGTTTACATTCTTCATGTGTACCAGTGAACAGACTCAGGATGTGGGACACACTGAGTGCATCGTTACAGTACTATTGGAAGATCAAATAAAGTTTGAAAACACTTGAAAAAATGAAAACTTTTACTCCTTATTTTATTTCTAACTCATACCTTCTACTGCTCCATGGGTCAAGCACGGCTAATGACAGAAAGAGCATAAGGCTGCTGCTATTCCATGTCTCTGCAATAAATAACACTGAATTTACACAGTGTGTGACATCAGTTAAGAACAGGAGAATATTCCTCATGATTGAGCAAGTCTTTCTCTGCTCTCAGCAAGATCCTGAGCCACACTAAACACCTACAAAATACCTGCAAAACAAGCAAACAAACAAAAAAAAAAACACCCAGAAACTAAATGCAGAATTCTGCTGGATGTGAATAATTGTATCAGTGGACTTTGCAGCACCTCTGTTAACTCTCAACTGTATTAACTTCTCATTAACCCTCTCTGTGTCTCAGAATTACCTCTCTCCCTCTTCATTAACTATCTTATAGTCTTACTGATCCTCCTTTCCCAGGTTTCCTCTTTATCCCACAGGCAGAAAATACCCTTTTTATCTAAGTAACTGACTGATATAATGAAGTAAACTCAAAACAGTTATTAGTGGTTTGTATTGACTTCACAGTTGAAGCTTGCTCATGAGATACGCAGACGGACCTACATAAAACATAGATGTTTAAACACAAAACTTCCCTGGTTTCCAATGGTGCCAGCTAGCCTGGGGGATACAGCAATTCCTCCCCAAAAATGCCTCAGTTTGTACTATAGTTCTTAATAGTGTAAAAACGAGCACCGCTTTCCAAGTTAGAGATAGAAACTTCAGAACTCTGTGCTAAAAACTTGTGAGTCATCAGCAGGCTAGCACCTGGCAAGGCTGGCTGCCTTTGAGATACATCTGAAACAAATAACGGCCTCCAGAGCACCAACCACAAACACAGTACCTCGAAGTACCTTCCTCTTCAAGGAATTTAAGTCACACCCGGAGGAAAGATGATGCAGTTCTGCGGTTCCCTGCTGTCTGTCTCCCTAACACCATATAATATACAAGCCTCACACCATCCTAAGCTGCAATTTCATATCATTTTGTCTTTAGAGGTGTCATTTTCTCTTGAAAAGAAGCTTTCCACAGACAGCAAACAAACCTTATGCGATCTCATCACTCAACCTGCATTCCAGCAACTTGCCATTGTCTTAACTAATAATCTGATATAACTACTTCACTGTGTAGAAAGTAACCTTGTCTCTCGCTCTTTTTTTTTTTTTGCACATTCACACAAATTTAAGCTGTTATACATAGCGTGCCAATGCAGTTATGCATCAGCAATCACACTGTGCTGATGAGATTTTCAAAACTTCCATTTAATTTCCAGGGAAGGTGTTAAACCAACAGTAAAAATTGTCTTTTTATCCTACCTCATTTGTGCTTGACTAAAGCCCTAGGAAACAATTTAAAAATCAGAGCCCAAAGGAACTGAAGTAGGCAACACAACACGCTTAATCATGCTGGTCATCTGCACAAGTATAAATCTAGAGTGATTCCTGAGATGTTACCAGAATTGCAGCAGGTTCAGTTGAATCCTGGTTATTTCCACCTTGGAAAGAGAACTTCAAGATCACTGAACTACCTTTGGGTGTGGACAGCCAGGTTGTACTTCATATTCCTTCTAGCTGTGAGCAAAACCACACGATACAAGCAGAAGTAAAGGTTGGCCTTGAGTACAAAAAACATCCAAAATCCAAATTCATGGAAACTTTCCTCATTTATCTTAACAAGGTAGTTAATTCAAAAGGCTAATTACAGCATAAGCACTGATACTTTAAACATTTATACTAAACAGTCAGCATTGTTCTCTATTTTCCTCTTATTTTTGATTCTCCATCTCCAGCACTTTGATTTCCTTTCTTTAAAAAAAAAAAAAATGATTTCTGGATTGTGAGATGTTAAAGTGCTTCCATATCAGTAACACTGATAAAAGTTCTGTAAAACAATATCAAAAATGTCTGTCATATTATTAAATAATTTCTCCTACAGCTTTTGAGAGTGAAAGATAGCTTGTAAACTGCCGAAGAAGCAAAATAGCATAGATCTCCAACACATTTTCTTACTGAAACATACCGTACTCCTATTTGAAATAATTGCCTTTACATAAGTGATATCAAGGCAGAGACTAGAGGGTTTTTGTTTCACGTATACTGGCTCTTTCCTGATGCTTTCCCATGACACTGACACTCTCTCATAACAAAATAAAGACGTCACAGAACACTAGCATGCCTTCGTTCTGTTCCTACAAAATATTTCAGACAGATAATTGTAAAAGAATATCCAACCATGTCAGTATAACATTACTGTAAATCTTGATGGAATGCCAGGACACTTTCTACATGCAAATGACCTAGAGAAAAAAGGAAGTCCTGATGTTGTTCACTACTTTACTAATTCATTGCTGAATTTCAGTATTCCTCTTCATTTTATCAGCACAAAAATTCTCACCTCTGCTCCCAGTAGTCTTCAGTAAAACATAACTAAAAAAAAAAGTGCTAACAGCCTCCATATTTCCCATTTATGCAACACATACTGATTGTAGGTCGCTATATCAGAAGTACAATGCTTGACCCCCATGTAGATGTTTAATAGTACCAGCAATATAGCAAAAGATTGGCCTACACTGCAAAACTCTGCCTGTCTAATAACAGTGGCTAAGAGTCTCAGAAATAAATCTTGTTCTCTAATCAGCACAAATGTACCAGCAAAATATTTCCTATACACAGACCTACAGCTGTCCTGAAGTTAGCATTAAAATTTGCAAGCAACCCAACTGTTTTTGCTGGCAAACCTTGTGTCTCCACTAGGGGGTATTACCAGTATATCTATGTTGCCATAGGCGCACCAACAACGTCTGCCTCCCCTCTTATCCTGCCAGGATGATGATTTGTACCAAAATCAGGGGGGTTTTGCCCATCAGGGCCCAGCAGACTCCCTGCAGATCTGCAGTCAGTCTGAATGATGTTCTCAAGCTGCTACATTATGGATAAATACAGTGAGAAATACTGCAAGCTGGGGCATGCCTTGACAAGCAAGCAGTTACTTTGTTCTAAGTGCTGTAGAGAGCCAGGACTTAACCACCAGGGTGTCCCTGAAGCCCTCTGCACACATGCTGACTCAAGCAGTGTTTTGCACAGCTCAAGGCTATAGGACTGTGGACTTCACTTTTGCATGCACCAATAGCTGGAAGATAAGAAGAAAATGCTGTGTCTTGCTCTAGGAGTAATTTATACTAGAGGAAGATGCTATGTGAACAAGCTGTCACAAACACTTGGATTATTTGCACTACTGAGGAAAGAAAGGCATGGTGACAGAAGGCAGGCTGGGAATCTTCCCTGTGTTGGCCAAATAAAAGCATGAGCCCACAGGCAACGGTGCTTTGGATTCATATACAGGCAATTATTCATTAGGTAACTCCTTAGGCTGAACTCTATGAGTCTGCACCCTTTCCTCTCCCACCCAGACAGATTGCCTTCTTTGTGACTACTGCGCAGTTTGAGGGCCAAGAAACAAGATCTACCGCCTGCAATACTGCACAGAAAACAAGCCCCCATTCCCACCTCAAAAGGCTTGCAGTGTAAGTAGAGAACACAGGCAGGGAGAAAGATCTGTGTCCAAGTGAAAGAAACACCAAGCCAAGACGCAAGGAACTGCATGAGCACCATGACAAGTAAGGTCAACAGCAACATTTGCGAAACATAGTGGAAATGCATCCTGTGTGATATTGCATCCTGCCACAATCACCCCAAGCTGCTCCACCAGCTTTATTCCCTGACTGCCTCTGCCCTGAAAATCTCCTGGCTGGAGAGATGCAGAAGGTGACTACAGCATGGGGTGGTCATGAATAAAGTGGAAGAAGACGAGATAATTGGCAATATGGACTGCAGCCCTGATCCCGCCTCTTCCTTCGACAGTGCTGGGAAACCTCACTGAAGTGCTTTCTGGGGCCAGCCTGGTACCTCTGGGTTGCTCAGTCTTATAAAGGCTAGATGCTGTCACTGGATGAGCTGCAAGTTCCACCTGAACAAAGCAAAGGGGAAAGAGGCTGGGTCCGGCTTTCCAGCTCAAACAGACTTCAATAAAAACCAGCCAACAAATTGGCTGTTATTATTAGCACTGTTATCAATTACACTATTATTCACAGATGGTAGATAATAAGTATTAACTACCAACAGCAAATCAACCTTGTCTTGGCACCAATAATATTACTCCTAAGTGTAGCAAACTTAAATATCTCCAGCCACATCAAGGTCACAATACTCATTTTCATGGTAACACATTGCTCTCTTAAACGTAGAAACATAAACTAGATTCATTTAGATTAAAGCAAATATGCTTACCTCGTGAGTAAAAAAAAAAAAAAGTTTTTCAGAGTAACATTAAACTGGATATAAATCATCTTCATTCACCTTGATGTTTCTTTACTCGTAGGGTGAAAGAAAAAAAGGTAGCTACAAAGAAAACAAGGTCTGGTAGTAATTCTCTGTATTCACACATCAGGAGATAGCAAGCACTTCTGCACAGGCATAGCTGACTTGGATACAGAAGGGAAACACACAAGTCACACAAATCCTTCAGCAGAGGTAGACCAGCCGGAGACATCGTACCAAACATCTCATTCTTTGGACCCTTGCAGAATTTCACACATTTCACATCTTTCACACCAGGGAAGGCCACAATGGGGGGACACATTCGGACATTTTATCACTGCCCAGCAACGTCCATACAATGTCGCCACAATCACCCCAACATGGGTACACCAGCTGTGGCTGCAGCAAAAGCTGGTACCCACTGCTGTGGGCAGAGCAGGCAGCTGGCCTTCACTCATCGTAACCTGGGTTCAGTAGAAACCTGCCATTTACTCTAGCAGTAATAGTAAATATCAGAATGTATTCCTCTATGCAAAATACACTGGTGAACTCAAGTGCAACTGTTCACCAAGTTAGACAGAAAATATTTCTCAGTTCAACCATGCTAAATCTAATCCTCACACAACTACTGTCAGTTCTATACAATATATTATAGGGGATGAGAATGTACATATCTAAGGTACAGTTTATTTTCTCCCATAGACAGACCCAGGTCAGCTAAACCCTATTCATGCTAGAAAAAAATGCAGACGGTGTGTGGGGCCTGAGTTTGAAGAGTGTAGTGGTCACCACTGAAGTCTTACTCCCCTAACCATTCATTGTAAATAGGAAGGAAATTAGGACAATTACAACAGTTAAAATGTAAATGACAGAAATAGCTGAAAACCTTTTTCTTCCAGTTCCTTCTTGTTTAAATAAAGCCCTAACGAGCTACAATCAGAGAGGTCTGCAATGGATCCATGGCAACGGAAAGCCCTGGCCTATGGCTACCATCTTTCCCAGCACACTGACATTAATTTACCATATATACATGTACACATTTCAGGAAAAATCACCAGGCTCAAGCTTCATTCACTGAAAAAAAGCATCATTAGCAAATGAAAGAAAAAATATAACAGGTCAGCAATTTCCTTGATGAACTCATCTATTTATTTTTATTTGAAAGAGAAAGATGAGATTATTCTTGTAATTTTTGTGCTTTGTACCTCCAGTGAAGAGAAAATTGCACCTATAAAGCTGATTTTGATTCTTACACAGCAGATGAATAATAAAATCAATGCTTTGGCATCTATGTATTCCTAAAATATTCTTCAAAGAATCATCTGAACAGCATATTAAAAGCAAAAGGTGACAGTGCTAGTATTAGTTCTAGAAATTATATCAAGCAAGGTTTTATTTGTTGTTGTTTTGTGATGCTTTATAATCCCTGTGTGTAGAAAAGGGGTTATTTAATCTGTCAAAAGATCAAGAGCCATCCAGCAGTATGAGAATACTAGCTCCATCCGGATGAAAGCAGAAATTACTAAAAACAAAATGAGATATAAATTATCCATTAAAAAAATCTCTAGCAGTTATGATGGGGATTTTGGATATACTGCATACTACTGATGTGACAATAGCACTTGTTAAAATCTAGCTAACTTCATGGGTGGAAAAAGGTCTAAGATGTTTCCTGTTGGATGTTTTCTCGCTGTCAGTTTGTAGGTCTGACTCACCTGGCGGAGAGGAGCTCTGTTATTCCATGAGTTCCCTGTGCTGCGGGCCAAACTCTGTCCATCAGTCCAGGAACTTCTCCTTGGTCTGCTTTCTCACCCAACCCCAACAACCCACCCCAGATGTCAGCAATTCCACCAAGTTATCAAGCCTACCTGTTGTCTGTGGTCTACGGGCAGCACTTATTGCTGTTGGAGGTGTTTCTCCTCCTTGCAGCAAAATGGCAGAGTCACAAATATAAGCACAGTAAAGTGCCAAATAACCTCCCATGAATGGAGAAGTGGTGCCGGTAGCGCAGAGGACACAAAACAACCCTGAATGCAGCACAGCAGTTGTAAGACTGTGGTCTTACTTACCACTGTGAGAGTGCAGAGGTACATGCCTCCATCCCATGAGGTTACTCCACTCACAGAGGTTATGCAATCAGTATTAACAGATCACATTTCCCTTTGCAGGCCAAAACCCAGAACCCACCACATGTGTATTCTCAAGCTAGCCAGAAAAGACTTGCACAGAGATCTCACAGCGTTCTTCTCTGTTGCATCTAGCAACCATTTCAGTCGTCTTTGCCTAATAAGCAACCTCAGCACGTGCTCACTTTTCGTCATGTTCATTAAAGTTCATTTGTGCAAGTTACTGAGCAGACAGAGAGGGGGCTGATGAAACCTGGGATGTCAGCAGAAATGATTCAGAAAAAAAAAATACAGTATATATTTGTCATTCTATACATTAGCAATATCCTTGGGGATCATTCTGACCACAAGCACTCTTAAGTGCTCCTGCTAGACATCAAACAACACATGTAAAACACACCTACCTGCTATGTTGATATAGGGCCCTAATCCTGACCATGGTTACTTCCAAACTGCCATCGTTACCTGGGAGCAGATAATGGTCTCTGATACGTCGGTGCCACTTAAATACTTCCACTGAGTAATAAATACAATTTACTGAGTTTCATTGCACAGATTCTCTCATCTTATTTCATGTTCTAATTTGTTTGAAAGGAACATTATAGTCAATTACATTTTAACTGTATTGTGTTTCTTTGTTTTTTTATTGTCTGCAGTGTCTGACAAACAGCAGCCTGCGCGGTCACTCTGGGGACTCTTTTGCACTGTTTATAATTAGAGCAAATATGTTCTTTCTAGGTTTAGTTACCAATAAGGAGTAATTTCTTTATAACTGTAAAGAGCTATTGTGCTTGGGGCATCCAGCAGGACCATGTTCATCGTTGTTATTGTTCAGTGTGTTCGAAAAGTCCCTTTAAGGTCTAATAAGGCAAACCAGAACGGCTGTTGATAGATATCAATACAAACAACAGAAGGTATTCTGTTTCCTGATCTCTCAGAAGAGCTATAGTTCCAGCTCAAATGCTCTTAGAATCTCTAGGCCTTGATGTTACCATGGCAGGAGCGATAGCAAACAAAGATGAGCCAGTGCTTTATAAAACAAAATATGAAATATAGCCTAGTTATTATGGACATATAACTTCAAATAGCCAAAGCTCTTTGGCAGGCAGAGCCTTATAAAGCAAGACGAGGTATCATTGCTACTTATCTGTAAAACATCTGTGAAAAGACACTAAGTGTAAATGTACGTACACATTTGTATTTGAAAAATGTAGTATAATCAGGATCATTGAATTATTTTAAGTCAAAATACAACACTTTAAAATATTTCACTACAGCCAACATGTAAGAATTCCTTCAACCACCAGAATGCAGCCACTTCTGTGGTGAGATACCAACCAGCCTAAGGAATTAGCATGGTGTACAGCGCTTAGGGAAACTGGGAGCTAAAATGCACTTCCTCTGGTAGAGCCAAAGGGACGTTCTTAGCCAGAACACAATGTAGACTAGGCAGAGCCTCATTTCTTCTCTGTGATAAGTTTAAGTCAAATTTAAACTACAGACCTAGTTTTCTATCTGATTGAAAGAAGGTCTTCCACAAAACATATTTCCTGAAGGTCACAGGTCCTAGCCAATATTCAGTGCAAAAGTATGTTTCCAGACCCCAAACTACCATAAGGCAGGTCAATTCCTAGAAAACCTCCACGCAGCTTCAGCTATCAAAGCAGAGGTTGCAGCCGTACTGATGTATTCTTCCAGTGCTGTTTTAGGAGCTCACAGGGACAGATCACCCTCATGAGGATTAGACCGTATACAGCAGCTGGGGGTCTATGTAAGACCTATTCATCTCCACTGATCTATAGCAGCACATGGGTATATAGAAGCACGTGCAATAGTTCTATCTTGTGAAAATTTAGTTAATATTAAGTTTAGCATTGCTTTCCATTTGAGTGCTCACCTGTCTTGAGCCTTAGTGGCCTGCAAAAGTGGGTGGGTGAGTGGGTGGAAGCTTTAGGGTCTGCACCCTACACTCCCACAAAGAAATATAGTAATTCCAATGAATAGTTTATGTCTCAACAAGAGCAGTATTTGCTCACCTAAAGGTATAAATCCTGCATACTCCAATGTCTTATGACTGTAGAAAGGGATCTAGGAATGTTCTTTATCACCCTGACTAGCCTGAAACAGTCTACATGGGTAGTTCCCTGAGATTATAAATTGCAAACTGAGGATAAACCAGCAGTTACAGGTTGTCTGTCTTTGTCAAATGTCTTTAGCATTCCACCCAAAGAGAAACCACCTGCAATATATGCTTTTGCAAAGGTTTGACCTCATCATGTTTCAGTTGGTCTAACATACAGGTATGGTTTCTTTGTAGATTAAAGAAGTATTGTAATCAACATGGAAAAAAAAACATACTTGAAAGTAACAAGTAGCTCAGATATTCATTACTAGCCATTAACCTGATTTTCTAATGAATACGACATTAGGCATTCATTAACAATCATTTGTGTTTATGTGGAACGGTGGCTGTATAATGAAGGTTGATAAATGAATGGAAATGAAACGAGGGAATTTTGGACACTTGTAAAACAATTAACTTGTTTGGCATTAATTACATATTGAAAAGCTAAATCAAGTACATTTGGAAAGCCACTAGGACAGAGACACAGACCAAGGGTAGATATAAAGACCAGATATAAAAGAAAAGCTGTATTTCTTTTAAATAAAGAAATACAGCCAAAAGTATGGTATTAATGACAAACACAGCTCATTTCTAGCAAAAAGAAACCGGATTGCAGCCTGCATGTTAATAAAGAAAAAAGTTAATGAAAAGTGAAACAATGAAGTCAATAAAATAACCCCTCACAGTTGACAATGAAGTGCAAACAGGTGGTGTCCTAGAGGGTTAATGTTTTTGTTTCTTAAAGAAAGAGCCATACAAGCGCCCACACACTTGAATGTATGCTAATAAACAAAACCACCTAGAAAATTAGATGCTAGAAATGAGGAAATATGGAAGCTCATTTTACAGTTACCAGGATGCATTCCCTCTAATGAGTCAGTAACCTGATCTTTCCAGGCAGTTTTGACTGCATCTTTTCTGCTCAGTGTGGCCCCAGCCCTGAAAACAGATGCTTCCCGTACCCTTCGCCTGCACAGAGATGCATTAACTCTGTGGAAAGTAATGCAGCCTCAGCAAACATCATCCACATGTCTTTTGCAAGATTAGGGCTTACAGTATTAACGAGTATTAAGGGGCAAAAAAAAAAAAAAAAAAAAAAAAACNGAAAGAGAAGACTGAATAGTAAATAACAGGAAAAATCTTGCTTTTCTGGGATTTGCTAAAGTGGCGGGGGGGGTCTCTCATAGCAAAGGAGGAGATGTCCTCTGTGGTATATTTTATTCCTTTCCCCGTTTTCTTCCCTGTCCTTGTCCCAGGTGGCAGCTGATCAGTGCTGTCCCTCTGTCAGGACATTACTCCTACCAGGAGAGAGCCGCACCTTCCTCCCTGCCCAAACCAGGGAGCTCAGCGCTGCCAACACCCAGCCCACACCACCAAGAAAAGGAAAGGACTTTCCTCTGCCTCTTGCTAATGCAGTAAAGGTAAAATTCCAATTTTGTCTCCATTAAAGACTCATACAGATGCTCACACATCCCGAATTAGATCAAGACACCCGACAATAATGCCTCACATTTCAAAGAGATTCTGCAAACACCAGGTACAGATCCCAGATCCAACTCCAGGAATCATTAACAGCCCTTCTCTCCAGCCAAATGCGCTGCCACTGATTCTACTTACAAAATGCCAATACGACCGAACTAAAAAAAGCATGCAGGAGATGACTTATATCCAGCCACCTCTGCAATTGAAAGAACTTGACTCATGACAGCACGCACTACACCTGTCAGGTGTTATCTAAACTCAACCAGTTCTGGATTTGTATCCTATACCACAAAAAACTACTTCTTCTCTCCCGAGTTGCAAGCACATTTCCACAACAGAAGAACTAAAATCTTGTCTTGTTGCAATTCATTTTGTTTGGGCTCACACACAACCACACTCTGGTGGATGCATGTTCCATACGGCATCGCTCACGCCAAAGATACAGACTACCATAGACACATCATCGACTCTGCAGGGAGAACAGAATTTTATTTACCTTGGGCCAAACAACAAACAGCTCTCGATAAGTAGGAGTAACCTCATTTGATATTTATCAGAAGTGTTTTAAACTTTTTCAGCATGCCTCTCCTCCACTGCTGTGGTGCCTCAATGCTAGCTGAGAACGCTGGTGCATCTTCAGAAAGAACCAGCACCGCTATAGGAAACCACAAATCCTTAACTAACATATGCTAACTTTTCTCCCAGGAACAAAAGCACCATCTCTGTTGTCCTCTCCGCAGAAAACACCAATCAAAGAAGACTCTTTTCAGGAACAAATGTTAGCCAGGAACTTCAGTTGTGTTTAATTAAGTTCTTCCGAAAGAAACCGCATGCTGTGGCACTGAAAAGGTTATCAGAGGTCAGCTGCCTGCCACGACTTTGTGACCCCCAAAAGGCAAAATAAAAGATAGTGGTATCCCTGCTGGTAAGATTGGCTTCCGCATTTGTCTCCCTCCCTTTCTGCTTTAATTTAATAGCAATCAGCACAATATGGCTGCTTTTCTTCGAACAATAGGATGGGCAGAAGTTAGATTTACAGCACTGCAAGGGGGAAAGCAGGAAAGAGGGGAAGCACACTATGGCTCTTGATCTACAATAGGAACATCACTTTGATACCCATAAATAACTTGCAAACCTACTTAGGATTCATTGCTGTCAAGAGCAGACAGATGTGTGCTTTTACAAAATTTAGTATTACCGTATGGAGATTCTCAAACACACAACTGTTCAGCCAACCAACTACCTTCAAAAATGGAAGATAATTCAGGGTACAGATCCATGCTGAATGTATAATGTGTTCTCAATATTTCTCCAATCCATTACAGAAGAGCTATCATCACAGGCACACAAATCCATGTTTAATCCACCAATATGGCGAGCAATACTGAGTAGGATGAGAGAACCCTGGCAGGATCCTCCTCAGATTACTTTGGCACAGCAAACATGGGCTACAGTCTCTGCAATTACCAAAGCAGTCCAAGGGAAAAGCCTGTGTAATTCCTGTTATTACACTGCTGCCCTCACAATATATTTAAAGCACTGCCATCAATATTAATGAGATTGCCTCCTGAATTTAGTTTCACCCTTAAGTGATGATAAGCTGAAACGGAGTTGTTTAACCTTCAGATTGTGCTTAATCATTTTAGACGACTGCAAGAACTTTAGGCATTAGAAGCTAATATTTCTGTTATTGTGTAAAAAGATGCAAAGTGAGCGGTGTTTCTTTCTGGGTTTTTGGTTTTTTTTTGCTTAAATCTTTCCAACACCTTAATCTATTGTCTCTCAGGACTTTGAGAAATCTTTGAGAAATCCTCTGTCTCATTCCTGCACAAAGAACTGCCTTCTAGTAAACATTTCCATCACAGGAAACTTGTCAGCAGCTTCCTTCAGATCCAGCACAGGATGGCATCCATGGCCTTGCTGGTACATATCCCCATCACATAAAACCTCAGCACCATCCAAACCCATGACAAAATCCTCATTAACTTCAGCAGGGCGAGGATCATCCCCAGCTCTTTGCTCAAAATCAAGTTCACCCTCTTTGTTCCCCAGATCCACCTGTCTGCCTTCTAAAGTGTGAATCATGTCTGTGCTCCCAGAGCCAGAGCAGAGGCAGAGGGGCTTGGAGCAGGCTGGGAAGGGGCAGCCTCAGACTCAAGAGGGACCCTGAGACCACGGTCACCGTAAGCACCCCGCTAGCTGCTAAATCCTATTTGTTTCTAGCAGTTAAGCCATTCACCGAAAACTAAGAGAAATGATTCTACCCCTCTTTTAGATCACTTATCCAATTGAGTTGGTGGAGAGGTCAAGCAATGGGAGGATAATTCACTGCAATACTGCAAAATCTCCCACTGAAATCAGTATGATTTTAGATGCATTAGGAGTACAGCGTATTTATGCTGTATTTGCTTCATTTCTAACCTCATTAAATACAGAAAATACCTTTTAGATCATCTACATGTCTATAGTATTGAGTCTCAGGTCATTATCATGCTAAACAGCACAGTCCAGAAAGTCAGATATGTTATGGCAGGGAGTTCATTTCTTCTCAGTAATCCTTTTTGTCACAATGTATCGGAACTTTTGTTTCCCAGATGAATTACTCTCTAGAAAACACAGTTGCTCTTCCAAAAGGGTACAACTGTATACTACACCAATATGCAAATATTTTTAAAAAACTCTTATCAATAACTGTATCAATCCCAGCAGCAAGCCCACCTTCACAGTTCAGAAGCGCACATTTTAAAGGGATTCACGACCAGAAAATCAGTGTCAAGATTAAAGTCATCGTAGACAAAAAGAAACCAACTGCTGTTAGTTTTCTGCAGCAGCAATCAATCCTGTTCTTCCCTGTGCTTGAATTTTCTCTTCTCTTGAAACACTATAGTTGTGAGGCTTTAACCAATACGCAAAGCAATTACTTTCTAAAGTAAAACAATCTTAGGTCAACTGAAGATAATGGAAATCATACAGGCAGTTATTCACGTCTAAATGCCAAGCTTCTGGTTTCACTTCCAGACAAATCCACATGACAAGGAGTACAATATTTGTTTTCCCTAGTAACGCACTGGGATACCGCAGCATACACTTTCACTGAGCACAGTCTCCTGTGTTTGTCCTCAGCTTGTTCCACATAATTCAGTAAAACACACAGACAAGTGCCACATCTGGATTTGTTACCTAGGCAGCAAATAAACGTAGTCTGAAACCTCACAGCAAAACATGCTGTTCAAAATTTTAACCAGTGCAGCAAGTGCCTCGTTTATCAAACCCACGAGGAGAAAAACAAAATCCAAGTGATCAACGGCTTCTCAGTTAAACCAAAGTTGCACTGGGGATTTTCAACTTTAATTACTTTAATTTTCTAGCTCTTATTTTCGTAATAAAATTGAATATCAAAGGGAGCACTCACATCTACTATACACCAACACGGCAACAAAGTTCCAGCCCTACTCAGAGAACAAGCTAAAACCATCCTCGTGACAGCCATTGTAGCACATTAATGTCACAAGATGCAAATGGGAGCACTTGTGGTTCTATCTACTGTATTGGGTATTTTTAATAAAAATTACCTTTAAAAAAAAAAAATAAGCAAACAAGAACAGCTCTTCTAAGTTGGAAAAAATGTCCTTAAGAGAAAGTCTAATTAGTCCTCTATAGCTCCGTGCAGCTCAGCGTAGAAGTCAGGAAAATGCATTTCCCATATTCACCCCAGGTTATTTTAGAGGTACTTACAAATACCTTGGCCTTTAGAATACTTTGAGTCAGTAAGATCTTCGGGCTCGCACTCACCCCTTTAAAGTGGAATTCTTTATCACGAATTGCTTCAAAATACTTTTCTAAAAAGAATGACCAAGGCTACATACTAAGCAGTTGGTCAGCTTAAGAACTGCCTTTTTCCTCTGAAAAAAATGCATCATGCATCTTCCCTGCAACAGAAAGTCATTTATACCTTGCACGGCAGATTACTTGGCCTGGTTTGCCTGAGAACACAAAATAGGTGTCTTTGCTGGTGCTTCAGAAATATATCTTAACTTTCTAAGACACAGATCAAGATGTAATGCTCAAAATCTTCAGAGAGAGGCAGAGTTCAGTGGTAAAAAAAAAAAAAAAAAACAACTAAATGCTATCCTGAATACTATCCACACTGTGCTAATGTTAGCCAAGTGATTTCTCTCAGGTATTTTTAACAAGGGTAAGAGCTCATCTGGTAAATGATAAACTGAAGGAGGAATGTACACTCCTGCAGCCTGATGAGACCCAATAAATGTGACTATAAAGGCCGGTTGTTTAAAGGATAAATAACAATAAGGAGAAACTAACACAATGTAGAAGAACAGATCAAAATTTTTCAGCATATGAAAGTTCAAAATACCATTACTATTTGTGGTTATTGAAGAAAGAGGAGCATTTGGAAAACAGGCTACGTACTGGCATTAGTCAGAAGTGCCGGCAGTAAATTACAATTTCTTACCACTCTCAGGCCTTTACACTACCTTTCCAAGAAGAGTTAAGCAACCAGATCGCATTGCTGAGATTATCTAGGATGAACTCTGTCATCCCTGGAGCAGAATTCAAGAGAGTATGGGGGGAGAGGGTTATGTCTTATTAATAAGGGAGCTTACATCATCTCAGGTCATTTTGCCAAGTGGTAAATTCAGCTGTGCATCGAAGAGATGCAGTTATCGACCCATCAGCTTTGACTCTACACCTGCAAAGGATACATGCACCCCCATCTCAGACAAGAGCGGTCCCACTGTCAAATCAACTGAGTACAGGTTAATCCTGTGCATAAAATTTGGTACATGTGGGACTCTGTTTACTTCAGGAAGGAATACTGATGAAGGCACCAGCTGTACTGATATACTGCTACATCCTCAAAGGACAGGAGGAGACACAGTGAGAGGAGTTTTTCTTTCACATCTCAGCTGCATCTTCCCTTTCCTGCTTTTACCAAAAAGCCTTCCCAGCAGTCACTCAGCCAAATTCAGAGCCATCCATAAGGGCATGAGTGAGATAGATGTGTGTCACAGAGGTGCCAAAATGCAAACAAATCTCAGTGGAAGGAGAAGGCAGAAGAACTAGCGTCTGCCTTCAAAGATCTGGCAGGATGCAGTGCTATCTGCCAACAGGTAAACTGGGTGTGGGATGAGAACAGGAAGTCAAACATCTGAATTCCTCCACTTTATAAGCTGTGGGAAACTTCATCTCATCAAAACCAGGCAAGTCCAGAAGCAATGTCACACGTGTCAGCTACCCTGCCTGTGACCCACAACAACAGCGTTCACAAGATAGCTCCCATCACACTATTTTTCCACTAGTTTTTACCCAAATGATGATCTCTTTTCCCAAAATGTGTTGCTTTAGCACATCTGACTTTATAAGCTCTGAATAAGCAGAAGCTTGACTGTGTTACCTACAACAGCATTTAAAATTAAAGTGCACTGGAACAATACATTTCAGAATAAAACTTTCAAAAATGTTTCTAAATAATATAAACTGAAGTTTAAAGTGTCTCAGTATGTTATGAAAAGATGAAGGAGAGATCCCACAAAATATTTATTTCTTGCTATTACAATGTAATGATACTTCATGTTCAGTAGCTAATAAACGAGTAAGCAACTTGTTGAATGTCAAGTCTTGAAACACGTTTTTAACTCCTCAGATACAAGATCATTTTTACTTGCAAAAGAAGAAACAATAGTGACAGGATTTGTACCGACGTAAATCAGTGCTTCTCCACCTACCTCGGCAAGGCCACGCTTCTGTGAGAATATGATAGAAAACTCTGGTCAAAATTAATATTAATACAAGTGAGACTTGGGGAGAGAGCAGCCCCAGGGCTGCTTCAACAATGCCAAGCAATTTATCAGCTGTGTCCTACATCAAAGAGGAACTTGAACTGCACTGCCCCAGTTCCCCTCCTGAGAAAAAGTCTCTTCTCCATTAGAGGAAAAAGGTGAATTTTGTGGAGCTATTACTTACTGTATTCAAAATGTCATCATGTTTGATTATGATATTAAAGAGCTTGAAATCTAAAGTATTCTCTAGTAAAATAACTCCTACAAATAACCTGTATCAACCTTATTTCCCAGCCTATTCATGTTACAGTTTTCATTCAAAAAAGGTGTTTCTTCTATCAATGGTTTTTACTCAGAAATAAGTAAAGTTATCAAATTTCTATTGTTATATGAAATAGCAATTCAAAAACTTGTTCAGGATGACTTACATGGAACAAAACAAAGCACAGACACCACCTGAGCAAGATGGCCTGGAAACTACAACTAGAGACTTCCATCCAAGGATCTTCTCCACGCTTAAAATTGTTGATCAGAGGCCATTGTGGGGTCTTCCAAAATGCCCTGCATTGGCCTAATTCTCAACTAACCCATATAGGGTGCTCTGTAAGACGTGATCAGAGATTATTAACGTTAGTGGAAAGCTTTGCCAAGCTGATCCCTTCTCCTGACTGCAAGAGAAGGATGGAATGGATGAGTGCAGCAAGATCAAGCCATACACATTCTACTTCACTTATTAGTTCATGAAATAAACCCTTCTCTTTCTATGTGAATATAAAATAATGTTTCATATGAAAATTTTAAATTATACCCAGGAAGAGGAAACAGTATCAGACCAATCCTTCCCATAAAACTGGATGGTAAATGAGAAGATGCTTCTCTTCTCCTTCCTTCTTACCGCTGCCGCTATTCCTTTTGCACAGGATCAGTTTAACAGAAGTTTTCCTATTGATGGTTCTGATCTTCTCTCTCTAGGCATAAGCAGTAGAAAAAAATTTGTATTTTCTTCTACCAAAATATTACATGTTTTTCTCCTTATTGTTGTTCAGCCTCTTGAATCACTACATGCTTCCCTGATAACCTCCAGCCACTTTCCTTAGCCTTCCTCAGAACAGGTGCAAAGGGTGGAGCACCAGGAGCATGAGAAGAGGACTGTCTCCAAAAAAACAGGCAAGAGTAGCGTGCCCAGTGGAAGGGCTCTGAAATGATGGGTGTGCCCTGCTCTCCCAGGCAGGGGTGTAATCCATCTGTAAGAACAAGGAACCTCACCACAGAAATACGTGTTGTGCCGAAGCTCAGAGCCACTAGGCTTACTAAGTCCAAGGTGAAAACTCTGCTAAGAAATAAGATATCCTACACCTGAAATAGGCTTTAAGCCTAAAGCAAGGATGTACCCGATATTGAGAGCAATAGCTAAGTATAAATCACATTTAAATTCTGACTCTGTAGACAACTAAGCAGGGTTCAATCTTGTATTATGCAGAAAACAATATGGGTGTCCTAATTAGCGGCATCCACTCTTCTAGGGTTCTTCCCGATTTTTTTTTCTCTTTTAGGAAATTCTCAACTTACTCTTGATATATGATTTTTTAAAATGACATTTTTCATGGCATCAGCTGTTCATTCTCTCTTTTTGTTTTTCTTTTCCAACTAGTTTTACATAGCAGCTATTCCTGGGCAGCATTTACACAGTGCAGAGGATGCTTTGGGTTTCTGTTTTTGCTCGTAATTTCACATTGGCAAAGTTTGTTCAGATCCCCTTAAAATCTCTACACCTATCTTCAAGCCAAAAAGGTACAGCTTCAGAAGGGAAAAGAAATAAATCTCTTTGAAACGCTAATGGAGTGGAACATTTTCTGCTATTTCAAGAAATATCTAACCTTTTGGAAAATTTGTAAAGGATTTGCTTTAATGAAGATATTTTAATTTACGACGTGCAATTATAGTTCAGTGAAAACAATGCTGCGCTGTCACAGCCTTGTGTTGTGAAAATAGAAACACCATGATGAGAGAGGGCTGTTTTTAGGAATACACGATGTTTCGCCAGCTCTGTCGAGCACGAACAAAGCATAGAGCTCTGTGTAGATATCTGAAAGGTGCGGTTTTCTTTGTACAGTGACACTTCAGTTACTTTTTTTTAACTGTTTTTAAAGCAAAAAATGTGTCTGGCATGAGTCTGTCAGAAGCCTTGAGGAATTGGAATAAAAATGCATGCAGACAGCACAATACTCGGTATTGTACCACCGACCACGTGCGTGACTAAAAGCCTACCTAGGGCATTAGGCTGGGTCCAGTAGCAGAGAAAAGACACTATGTCCGAATATTGCTCACCAAACTATATTATGCATCTGGGAACATGAAGAAGAAAAAAAAAAAGGCTTCAAAAGGAAAATAAAACAATGCTACCAAAATAGGCCTGATTATGTGGGTCACTAAGTACTGTGTATTGCCCCTGTAGCATTTCATAGTAGTTACTGTTGCCAGGGGAAGCTTGATCCTCTCATTATGTATGTTTGTCTTTCACATCAGAGCTCCTCTCTTTCTTTCCATGCCCCAGCACTGTAACAGAAATAAAAATAAGGAATGAACCCCCATTATTACCCAAATACCTACAAAGCGGAGGGAGCGACCCTGGCAGGTCGGCGGGTCAGCCCCCTCATCATTGATGCACTTGCTCCAGCGGACCCCTGCCTTTTGTGGAGGGGTCAAAGCCAAGACCTCTGCTGAGTGTCCTCAGTGAAGAATTAACAAGTGTGACAATTTGCGGTCCCTCCCCCCCAGGCCCCTGGTCCTGCCTGTGTGAATGCTGTAAATAGAGACATCTGGATGGAGGCCTTTCACTGCAGTAATTGCAAATGAACATGGATCAAGTTCTGGCCTGTTGTATTCATAAATCTTCAGGCTTAATTACATTAAAGGGAAATCTAGGGCCCGGCTCTATGGAAACGGCAGATCCTATCGGGTGCTCAGATCATGAATCTTTAAAATAAGCATTTTTCCTCTCTTCAGGACAGTCCAATGAGAAATTTCAATTGGGTCTTTCCAGTATCAGAAAACCAGCCAACATCTACAATTGCTCTCTGTGTTTTCCTTTCTTTTCATACGTGATGCGTGTTCAGCAGTTGGCAGCTGAGGGACTCAGGCCTTCGAGGAACCAGGAATTTTTTGTACCCAGCATTTAGGGGACTGATTCTTATCCCAGAGGGACACGCATACACTCCATGGGTAAATTTAGGAGAGGGAAAGCACGCAGCTCAGTATCAGGGTTTCGCACACACAGCGTCCCTGGTAACACCTCCCAGAGAAAGCTGGGGCACAGTAAGCAAAGAGGATTTGCCACTCTCGTTGCTGCTCACTTCCACATTTAAAAAAAAAAAGAAATTTGAGTTCAGTAGAGACTTTCATCACCTCTGCCTTTTAAAAAATCATCATTTGTTGAAGAAACATCCAAATTTCACGTTCTAAAAATCAATAAACAAACAAACTAGTGACAGAAGGGCAAAAATGTTGGACTTTGAATGAAATTTCCCAGTTTTTAGGAGCTGGCGGCTCAGTGAAAACACCGACACTTCGGATAGAAGAGTCTGTCCCAGTAACCATCTCTCATCACAGCTCCACGACCTAAAGCAAGCTTGTACATGAAGCAGATTTCCAGTGCAGCAGGAGTTTTGATGAAAAGAACACCCTGAATGGAATAAAGATGTACAATATCTAAAATACATTCTATCAAGTTAATTTCTGCAAGATTTAAGCACAGGAATCTGTCTATGCTGGCACTTTTTCTGGGGTGAGGTCTAGGAAATTCCTTAATTCACATAAAGTAAGTTGACTACCGTGTCCTCAGCCACCAAACAATGACTGAGAGCCACAATATGGCCAAATGAAATTGCTCATTGCATTACCATTACTGCTAGTAAGAATAGGGCACTGCAAATAACAAGATCCCTTACCTTGGCCTTTATGCATGTTCTGAATGGTGTTGTGTGGTGGTTTTTTATCATTTTATTGTGAGCATTTTAAATCTAAAGAAATACTAAATGCACCAGGAAAAAAAAAAAGAAAAAAGAAAAGAAAGAAGAAAAGAAAAGAAACTAAGCACTCAAAACCAGCAAGAAAGCTCAAGATTTTTTGTAAAAAGAGAAAAGGAAAAAAAATGCCCTAATTCCCAACTGCAATTTTGCCTGAAAAAAAAATTTCAGCCTGAATGAACTTTTATATCATGACTATAAATTCTCAATTAATAATAGCAGGGGGAGTTCCAGGCAGAAACCAAAATTAGGTCCTCACTCCCCAGACTGCAGGTTCCCCCCTAATCATGCCATTTTCTCCACTTCATTTCTTACAGAGCTGGCAATCTGCAGAAACAAGTGGCAGTAGCCAGCATGCAGGTCCTCCACAACAAGAGTGTGTCCTGCCTCCTCGCTTAGGGGCGTATTGCAATAAATAAAAGCTCCTGAAAAATATCTCCAGAACTGGGAAGGAGTGTAACCCACCTTCTTTAACAAATCTTGATTTTTTTCCAGGACTTGTACAAATTGCTGTGGCAGAAAATCATGTTTGTTCTGCAGAAGAATGAGGTTACTTTCATCCTTCAGAGAAGCATGGCTCAAGACACAAGTGCTTTTGCTGCCAGCACTTACCATCACATTGACAGAAAGGGCTGGGCAGTGATGCTGGGGTGATCTATATGAAACCCAGAGCCAGTGGCACTGTGAGTTACTGGAAGAAGAAAAGAACATAGTGCAGCAGCCATGTGCCAGAACTACAAGGGGTCCAGGGGCTGCTGCTGTGCTCCAAAACTACAGGGTGGCACCTGAGCTCACACACATGTTTTCCAGCAAGGTCAAACAGTGACAACAGGGCCAAATAATTCACCTAAAAGGGAGAATAATCCTCCACCCTGTGAGGCCTTTTTTATCTGACAGGTTTACTTGCTTCCTTTCTGTTACTCTCAAGGATTCTGCTCCAGGATTCTAGATTTCATCTTTACATTAATTGTAGGCTTAATTGTTGCATTGTTTAGGTGCAGTCCATTTTCTATCAATCATTCTCTCACACATTTGAGGGAAACTCCAGATTTGGAGTCCACTTTCTGCTGTCTGTACTACCCACACAGAAGGACTACTCCAGCAGTGAGACCAGCCAATGAATGGGATCAGAACCCTGAGATGTTCTAACTGCCCACATTCCTGAGAGCATTTGGGAGATGCCAAAGTTGATTTTAATTGCCATAAATGTTTCCTAATTTGGAATCATTTCAAAACATGCCGGTGATCTAGGCTAATTCCCATCGCTTGCCTGTACTGCTTGTTTTCTTAGGAACATTTTGTTGCTTCTCCTGTTCCCCTTTCGAACCCATTTTCCCCTCCTTTCTCTCTCCCACCAGCAGCCTGGCTTGTACCACTGCCATTCCCCCTTGCACACTGAGCAGCTCAGAATCTGGGCCTTGTTTCCCACAGCAACTCCTTCGATATGGGCTCAGGCAAGAGTGGGATGGTAGTATTGAAATCCACTGTGGGGTGTCCTGCTCCCACAAACACATTCGAAGGAAAGCAAATTGTGAATTTAACATTCTTGTGCTTCCTGGCAAGGACTACGCAAAAATGCCACATTAGTAAAATAAATAAATTAATTAAACCACCGTGATGGAGTCAGTCCTACCCATAACTCATCAGTGCCTGTCTGGAATCTTCCAGAGATAATAGGCTTCTATCAGGGTATTTTATCGGCCTCAAATTGTTAAACGTACAATAGGAAGCAGCCATTGAGCTCGTGTGCTGCAGCATGGTGTACTCTTCCTTGCATTGATGTGGACAGTGAGTTCATCAAAGAAGGTAAATTTATATCCAGTTTTTTGTTATTATTACTGTACCATGCGGCAATGTGCCCACAGAAACTAGAAGACATTCTTCCTGCAGTTTTATTTAAATTCTGTGGGGACTGGCTGCCTAACTCCTAGTGATACCACTGACAGTACCAATTTGTGTCATGTGTTCCTACAAAGAAGAAAGCAATGCCTCAAAAATGTAATATAGAATGGATTCTCTAGAAACACAAGAGGCAACGCTTCATGAAGTCCTTTAAGAAAAGTTAACTTTACAGCAGACATCCTGTAAAGAAAATCCAATCACACCAGAAAAATTTGATACAGCTTCTGTTCCTTCCATTCTTTACTAATCGTGAGTGCATAGCTGTTGATGAATCCCACCATGCATAATTCAGGTCAGTATGACAGATACTAATGAAAAACATCTGTTCAATCATGTCGTACAGATCTCAACAGCCAAAAGTCACCTCAGGAGCTGAGAATATGATCTCTTCAATGAGTCCAATTTCCCTACGGTCTCAGATCTGCCCTATATTTGCTCACATCTGAGTTGCTATGAATATCTAGTCTCATTCTTCTATGCCTCACACTTCTGTGCATATGGGCTCTTCCACCCATTTAGGCACTTTGAAAGAAGCAATTATTAAGGCTCTAAGGTCACAGCTGTAACTTCGTTGCTCAAACTTAAGCCAATGTTTTGTCCAGCCAATGGCACCAGAGCAGTTTCTGCAGAGCTGCTTCTTGCAGAATCTGTAGTATCTGAGACACTAAAATATCTGAGATGAAAATGCCGCTCCTCACACAGTGGGCCAGCACCAGGTCATACTAGCAGTTGCACAGGGAGCATGAAACTACACCCTAATTTCATGGGCAGCCTCTACAGTGGTCTTTGTGAATACTGATGTATATAGCCATACAGCATAGAAGTTTGTTATGAGGGCGTTTTTCTTTCTCATGGTAAGATATCTACCTCAGCTGCTTACTTCAGCAGTACCTGGAGCCATGCCTGTCCTGCATTGATCCAGCAGTCATTGCCATTGCCATGGAATGCTTTAGCCTACCTTACAGGAAGAAGACATCAAGAAGAAAGACCTGCAACAGCTGCTGAGAGACAGGCAGGGAGGTCAACATATTGAGCACAATAAGAAACACCAAGCACCATTAAACCTGTGAAGAGTTTCCAGTAGTTGGCCAGATGTAGGAGTGTGGAACTGACTACAGGTATCCTTGTAGTTGGCACTGCCTCTCTTTTCATGCTTTTCCTCGTATTGACTCTACAGACTTCACAGCCTCACACACCAGACATAAAGTTGAAGATCCTTTGTGATGCAGCTGTGTTGGGCCTTTACACAATTAAAGAAGCTGAATATATATGTTAAAAGCCCAGAAACCTTGAAAGATAAATTTTAGGGCAGCAACACATTTACTCCCCCTATGATAGCATTGTCTGAATTTTTACACCAAATGGAGCATACATATATTCTCCAAGAAAATTTAAAGTCTCAGGAAAACATAATGCACCCCAAAACCAGACCCTCTGTCATTGCACGAAGGCCTCACAGTGTCCCTGCATATGCTGAAAAGACCCAGTGACAGCTGGCGAGGTCATTGTAAATGAGGGAAAAAGAGAGTCTTGTCTCCATTACCAAATGGCAGCAACTAATCACTGTCACATCATGATGTGTTTCTGAACTGTCCACAGGTTTATTGTGGCCATTAACCTATTCAAATATTCTACTTGAGGAGAAAAAAGTCTGGGGCCCAGTCTGGATCTCTGAGTCTTCTGTAGTCCTTTCAACTGCTACAAAGTCACCGTAAAACAGCACTGAATCAGATCACACCTATGCAAAACAAATACAGCGAAGCACGCTACAGCTTAAGTATGTAGTTTACTGCTCGATCTTTTATCCTGCAAGCCATGCAAAGAAGTTTTTGTAACTTCCACTGAAAATGGAGCCCTCTGGTATTTACTGGGCGGTAAGGGAAGCTCAGCAGGGAGCAATGAAGGCTTTGCAGCCTCACACATCGTTTCGCCCCACGACAGCTTGTTCACGCCACCAGGCTTTCAGATGGATGGCACTTTATGGCCACCTTGCTATAGTGCAAATAGCCACACTGGAGCAGAGAAAGTCAAACAGACTGCAGGAAGGAGGGATAGGAATTGCCTCTTTCCTCCTATCTAGGAGTTAATGCTCTTTGCCATGTATTTCCGTTACCTTAACAACAGGGGGTTCATTCCCCCACTGTTTTTTTTATGGGGTCAACATTGTTGAGAATGATGCATAAGCAATAAGTAGCCTTTTTCTCTAGACTTCACAGAATATTTTAAGTAAGTTTCCTGAATCCAAGCAAATGTTAATTTAGAGAGAATCATCTGCCATTGGGACTTGAGGGGGGCATAGGGGAGGGAACTGGTGATGTGAGTTTTTTTGCCTGAAGGAAACAAAATGTATGAATGTGAGACAAAACAATACTACATTGGGCATATGCCTACATGGGGCTGACAGTCTCCAAGCACTGCATGCAGCCACTACCGTGCCTAGAAAAAATTCATACTTAGTAACAAGACAGACAGCAGGACATCCCACCAGTGAACCTAACACAAACCTTTATACATAGAAAAGTTCCTGACACTGTATAATCAACACTCTGCAGTGGTCAGACACAATGGGAAGTCCCCGCATCTTTGCAGTTCATGGCAAAATCTGGTTTATCCTCATAGATAACGTAGGAAAGGAGGGAAGTCAAGACACAAGACCGTGTTTCGGAAGGCTTAAAATTGCTGCAGGCAGGGCACTCTGTGAGACCGTTGGAAATGACATCAGGTCTGACTGCTGACATGGCTGTGGATGCACCCCAGTGAGCTCTGAGCTCAGGTACTGCTCAGGTACTGAGAGGGGGGAAGGAGGGGCAGCCTGGAAGTGTTTTTTTACAGCTTGCCTCAGGCTTGTCATGTCAACACTAGCACTACATAAGCTACCTAATGTACCCCTCAGGTGGTACATGTTCACGTGATCTTCACAAGGACCTTCATCTCTTGGAGAGGCACCAATACTGTCTACCCAAGGAACCTAGCCTGAGCATCCCAATCTGCCTTCCCAGCATCTCCACTGCTGAAGATGCAGTGTGCTTGAATTGAAACCTCAGGTATGCATCTGACCTGTCTAAAACTGGCTTTGTGATGCACCTTCCACTGGCTAGCAAGGGAAAAACACTACTTTAAGTGCCTGTCTAGCTTATAAACACTTTAAGAGCTTGATGCCACTGTGCGGTTTAATGGCATCTGATTCTGTAAAGATGTTATCTCAATTGATATTCCTAGGTGATGCTCTAGCAATTGGTAAAACAAAGATCTTTTGTAATAACTAAGATAGTTGTCTAATGGACAAAATCAGCCCTTTGCACTCTTCTTAAAGCACTCTTCTTAAATCAACATCATAAAAAAGTTTTCAGCATAGAAAAAACTGCCAGAAAAATATCAATGAAAATCTTAACAATACTCTTTTCTTCTAAGCTTGACAAGTCAATGAAATAGTTGAAAATAATTCATCAGAACCCACACTCGTGTGCGTGGTGTGCAGTGTATTGGGGACACTTAATGCATCTGCCACTCTATAGCTGCATTTTATTTAATGCTCTGGAAGTACAAATGCTTCCCCACTAGTGGAACCACATAGTTTCCAAAAGCTGTCTTCCATTGAGAGGACAATTGTTTTCTATAGAGATGAGAAACAAATACCCATGACCCACGTCACCTTGCCCCAGCAGGCTTTTGCAGCGGCTTCCTCTGTGCAAATACAACAAAGTCTGGCAGCAGTCAATCCTGCCAGCCCACACTGAGCCACCACAGAGTGCATAGCTATTTACGCTTCCTATTAATCTGTCAGTGTTCTAGTCAAACATGTAAAACAATATGGTGTGTGCATATCTGGACTAGTCATTGCTAAGTTACTGAGGAGCAACATGAATGACTGGAAAACCATGCAACAAACGATAACGCTAGATTTTTAAGGTATGGAATATTGGAGTTTTCAATTGTCCGTGCAAAGGAAGCAGCCATGGTGTTCGTAGCATGGTGACAATAATGTGAAAGATAAAATGTAGACCCAGTCTGCCTCTTTCAGTGTACAATAAATGGGTGCTGTTTGTTTTGCTCGGATGCAGATTTAATCCCTGTTCTTTCATAGGCTGCCTGCTCTGTGCAGTGAGGAAACAATTAGAAAACTTGGGATCCTGTTCTTTGGTTTGCTCCACACAACCAGGTTGCTGCCGCTGTGCAGAAACCAAGGATCTCAGTTACCAAGCATGTGGCAGGGCCCTATTTCAAAACTGAAATGTTGTTCACTTACAAACACTGTTTGACAAACAAATCTGGCTGAATCCAAAAGCCATGCGCTAGATAGCTCTGCAGCACCCGCTCCAGCCCTCCTTACTCAGATAAATTCAGCTCCATTATTGCAGTTCTTGCCCAGGAGAGCATCTATAAGACCAAATAAGTACATGCTACCAGACTGCTGAGTCAAGCACACTGCCTGCCCTTCTCAAAGTCATAATCATATTTGATGATGCTACAAGGCTCCATTAGAGCTAAAAATTCACACAGCCTGCTATCTCTTTAATTCATTTCCTTGTCATGAACAAAAGGAAGAGCGTGCGTATAAGGAAGAGGAAATAGAGAATATATGTCAAAGGGCAGGATCTGAGTGTCAGGAAGACTTTATCTCAACCAGAATAGTCTTTCTTCAGTCAGCAAACTCCACAGAGCAGATGAGAACTGCAAAAAAATATTGCTATAGACATTATGCTAAATTAAATGACAAAGTACAAATAGCATTATTTAGCCAATCTCAAAAAGCTTGGTTTGTACTTTCTTGAGCCTAAAGCAAAGTTCTACTTTAGCATTACTAGATCGTATAGCTTGTGTGAATGTATGTGTATGTACATGAAATTATGCCAAGCGACTGATAATGAACAAAGGCAAACTAAGGACTCACTTCTGCAACCACTTCCATGTGCAGCTTTATACTTCTAACAAATTCCATTGACTTCAGTAACACCATTTATATATGAAGGTATACAGACGGATAACCCTGAAAGGTTTTGGCCTCAAGATCTCACACATGAGATCCTCACACATCCACATGATGAACTACACAAAGCACCAAAGAATTCCTGGATCAGGCTGCAAACCAGTGATTTACAAAATGATAAATTGCATTAATTAATTATGTTGTAATTGTCCCTGCCAACACTCACTTGAATATGAAGTTCATTGTCTGATCTACTTCAAGCTGACCAAAATAGGCCACAGGATACATCTTTTTGGACTTCTGAAAGATGAATGGTCCAGGGACGTCCAAAAAAGTGTCTGGACCTGATCCAAAACCAAAGAAAATGTGTTAATCTCAGCCCATGCTTAAATGACAACTAGCAAAGCATACAGAAAGCAGATCCATCCCACATGATCAAGTTGTCAGTCTCAAGGACTTTCAGGCAAAACATCACCCTTTGAGCAGTACCCCAACGGTTCTGCTAAACTTATTTAGCTTCATTATCACAAAGGACAGGTGAGCACATCAAAACTTCAAGAATCAGTGAACCATGGTTTCACTGGTAACATCTTTAAGGCGCTAAAGTCCCTGACAGCATGTGGCACTGCTATTTCTTCAAACTTGCAAGAAAATGCTATTTATTCACTACGTAGTTCTACTAAAGCCCACACATACTGGGAGCAGCAGTAGTTCCCCAGCCCCAACTGGTGCTGCATGCTAAAGACTAGGAGTGATGGTGTCATCACCGATGCACACAGACACAATGAAGTTTTTAGAAAAAAATCCCAAGGCTTGTCCAACCAATATTTTTGGCTGTGCTTTAGCCAAAGACATCAGGTTGCCTTTGATTCGAGGTAATCAATGGTGATACCAATTCTGAGGAAAGCATATCTAACTCTTAACGCTCAGAATGAGAGAGGAACACATATATCTATATTTGATTTGAAACACACAGAAAATCTTCCCCATATCTTGTTTTCAGAGGCTGAGCTCCAACCACTGTTTCTGAACATCCTCCAGATCTGAATGCAACACACTTAACAGGGAAAGTTAGACTTGCTGAAAGGGGTGACAATTCACAGAATCAGAGTAGCAAGCCCCTGCTCAGCAATTTCACTGAAGTTTTATGTTAGCCAAAGCCCACTGAGTTCCACCGGGAAAAAGAAAACAACTTTGAACTGCAGGTTTAAGAGGACAAACCAGACCTCTGCAAGTTTTGACAGCAACAGTAGGTTTCCAGCACCAAATTCTTCTCCCTCTGTTGAAACTCTTGTGCTAGTACGTCCAGAGTGCTTACAGAAAAGTAAAAAGCTCTGACCTATCTTAGAAAAAAAAACAAAGAATAGAGGCCCGTTTTAGTAAGCTGCATTTGCATTGTTTAGGGAGTGGAAAGGAAGATTTCATTTATTGTAACTGTTAAGAGCAAAATATATCATACTGTAGAAATTTCTCATTTATGTTGATGGCTTCCAACCCACTCCTATCTGCAGGCATCCAGAGGAGACATAGTCCTCAGCACAGCGATCTTAAACAACCGAGCATTCATTTACTTTTGTGGACCTCTCAGAAATGATCCACAGATGATCCACAAAAGGAAAAACACAAAGATTATGCCACTGTTTCAAGTGACCTGAAGGCCCGGTTTCCTTATTTATTGCACACCAGTTGGAAATGTCTTGCTTGAATCCAGAGGTTCCCAAATGACCCAACACTTAATAGCTCCAATCACTGAGGGAAGTCATACAGCAGACGGGTGGCAGCGCTCTGATTTCCCCACCTTTGTGCGCACCAATACTGAAGTAGCATATGTAATTATATTGATAATTTAAAAGAGGAAGGAAAGGAAGGTACGTTCAAGTTTGGGGATACTGAGTCTTTTTTTTTTTTTTTAACCAAGTTCAAACAGAAATGTCAAGCCTTAAGGAATTTCACCCAAAAAGAAAAATTAAAACTGGGACAGAGAAGGGGAATGGCACAAGAATCTAGAGATTAAGAGCTATATTAATGTTTTCTGATGGCAAGAAAGTATGCTTTACACAATATTTCGGCTTTAGGAAATAACTAACAACTTTGTTTTGGGGATGAGGTTTCTGCCTGGGCAGAGCTCCTCTGGATGCTAGTGAGCATCTCCATGGCAGGTTTGGAAACATGCTGCCCATGCTGACATGCAGAGCATCAGGTGCCTCCAGAAGGCCACGGGTCCTGACACACAGCACACTGACTGGAAGGACAAATCCCAGGGAGCAGTAATGCATACTTCTCCAACCTGAAGCTGGTGAAGTCCAGGAGCATTTTCATAGGTTCTCTTAATTATATGAGGGCTGCCCTGAAAGTAATACCTTCTGTTTGATTCTGTTGACATCAGAGGCGGAAGTTAGTGGTACGGCAGTAGAGGTTGAACCTTCCCACCAATATTTCATCACGTTTTGTTGCCATGCAACAGATGGCAGCAGAGGGGCACTCTGACAAAATGGCGTCTGACGTGGAAGTGTGTTTGAAGCAGGTATATAAACGAATTCCTCCCTGCAGAGAAAATGGCACCCGCTGACATTCATGAATGCTTGCTGAACGTTTCTGGAGACCAAATAGTGGATGTGAGCACAGTGAGGTGGTGGTGGTGTGCTTCAGCAGGGACGATGAAAGACAAGCCATGTTCTGGGCAGCCATACAGATTTTTATGAGTGCACCGTGCAGGCTCATGCTCACTGCTGGTGAAAATGAACAGCTAATAGTGGTGACTATATTGAAAAATAGTGTTTTGTAGCTAAGCATTTGGTCTTAAAGGTGTTGTTGTGCCCTTTGCATCTGTAGTAGTTTCCAAGGAAATAAAAAATAGGAGGCGTTACTTTTGGAGCAGCCTACATATTCTGTTACATTCCTCCAACACGAAAGGGGAATTTTGTAGACAATCTTATCACATTTAACTGGTTTATAGTACCTTCGTATCAACAAAACCCTGACCTGAGGAGCTGGCAGTGCTGCGCTAGGTGGCATAAAGCAGCCTGCTCCTTGGCATTCACTGCAGGTCGCTGCTTCGCAGGGCACCGGGGTCTGGAGGCTGCTTCAGAGGCACACTGCAGGGGGAATAACAGAGTCTTAGCTTCTGCCACATTGCCTCAAAACAGCACTGATATCCTGCTGGATTACTAGGCTGATCTTTCCATTTCTCTTTTCATCTCAGTTCTCTCTCCCCCAAGCTCGGCATCTTCTAAACACTGGCATTTGTATTCAGTAATATTTCTGAGGCTTTTCTAAGCTCCATAGTCTCAGATGAGTTAAAAAAAACACTATTGTGCACAATTGTGACACGCAGTGTAACTCGAAAACAATGTCTGGCCCCTCTATTTATATATATTTTTTGTGTGTCCCCTTTACAGCTCCCTCTTTGCAAACCACAGGTGTTTGCAGGCATAATGCTCCCAATGCTGCAGAAAAGAGTTTATTGTGAAGAGCCTTTTCTTTGCCACTTGTCCTAAACCTGTTCGCAAAGTGCTACATGCGTTCTACCGATCACCATAAAAATCACGGAACAAGAAGTCCTCTGTAAGCCTGCCCAGCAGCGCCTCTATGACATCGGTTGCGACAGCTTTGTGACCCTGCATTGTTTTCCATTCATTCACAAGCCTTTTTCTCTACTTTCCTTTTTTTTCCTGACTCCATCAGTAGGAAAAAAATAAAGGGAGGGGTGAGGCCTTTATAGGCATTTTATCTACTGTAAAAAAAAAAAAAAAAAGTGTGCTGGGGTAATAGATTTAAAACAAAAAAACACAATGTGACAGCTACTTTAGAGAACGCTGCATGGAGTTACAGTAGTTACAGTTTCAAAAACCACCTGCAAACAAGTGCAGATACCATAGCAAACCGCCCTTTAGGATTTCTTTTTTCTTTTCCCTTACATGCTACTTCGTTTTCTTTTTTTGAGTTCCCTCTTGCCATTCTAAGCCCAAAGTTGCCAATGAATTTATGTGACAGCTATGAAGCTAGTATTAAAATTGTGAATAGTGGCTGACAGTGCTCATGCTCTCCGTGTTAGCATCCCTGCACAGCCGGGAACGCAGGGCTGAGCCTGCTGAATGGGGTGGGAGCGGGGGGGCAGGCCGGCTGATGGCAGGGGTTTTCTCTTATTTATCTGTACACAAGCATCTGATGGAGGGGGGGGCAGAGGAAGACGGGAACATGATGGAAACAGGGAAATGCAAACATCAGGGCTCCTTCTTGTGCATTTGTTGGTGAATGCATAGGGAAAAGGAGAGAGAAATGAGCAAAGGGAGAGAGGGGGGCAATTTTGCTCACTTGCCTGCTGGAGAAGGGAATGTAAGTCAGGAGCAGATGTCACAGGGACAGACAGCAAAAGGCCTTAGCTTTTACTTTCACTTAAACTTGTGTTTGAGCAGATTGCAGGAGTCGTGGCCAAAGGGAGGTATGGGAGAGGGCAGACATGCAAGGAAACAGCCAGAGAGGGCCCTGAAGCTCTCCCCTCAGGGCAGGTGGGAGCACATTCGTTCTTCCCTCAGCCTATTCCCCACGTGTACGCACACCAGCAAGGTTAAGGGGCAGGACAAAAAGGAACCGAGGTACAGGGTGAGCCAGAGAAGGCCGCCATGCCTTGGGTGGGTCGGGCTGGCAGCTGAAGGGCCTCCTCATCTCCTCAGTCCCTGTGCGGAGGGGGAGAGCGTGGGATGACAGCGTGGGGGGCAGGGTGAAAGGGTCTTGGGGCAGGGTAGGATGGGAGGTGGCTGCCCCAAGAGAAGGCAAATTGTGGGCACTCTTTGATTCTCCCTGCTGGCCAAGGCCGTTTGGAACGGGAAGCAGAGGCGGCCTCGCGCCGGAGCTGGAGCTCGTGGGCAGGCTGGGACGGGCTGTGATGATGGCAGGCAGGGGAAATGGGGAGGGGAGGGGGGGATGTTATTAGCAGCAAAACCTCAAGACCGAAGTTGAAGCCGAAGAAGAGAAAAGGAGCAATATGATCAATATGGTTTCATTGTTGAGCCCCGCTTACCTCGGCGGGAGACCATCTGCTCCCTGTCAATGCATCACCTGCTTGTCTGGGCTGTTGGCTGGGCAACGCGCGGGTGGGGAGATTATGGGGCCGGGGGCCCACCCGGGGGCTGTCCCCCCTCTGCCAGGGCAGGGGGAGGCCTGGCCAGGCTGGGTGGGAGGCCGGGCACTCCTCGGGGCATGGCAGCTTCCAGCAGAGGGGCAGAGGAGGGCAGAAAACCACCAGGGTGCTTCTAGGCAGCACAGTGGTTTCAGGAAGGCGCTTCCTGCCCCTGGAAGTCGGCGTTTTGCTGCATGCGCTGGATTTAGGAATGCATGAATGAGCCTGCCACAATAGATGCTCGGGGAAGAAAGGGCAGCAGAGGGGTCCCCGCAAAGCCAGACACGTCACCACCAGAGCCACCAAAGGAAAGAGAGGCACAGTGCTCTCACATCCCCCCAGAAGGAAAATTCAGTGCAGAGGAATACATTGAAAGAGTGCAAGAGTATTGCTAAGTAATGCTAATGCCACCACAAAATCACTGTGCATTTCCATAGGCTGAATGCAAGGCCTCCCACTACGCAACGGCATCAGCTGCACCAGCCCTGATTCAATTTTTGGAAAATTTTGCATATATTTAATATTAAATAATACCTACTTTGTAGGAGGAAAAAATATAGCTCCCTGAGTCCCAGACAGAGCTGTACTAAAGCGTTTGACCGTTCCCTCAGAAACTGTCAGAGACAAAATGTTGCTGATTTTGAGCACCCTTGGCTTTGGCATATGCATGAGGACGGTGCTGCCATAGGAGAATCCCAACACTGAGCAGCCTTGCACCAAGCATCTCTGCACCGGCCATGGGAGCAGGCACTGGGGGAAGCTGTGGGCTTCTGCTGAGAAATGTGAACTGCCAGTACTGTGTCAGAGGCATCACATAGGTATGTCTTGTGCATTGAGCATGAGAACTAGCGAGATTGTGTTTAATAATATATATACGTCCTTAAATGAAGCAAAAAATAAATTAGGATGGATAACTGCGTGGGAGAAAAGTGCCTGTTCCTGCACCATCTGTGCAATATAATTTCACTGATATGGGAGGAGGTCACATTTCTGTACACAGTTTTTTATACATACATTTGTGCATGTTTGCACATACACAGTGCCACACACAGCATCCTTCCAAGATGCCTTGCATCTGCCTTTTCCCACAGCCCAGCTCCTGAAGTAGAGCCTGCTGCTCTCTTGTGTTACAGCTGTGGTACAGCCGTCCCGAATATTCGGAGCAGCAGTGTCTGGGCATCTGGTTACAGGCAGTGTCTGTGAAGCAGATTCTCCCAAAAGTGGGCTGAGGTTCCTCACCCTCTGGAGTGAAGGAGAGCCCATGTGGGGTTACACTTCTAAGTCAGCACCACCAGAATTGCAGGACAGCGTCACATTCTGATGTGCAAATGAACAAGAGTCCTTGGCAAGTGTTGCTGTTCCACTGAGTTACTCACTAGCAAATCAGTCAAACTTTTCCAACACCAAATAAACGATCCAGGCAAGGAGGAGGAGGTGCACAAACAGGAGTGCATGAGGAGCTGAGTTAGATTTCCACCCTTGCAAAGAATTTTCCTCTTTAGACATCACTCATCAGGAAGAAAATTCCTCAGATGAAAAGCTATCAGCTCCGTTCAACATAAACAACTGTATTTGGATCTTGTTATGCATTGCAAAGCTATAACTAAGCAGGGCCAGGTGACTATTTCCAGTTTTAGAAATTTCTCCTGCCAGTGCAGTGGAGGGGCGTAAGCACAGAGAGGCTGTGAGGTCACAGGTGATGTGACCTTCAGCAAATCTTGTTCTGCCACAGTTTCAGTGACCATAAATCAACAGGGTGGTGCTTACTCATCCTTCTAATGCAAAATGAGGCCTACCAACCTAATACGTATAAAGATATGAGATGTTACATACATTTCCATTATTAAGCTATGAAAATTGCAACTTGCAGTATGTAACAATACAGTTAGGTACTGCTGTACCTCAGAAATGGATCCTATTGCAGAACCACAGAAAATTTTTCCAAGCAATTAAATCAAAACATCAGGACACACAACTTATCAGGATGGAGAGAGGTGTTTTCTTGTTACTTTGCAATCACTGTTGAAGTAGTTTTTCACGTAATGCCACAGTTGCATCTTGGAAATGTTAATGGAGTTTTCTATTGACGTGCTGAAGACAACAAGAAGTACATGCTTTTAGGTGCCACAGCTCATAGTCTGCACTGCTTGCATGAATCAATAAGGACAAATCAGGCTCTTAAAGATGGAAATTTTGTTACCCAGAATATATTCCTTTATTACTTACCATATAGATCAGAGTGATCCACACAGAAGGAACATGGAATATTTTCATTTGGGGTTTACCTTGCATTTTAAAAAGCATATTTCTAAGCCAACAAAAGGTTTCTGCACCAATTATGAAGTAAATGTGGAAGGAATAGCAGGAATCACTTCTAAGAAATCTGAAATCAATAGGTAGATAACTAATACCGAGAAACAAAGATAAAGCACACATCTCACAGAGATGTGTGAAGTGCAACTTCTGCAGTCTCCTCTAACAACTTGTTGGGGAAGCAGTTTTTAACTCTACTGCTGGTTTGTTTTCCTGGCTTTTCCAGGAAGAACATTTCAGTGAATTCACCACTTACAGTTCAAGATAAAAAGCATCAGGAATGAAAGCTAGAGAATTGTCCTGGTTTACACAAAGGAACTGTTTCCATTGTTTCCCTTGTGCACGGACTCCCAAAGGCATTTAGAGGACTACATCCACTAGAACATGAGATCCTGAACACCATTCCCAGCCTGAACCTTGGAAACCCAAATAACCAGGCCTACCCTGGACAAGGGGAGCAGAGTTAACACTTCTGTGCATTTGAGAACATAATCCACTCAAATCAATGAACATCACAACAGAATATGCTGTCTGTTAGAGTTCCTCAAGCATTTTTGTTGCATAGACTGTGTTGATGCAGTGCATTTGAATGCGTACAAGAATCTAACTTAGCAAACTATAGCATCCTGAGGAAAAACAGCACTGTATGAGAGGAACATGACATGCATTAGATAACATAAACACTGATTAACGGGTTGATTTCTCAAACCAGAGTTGCTAGTGATTAAGTGCTTTGTCAAAGCAATGAGAGGCCTGCTGAGGTGATGGGGCTGGACAATCTGAAAGACCAGTCATGAAAAAACAGTGTGCAGGAGACTGAACTGGCAATTTTCTGAACTTGGAATTTTCGGACCCACCTTCCAGTCCGAGGCTGTGTATGAGTACTGAACTTTCTTGAGTGGATAAAGCCTGTGATGAACAATTTATTTTGACCAACATGGACACTCTATTCTATTTGAGAATTTCCATATAGTATCGATGTTCATCTATCCAGCTAGCTCCTGCAAGACCCCCCAGCCACCCACTGGCAAAACTTTGTCACTATTCCTATCTAAGTAAACCTGTCCAAGTAATATAACATTAGCCTGACCGACCATGTTTAAGTATTTATGTGAATTAACCCTGAGGTGGAGAACTAGAACTGGGACAGTTGATGTAGAAAAGTGGCCTTCAAAACCATATTTTCTATGACTGTGGGCCAAACTGGAAGTGCAGGCAGCTTTCTGAAAGTAATACAAGGCTCTCACCAGGTCAAAACAGAACCAAAGAGTAGGTATCACCTTCACCCGATGGATGACCTGTGCAAATTTACTTGCAGATTTGTCTGCATTTCAAAGTGAGAGATTTGTGGCATGATTTAGTAGCTGGAAAACAACAGTGGTTCCTAACATGAAGTCTAGCAACACAGCCAAATGTCAAAAAAGGCATTCAGAATTGCAGTTTGAAAATAGCAAACCTGCTTCCTTGTGCAGCTGAGATGTTAATGACAGCCCTCAGGCATCGTAATAATGGAAATGTGTTGCAGTTTGTGTCCATTGCTTCTTGTCCCCTCACCAGGATCAGCAGGATATCCTGCTGATAGCACCAGCTATCAAACAGTCCGTATTTCCTTTCAGAAAAGGATAGACTTGCTCACACATATTTATCAGGAGTTCCACTATTTAAACTAAATTAAGGGTCCATTTAACACCAAGTCTCCCTTGGGTGCTATTATCAGAAAATCTCTGAGAAAAAAGAACTACTCCTGGTACAAACAAGTTTATATTACAACAGCTTAAGCCAATATACCTTAAAAAAGAACAAACACAAACAAGAAAGAGAAACAGACGCAGGTAACATCAGTAAGGTTTCCTAGTTGCTCAGGCCAGCTGTATGCAGGCTGTCATGCATATGAATTATTTTAATGATCATTTGCTCTCAGCTAGCACTGCAACAAAGAAAAGTAGGGGGAGACCTGGGGGAAGAAAAAAGGCAGCAGAGAAAGCATAGCTGGGGACACAAAACCCATTTGTCACAATCAGCATCACTGAATAAAATAAAGAGGACACAGGGTGTGTTTTAAAGGAGCCAACAAATAGAGATATTTCAGGGGACAAAGTGAAAATAAGGGGAAAGGTACAGCGATGACTCAAAGATGACGGTGATATTCTCTGTGCAACGCAAAAGGAAGACCTAGGCTGGTACACTGGACAGGGCAGGCACTTGGGAATCTACAGAAGTTAAATGTAATTGCAGTTGAGGGCCTGGGTGAAAGTTTGAGCAGCATGGACTGGAAAGAGCAGCCCACCTTCATGAGACACAACAGAGGAGCAGCAGACGGATTTAGATGAGTTGAAGTCTGAAGAGGGATTCTGGCAGAAAGTTTCTGTTAAACCACTTCAGTTGTGGTGAATAAGACTCTTCCTCACCAGAAGACATGCACAGCTCTGGTGTGAGCAGAAGAAATCTGTCTGTGATAAAGCAATGTGCAAGACAGAAAGTTTCCCTGGAATTTCAGTTTCCTTTTCGCCAAAGGAGAAGCTGGTATTCACTCACCTAGAAATATCAGCATTTCTGGCACTACTTTCATTTTTTTTCTGACCCACATCATAAAATTCCACACTTCTATTAATTGTATCCTGGATGATCAGAGACTTCCAAAAAAATCTATTTCAGCATATACTAAAATAAAAAGTTATACTACATTGTGGTGATTGGTTGGCAGCTAGGAGAAAATTCCTCCTATCCCTCTTCAATGCTTTATAGTCTACTGCTATCCAAGATGTTATTTAGAGTTCACAAGCAAACCCCCTGAACACATTTCAGGAGCATATTTGGCCATTTCCCATCTTGACCTCTTTTCCAGCCAATATACATGAAGTGTAGGCTATGCCCCTGTTTGTTCTACTGCTGAATTCCATTGGATGTGCCCTCTGTGATCACAAGTAGGTGAAAATTGAAAATTGAGCAATATTCAGAAGCCAAAATACCTAAGAGTCCCTCTAATTAATTTTGGGGGAAAAAAAATATTACTGCATGGGACAGTTTAAACTATGTTAGGATATGGAGAGAGAACCCAGAATCTATTCCCCTTTTTGCAAAATTATTTATGGTTGGCAAGCAGAAAGCAGAGCCCTGGGGTGACCAGAAGTAATGCACGTTTATTACCTCTGTGCATCTTCTGCTCAGACTCAAGCTACGAGTGTACAAAGATGAGATGACATGAAGCTCTTGCAAATATGAAAATCTGTCTGCACAGGTAAATGATGTAGGGACCAAATTTAGTGATGAGGAAAAACGACTGTGATGGACATTGAGCTGGATAATTAGGTGGTAACAAATGCAGACTGCACTCTGTATTCCACTCCAGCACACTGGGGGCGAGTCCAGGCGGGATGTGGAGCCGAGCCTCCGCTGCTCCTGCCATGCTTCGCTGAGGCTGTACACAGTGTGGCCTCATGTTGATTCCTAAGAAGTTGTCAAAACATGTACGCTGCCAGCAGAAGACACACTTTTAATAAAACTGCCTTGTCTCCAATGATATTTTTCTGTTATGAAAGCAGCATCCTTTCACATAGCACAGGCACGTGAGGAAGAGAGCACGTAAACAGATGCAGCAGCATTCCCAGAGAACAGCGTTTTTATCACAGGCAAATTGAATGTTTACAAAAAGTAGCCTTCTCTGTGCTGTCTGGTACATGACCATGAGATGAGTTGCTGCCATCTGACAAATACACTCTATTTGCAATGTGAGGAACCTTAAGTTTTGTTCTGTCAGCCAGTCCCTCAATTTTTTTCATCAGTATGTCTTAACTCCACCATTTTTGATGGGAACAGACAAGCCCAATTCTCTCCTGGTTGGTTTTAGGTGGGTGGGTGCACGTGCGTGCGAGTGGACAAAGCATGCAGCACCAAAGTTTGGGATTCTTAAAGAAAAACCTCTCATACAAAGTCAGAGTGCCGCTGTGGATGCATCAGATTGTGTCTTCTGTCTTCTCCTGAGAGAAAAGAGGTAGAGATGGGGCCAGTCCACAATGCCTGCCAAAGTTATCTCTAGAGAGGTAGGAGTAGAGCTGATGTAAGCATATCACGTATGTCCTATGTCCCAGTTCAAAACCAAACAAAGCATTCACAAATGCAAATTACAGTAATTTCTCTGAGATTTAGGAGCCTACATTTCTAATCTGCTTTAAAAATTTCACCCCAGGGAGGGGAACCAGGTACCCAGGCCCGGCGGATTGACACTTCTTTCGTCACAGGGAAAGAGCTAAAGCAGGATAACAGATGACCTTTAGCAATAGCTTCTTGGGTTTTTTCCCTTTCTGATGCACTTTGTTAAAAGACAGTTAAACACACAGGTGTTACCTTGTTCCTGTGGTCTATTAGGACTGCATTTGTATTTATGTTCTCCTGCCTCTTGTGGTCATTGATTCAGTAACAGTAGTAAAGCTTCACTAACTTTCCTTTTTAATCCTCTAATAAATGATCTTATTTAAAAATAACCTTTCACAACATTCATCAATACCAGTGGGAAGAATAACTGTGGCCTTTTCAGGAAAGACAGAATAAAAATGGAAAAACTGACTTCAGGCAGCTCATCTTTCACAAATGCAAGTCAATTAACGTATTTGCATTTGCAGGATTTGTCTTTTGGCCCCGTTTATCTAGGGTTTAATTTTAGATAGAGTCTTTCTCTCTTCCATTAACTTGTTTTTCCTACTGCTTTACTCTTCCTTTGTACATCATTCTGCTCTGTAGTTTCCTCCACTTATCCTTCATTTGCTCATTGTATGGGCTTTTTTTTCTCCCCTGAATTGTTTCTCCCTTCAGTTGTTACAGAACTAGCTAAAGCTTATTTTGAGGATTTATGCCCCTTCCTTGCTATAGGAGAGGCTTAAAACCATGTAGGAAAATAAGCAAGGGAATGCTTCATTTAAGGGGGAAGGCTTCCTCTAAGGTAGCACTGTCCAAAAGGAAATGAAAAAGGTCATATTTTTCCAGTCCTCCTCTTCCCTTAGTGCCAGAAATAAGCTTTCTTAAACCCTGTTGTTAGAGAGAACAAGGGCTCAGAGTCAAAGATCAAAACAAAGCAGCAATGCTGGACTTCCTAAACAGTTGTTTTGTATTTAAGTTGAGCATTGGTTAAGGGTTGTAGAATTCTTGTTGCTGCCCACCAAAATGCCTTGAGCATAGGGTGTCCCTTGATTAATCATCTTTCACAAGCAGACTAAGATAAGTACTGTTCTTGATTCCTCAATTGATGGATATGTTTTTAAACATGACAAAGAAAAAAAATCACATTATGCTGTCATGAGTAGTTAGCAAGCAGGAAAGCTGTATGTGGAAATACCCAGCAGCCAGGCAAGCACCCATAGAAATGATTTCCTCTTTTTCTCAGCCAACTGACAGCAGAAGAAAAAAGACAGCCCAGTTTTCAGTGTTTTCCTTCATTGAGAAATATGAACGTTAATCAGAAAGCTTACAGACAAATCAACAGACAATGTCTATCAGAGCCCTAATTAGCATACATAACCCAGTAATTCTGTCTTTACAAAAGAAGCCGCTTCCTACATTGTTTTGGGAATCATGTAGCAAGGAGGCTCAATGGATATTTCCAACCTGCTTTTTAGCTCTTTTGGGTTAGACGACTTTTTCCAGGGTGGCTTTGAGGATCTCTCAGTTCTGGGTTGAGAAAAACATGAGCAGAGATCTTCCCCACATCCCTGAGCACTTTTCAACTCTGTTACACCCATCTGATCTCCACCACAAGGCTCAAAACAGCCAATTTCCCTTTGCATCAACCACGTGTTTCTTCTTCCCCAGACTGCCCATGTGTCCAGTTCAAATTCCCCCCGAGCAAAGAGGAGTTCAGAGGGAGTTCTAATTTTGCCTTTACTTCTCATGCTGCTAGCTTTATTGGCCAGAGCCCTGCTGCTGGCAACACGCAGGCTTTTGCTCTACTGTTCTTCTGCTGACCAGTGAGCAGCGTGGTACCCACCAGGGGTGCTGGCCATCACCTATACAGGAGCGGCATAGCTGGGCATCTCCACTGGCCTCATCTCTCCTGGCTCCTAGGCAAAGTCCTAGCAGTGCTGTTTGGGATTCTTTCTGAGCTGCTCAGTGATCTGAGGTGTTCAACTCCAGGCTGTCAGGACCTGACTTCCAGAAAATAAGCTGTCTCCCACAAGGATGAAAGATTTAACTTCAGCTTGCTCAAAAATGCTTCATCATTCACTTTGGTTTCTGTCATAGATCTAACACAATACTTCTCCGTGCAGTTTCTGCAGCACTCTGTGGTCGGGGAATGCACTGTGCCTGCAGGAGCTCTGCTTTATTCAGTCTGCCTCCTAATGTTCACAGACGCGAGATTCATAGCAACCATACATTTGTCCAAGAAACTGCATCCTCAAAGGACTCTAAAATACCAAAGCACTCACATGTTGTCCTCTCTTAACCATAGCGGGTGCTCTGAGGTAGAGGCCACCTTTCCCTACGTGCAATTCTTAAAACCAGAGAGGGGATAATCAACCTCATTATCAACATCACGTTCAAGTTAAGTGTCTAGCAGCAAAGTAGTCTCTGTCTTAAACAACTGTAGGCCACCATGGACTCTGGAGCTAACTCTGCTAGTTTAGGTATCAAAACAAACTGGACTTCAGCAGCACAAAATGCAACGCAAGCCACAAAGCTCACTCAGAAGCTGGTTAAGCAATCATTTTCTCTCTGATGCTGGCACACAGCTATATGCTTGCAGCAATCACTGCAGTTAGCTGAGAGGCATCCCAGCCTTTACACCATTCCTCTCAGTTTAGCCATACTAAACATCAGATCAGCAAGACCTTTCGTCCACCTATTTATTAAATCTCTATTTACAACCTTTCAGAAAGAAAATCCTTAATATATTTTTAAAAAGCTTTTTTAAATGCCCCATTGACTTTCCAGTGGGATTCTGTTCCAAACCAGATTGTCATTCTTGAAATAAAAGCTCTATGATAACATATATAGTTCAGCAGGAGATTGCTGAAGGTGATTCAATTTCAGCATTTCTTGACTCTTAGTATATTTTTCACAATGTTAATGTTCTCAGCATAATTTGATGTGGCATTCTAAAACAGCTTACATGAAATTAGGAACGGAAGTGTAAACCCCAGAGGCAGAGGCACAGTTAGCTGGGGAGCCATATCTTTAACAAAGCATCATGCACAACTTCTCCAATAAAACTTTATGGGCAAGGTGTTGAATGTGAGATAACATAGAACAGTAAATTTTCTTTCATCACTGTCTCATACCAGTCTGACAGCAGGACTCCACAAAGCTTTCCTCATGGGGACTATATCATCCTTTGAAGTCACAAAATCAAGCCGCAACCCAATATATACATTTACTCTTCCCCATTTCCCTCTTAACTCTCCACTCCTTCCACGTTCTCTGACTGCTCTCCTGCCCTGTCTCTTCTCCTCCATGTCTCTGGGACTGAGGACAGGTATAAGAGCAGACTGGCCTGACCCAGCATCACAGCGCCTTTGGAAGAGACCTTGAAGAAATACCACCCAGCGGGATATAGGGAAGACAAGAAGAAAGTGAAGGACACAAATTCTGGTCTGGAAGCTCTTGGCTCCATTTTGCTCCCACTAAAGCTAGCCAGAATTAAACCAAGTGACATTACCTGGCTACCACATAAGGCTCAGCACATTCAATTAACAGAAATAATTCCATGGTATGGAAAGATGATTTTCTGCCCATTTGCCTTTTAACTAGGATTTTTCTCTGCCAACTTTGTGCCAGTTTTCATGTTCTACCACGTTACCAACATGTTTCCTTGGGCTCTTGATGTTAGTCAGTGTGGCATACATCTAAGTGTTCTCAGTTCACTGCTGTTTGTATATCTAGTTTCAACAGCTCAAAGGTTATGAATACAAATGTGATTAATATTATTCACATTGCTTTCTAATTTTAAGCCAAATTAGACTCTACTATAAAGGTCTTATCCTACACTCAGTAGGTTTCTCCCAGTCCCCACACAAGTAGGGTCATACACAAATGAGGACAAAAGTGAGGACACAACTTTTCCCAACTATATTAAAACTTTGTGTATCAGCAAAGCTAAACCAACCACGTTCTACATTCAGCTTGTAAGCAATAAAGGATTCCCCTTTCAAAAAGTTGCTCTTCACAAGACTAAACATACTCAGGTGGACTTTAGTAACAGTGCTACCTTCTGGTAGGTTAGCTACATGGGAAACAGTATCGAGCATTTTTCTAGATATTCTTCAGTGAATTGGGTCCAAGTTATCAAAAGTATGATTTTACAAGGCTTGCAGCTGATAAGGTATGTAGTTCACTTGCAAAATTCATACTTGCACATATGTTAATTATTAAAGAGAATAGAAATATATCTAACAACGTTTTGCTAATGATCTAGAACTAAGGCTTTTTCATTAATGTTTCCATCTCTAATTTTAAATATTGCATGAAATGGGCATGCAGATGGTCCAATACACTTTCTTAAAAGAAAACTGTAGCTATCTGAATTAACTTAGTTCTCAACCACTCTTCTGGATGAGAATAAGAAAAAGAAACAAGTTTCTTCTAAACAATGGACTACCACACTTACCCCTGATCCCACTCTTGCCCGTGCTAACATAAATCAGGACAATAACTGCAACCAATAGGATGACATAGGGTCAAACCAGTTTGAAATCTGAATGAAGACCACACACTTATCATCCTTTAGAAATACTCATAGCATTTTCCTGTTGCTTTTCCTAACCAGGCTTTGCTTTCTGCTTTTCACATACTAGCATAAAACTAACACACACGTTCATGAATTTAAGTTGGAATGAAGCAAAGATAACCATATAAATCATTCCCTCTAAGAGTAAGTCAGACAAGTTATAAGCTCTCTGATGCCATTTCCTTTAACGATATACAGTTATTAAAATAGTAGTTTTGATTTACATTACAAATTGCTATTCTAAAAACTTCTGATCTGGTTCTTTCATGGCTGCTTGGTAAGCCTAACGAGCTGTCTCACCTTGACCAAAGCCTCAGTTCCTTCAGTCTGTGGCAGCCAAACAACAACACAGTCATTGACTCGATGGAAAGGGTATCCTCTGAGACCTCACACACCTCAAAAGAAACAGAGGTTATTTGGACGTGGGGGGAGTGAAGAAGTACTAGTCCATCATCCAGAAAGGCAACAGAATCAGAAGGCGAGGAAAGAGGCTCCCTGTTCTGCACTCACTGAGATCTAAGAAGCACATTTGTAATATTTTAAAGTTACAAGGCAATGCACACATTTAATGCATAAATTGTACGTAATTAATGTTTTTTACATGCTTTAACATATGTTTTGCTGCAAAGACTTTTGTTGTTGTCTGCATGTTTTTCCTTTTGATGTTTAAATGCAGGTGAAAAATGCTAATGGAAAACATTCGGTTGTGGTGTAACATGTTTCCCTGTTTCATTTGAACTGCTATGGAGAACTTTATTTGGATTTTTTCCTGGTTACATTTTCTGAGTTTTTTTCTAATTAGCTTTATATTTTGTTTCAAGATTCTTTTTCCTTTCAAATACTATAGCTCATATCACACAGATTCCTTCTGCAGCCTCAGATGGGAGTTTATCATGGCCTTCAATTGCTCACAGCTCATTTTAAACTGTAGCTTTGTCCTCTTCAGTTTGAGATAAAAATCCTTAAAATCAAAGGCCGCTAGTTAGAAGCGCCCACATTTGAAGTCTTTGGATTTCCTTTTATTTCTATGAGCCCTGGATGAGTCTGTACAGCCTCCTTTGTTCATTTATAACCACAAAGAAGAGATTCCCTTTCATTTATCAGAACCATAACCACTCATCTAAAAAAGAAAACTTTTATATGCGGCGTTAGGGAGTTACAGCTGTATAATGATCTTCTAGGCTCATTATGTGCCTCCTTGGAGACCCCTGCTGAGGCTCGGAGCAGGGCCGCCCTACGCACAGCCTGCTCCAACCAAGCTGGACCACGGCCTGCAGGAGACACGGCTGGAAAAGGCACAACCCGAGCGCTGCCGCAGCGCCAAGCTGAGCACGAGCCCGGGCTGCGGCTGCCAGAGCTGCCGGGTTGAACGGGGGCCAGGCCTGGTCCCGCCTGTGGTGGCATCTGAGCTGTCACTGCCACATGGCGCCCGGGCTGGCCTACAGGAGGCTGAGGAAGGACACTTGGTATTCTGTGAGGAAGACAGCATTCGCCTGCGTGTGGGGAATGAAGGAGCGATGGCGTTTCTATGGGTCCTGCGAGCCTTTTATTTCATTCAGCGCTCTGCTGCCGCACAGCGTGAGCTGACTGAGCCCCAGCAGAGGTTAACGAGCACAACAGCCATCATTTGTGAGGAGTGGGAAAGAGCCATGTGCTGCACCAGCTTCTTTTCAAGGCTCCTGATTTTTTTTTGTCTTCACACTGGCACAGGGGCAGACACCCAGCATAGCTTGTCTTGAGGAGCTTGGCAGAGTGCTCCTGGCCCAGCAGATCTGATGAAGTCAAATAAAGTAATCTGTCTATTCCTTCGCTTGGGTGATTTTTAAGTTTGGAAGAAAGGGGGCGGGGGACAGGGGGGATAAGACTTCTGGATGTAAGGCCCTGTTACCATTCATGTCATGAGCATCTTGCTTTGGACAAACTAACTGAAATTATCTATTGAAATCCCACCTGTTAAGTAGAAATTATTTTTTTGAGACAGCTCTCTCTCCCCCCATCCTCCTCCCCTCTTTTCTGAGGCTGTCATTGCATAGATTTATTCTATTCAGCACTCACATTAGCAGATGTGAATGAGGGAATCTGACTGAGCCTGTCAAGGCAAAGAAAGCCCTGAAAGAAGAGAGAGAAGAAACATTACACAGCGATAATGGCAGCCACAATGGAAATATGCGGGCGTGAAAACAATTAATGCAATCAGTGCTCTAAGTTCACGGCTTAACCCAAAACCAAGTAGCCCCTGGATGCAAGAAACACTGAAAGCTGATCACAGGGTAAGGACAAACCCTGAGCCATGGCAGAAGGTGCAAGGCTGCAGCAGGCAGAGGCTTCAGCAAGTGGCTATTCTGCCACAAGCTGCTGTGGCTGACCCATGCCAGAGCCTTGACTGATGAGAGATGGACAAGGCAATGTACTTGTCTGTCAAGCTGACATCATCTCATCAATGTCTGTCAACCCTAGCAACAGTACAACTGTGTGTGAGGCCCATCCTGAGCAACTTTCCTCTCCCCTTTGCAGATGTGAAGATATAAAATCTTTTCCTTCTCAGTGGAAGGAAAAGCCAAAATCCCAAAAAGGTTTGCAAATGATATGCAAAGCTGTGTCCTCACTTCTGTCCTCCTCTGAGAAGGGTAAGAAGGGAAAAGGTCAGCCAAAGTATTTTCTTTTGATAAGCTCAAGTGCATGAAGGCAAAAAAAAAAAGTAATAAAATAAAATAAAATAAAAAATAATTAACAAAAAGTTTTATTGGGCAGTTCCAAGATTTTGTCTTTTCCCAAAAACTGGCTTTGTTGTTATTAAATCCAGGAAAGAAAGAAAGAACATATTCTAGAAGTTTCTAACTAGCGTCACTGCAAGGACACACATCTACTATTGACTTCAGATGCTCCTGCCAGCACTAACTTGAATCTGGAGACACACAAGACAAGTATCACAGTATGATACTGGCATAGCAGAAGTGCTGCTTTCACATCACTAATGACCAATGACAGCAGAATCACAGAACCGCAGAGTGGTTGAGGTTGGAAGGGACCACTTGGGACCATCTAGTCCCAACTGAAACAAAAAGGAAATTACTATGGAATTACTAGGTTGTATGGCAACGGGTCTAAAATCAGATTAAAATTCATGACTGTCTTAGTTTCTAACAGAAGTTACTTCTCTCACAGTGTCTGGTATGAAGCTGTGTTTTTGTTCCCAGAAGAGAAACAACTGATAACACCTGGCAGTGTTGAACACAGCCAAGGACACATTTTGTTCCTCANCTAATTTGGATATCTTTTCCTTCTGGGTTTAATGTATGACAAAGGAAGAGAAGGGAGAAAAGTGGAAGTCTTCCTCTATGAGGTGTTATGATGTAGCAATAGACAGAAAGGCAGCCCTTCTGTTGATATTAGTCATCACATGCACGACCAGCTGAACCACTAAGCATCTCCTTGGCCTTCAGGGCAGAGACCAGGCAGGCCAGGGAAAGGAGCTGCCAATGCTCTGTCCCAGCACTACCAACAAATTCACCCACCTATCTTCTCCATGTCCAGGAGCACCCAGGGTAGGCAGTGGATACCTGACTTGGTGTCTTCTCCACAGTCTCAGTTGTAGGGACTTTCTTCAATACGCTGCACAGTTACAGCAGCACTAAAACACAACACCAGACCGCCCATTTGGTCTGTACCTGCGTATAACTGCTCAAGAGGACACCCAGTGAACTTAGTGGGTCCCTGTTGCTTTTTTCTCATGTCAGAATTTACTTTTAAAAGAAATATTTATCAGAATGAAAAGCTGAATAGTTTAAAAAAAAAAAGACTTTTTTGTTGTTATTTACAAAGGATCTCTTTTTATTTTCTAAAATTACATCTGTATGTATTCTCTGGTAGGTTTCTAGGTGTGTCCCTGCAGTACACCATTTTATTTTCACCTTTCTTCCTTTTAATGCAGCAATAAAAGCAAGGTTTTAAACAGAACCACAGTATGTGTACCTATCTCCTCGTATATATAGAAATAATTTCTCAAAATTCTTGATCAAGGTCTTTTTTCTTTCTTTCTCTTTAAAGTCACCTCTTTCCTTTGTGGTAATAAGACTTCCTTTTTCCTCCCTTCTTATGAAGTCTCGCATAGCTATCAGTCACTGCTGTAGGTCACAAACTCATTATGCGCTGAGGTGATAAATCACTGTCAGAAGGCAGCTACTGTGTCACTACAGAGGACTCCATCCCACATTAATGCAGCAAAACCTACAAGTGGATCTTCAATACCCCATTTCACCCAAAAATCCTAAAATGTGCAGTTATTTTCCAGAAGTGAGAGTCTTCAGTAAGCCTTTTCTACTTCACATTGCCCAGGAAAGGTGCAGATTTCCTGTTGATCTCTATAGGAGCCCCAGTGCCCCAGGCCAGCCACGGTCAGAGCACTGTGCATGGAGATCTTCAGGAACATCGCTGCTTTCCTATCGCAGGTCTGGCCCAACAAACACTCAATGGAGAGAGGGAAAGGGGTAGTGAGATGGTAGGTGACACAGAAAATCTGTCCCTGAAGAACAAGGGCTGAACAACAGTTTAACTGCTGCAGAAAATAACTGTGTTGCATGTCAGTGCAAACGTTCAGCCCTAGCAAAAGCTCAACTTGTTAGGAGAAGTTTTGCTAAATGCCAAAAAACACACCAGGTACCACATGCAGCATCACATTTAAGCCCAGGCCCCAGGCTTTGTACACAATGTAATTAGTTTACAATTCAAATTTTAATTTCAAAACAAAAAAAAAACCTCTGTATACATCATTCAGTTACCTTATTGCTCTGCATCATGTGAAGTTCTTAAGGCAGTACTTAAGATATCCAAAGGAGCATATTTTCCCCACTGTTCTTTGTTCAAAATGGAGCAGACAACATAAACAAGATGTTATAAGCCCGCTATGCTAATTACATTATTATTAGAATGTGCAACTTCTCACTATTTGACAAAAAAGCAGAGAAAATTAGGAGAGCTGCAGCAAGCCACAGTGTTTGCCAGCTCCCTATTATGACAGGGTGTAAATAGAGGTTACACTCATGCTTCAGCCTACAAGGAGGTCACATCAAACTGCTCTCACCCCACAGGCAAGGTGAAAACAAGACCACACATACAAAGAGGAATTGAGCTTCAGCTGGCATGACTGGAACCAATGCCAGTCAAAGAGTTCATTGAACAGTTCAATCATTTATCTTGACAGGATATGATTCTTTTCAGACTCCTTCTAGCACTCAGGCACAGTCAGCTCCTTTAAATACTGACACAGTACTTAATAGCTCTAATGATCCACATGAATATTTAGTCTAGAAAATTAACTTTTGATAAAAGTGGCTGATATACCCTCTTACAGCATACTGTGTTTATCAAATGTTACAGTAATTTATCACTGGGGAAAAGAGAATGCTAGCCTTTAGGGACAGACTCCAGTACTTTTTAAACAAAAGTTTTGAGAGGGATTTACAGCGATCTGTACCACACAGGTTGCCAGAGTATGAATCTGATGACTTTGATGACAAAACACATATCTCTGTCACTTGAGAGGAGGCAGTAGTGCTGCTGGACCTCATGTTCACCAGATCATCAGTGGTGTTTTATGTCTTCGTGCTGCTTAGTCTGAGTTCCAAGTCTATAATTATTGTAGAATTTTCACTTCCATTAATTACATTTTGCCATGGTTTAATATCTCTACATAGGAAAAAGTATGCATTTAATAAAGAAGATTTTGCCAAGATTGTGCTGACTTATCCTGTCACATTTCAAGTATGTTCCTAAGACCAAATCTGCAAAAGAGCTAAAGCACCAAAGCGCGACTTGGGAAGAAGATAAAGACCAGACCTCACAACGCACTCTGAGCCCTGCAGTACAGCACTACATCCCACTCACAACTGGTAAAACCACAGCATATGACTTTGAAAGTCTTCACTCAGAACTTGGAGAATCCAGATCACTCCATGTTATTCTATGGACTAATTGCCCCAACTGTAAAAAATGTGCATTGCTTTTCACTTCTGAAATTGTCTAGCAACACCTTCCTCCTACACTACAGCATTTATTGAACAGGTATGAGCTAGTGTTTTGGGCATTTCTTAGCTACTACCTTCACAGCGTCACAGAATCATAGGGGTTCGAAGGGACCTCTGGAGACCATCCAGTCCCACCCCGTGCTAAAGCAGTTCCCTACAGTACATTCCACAGGAAAGCATCCAGGAGAGTCTTGAGTATCTCCATAGAAGGACACTCCACAGCCTCTCTGGGCAGCCTGTTCCAGTGCTCCATCACCCTCACAGTAAACAAGCTCTTCCCCATGTCCATGAGGACTTCCTACATCCCAGTTTGTGCCCATTGCCCCCTGTGCTGTTGCTCAGCACCACTGAAAAGAGCCTGGCCCCATCCATTTGACACCCCCTCATCAGATGTTTACAAGCATTGATAAGATCCCCCCTCAGTCTTCTCTTCACCAGGCTGAGCAGCTCCAGGTCTCTCAGCCTTTCCTCACAGGGGAGATGCTCCAGGCTCCCAGTTGTCTCTGTAGCCCTCCACTGGGCTCTCTAGAAGATCGCTGTATTTCCTGAACTGGACACAGCACTCCAGGTGTGGCCCCACTAAGGCAGAGCAGAGGGGGAGGATCACCTCCCTCGACCTGCTGGCCATGCTCTTTTTCATGCACCCCAGGACACCATTGGCCTTCTGGGCCACAGGGGCACCCTGCTGGCTCATGCAATTAGCCTCATTAATCTCTCAGAGAAAGTCTAAGAGCGTCATTTTAATAAAAACACATGGACATTATTGCATTGCATCAATTAATTATGAATATCAGTAAGAGGCAAACTTATGTGATTTTCTGTCTGTTTGTTCCAGAATTCACAATTACCAACACAACTCTCATTTTCAGAATCAGGCAAAATATTTTAATTGATTTTTTGTTTTTGGTCATTTGCATCAATGTTAAAGCTTTTATGGAAAAATTGTTTACTTCTTTTTTTCTCAAATAAGAAATGTTTAAAAATATTTTCCAGAAATTTTACAGTGAGGTTGGAAAAAGAAGCAGTTTCCAACAAATGAACAATTACAGAGATATCCTTTTAGGAGCACATTTTTTCGGCACAGCAGCACACCCTGTCACTGGACTGGTGACACATTTTGCAACAAAGAGATGGTGGATAGATAACCAAGTTCAAATCCCTCATTTCCAGCGTGACTGCTCTAATAGCTAGGCTGTTCAAGAGAAGGTAAGTGACAAGTGGCACCAGTAATGCCCCTGGCACGTGCAAATGGAAATATCTATGACATCTATAAATGATGTATATCTTGAATTTGGCACAGACCACACTCAAAGACTTCCCACTTTGCAGTACAGGTGGAGAAGAGCTGTCTCACTAAAAGATAAGGACTGTAATATCTTTATCACCAAAACTCAGTAACGCAACACACTCTAATAGATGCCTTGGAAGCATCCTTGAAGGACAGAGAGGGATCTCTTCATCTCTCCATCAGGTTGTTGAGGCCAGTTAAGAGCAACCAGTTCATAAAAGGACAGTTTTCCCCTTTTTTGGTTTTGCTACACTCCTGCCAGGCTGGTGATGTTTCCAGGCACTCGCAGCCCTAGCAAGCGAGGTTCTCTTCAAACTTTGGAATAAAAAGCGGGTGCCTGCAAGAATGCAAATGCCCACACGTGCATGGTTTTTCTGCATCTCTTACAGTCTGTATTGCATGAAGAGAGTGGGGCAAAGAGACACCCAGATGTGTTCTGATCCTGAGCATATATGTCTTCACTCAGTTGAGTTTTTAATTGATACAGCAATATATGTCCTAAGCATTAACACAGAGATCAAAATCCAAACCCCTTCAAAAGTCAGCAACAACCAGAATCACAGAGATTTCCGAATACCACGAGTCTAAGAAAAAAAAATCTCAGTGCATCTATCACATGAAAGGCAATTACAGAAAAGCAATCTGTAGCACTTGCTGACAAATAATAATTTAGGAAATGGAGAATAAAATACACCCTACCTGGTATCATAAACTGTAGTTTCACCAAGGGATTTTCATGGCGTTATTAAGTTTGAGAGACAAGCTCAAGTGGCTTAAATAATAAAGAATAAAATACAACTTCCACAATGTTATGTCTCAAGGTACACTTCCTTGCATGTAAGATATAAGGCAGTCTCACTCTAAATACATCTGAGATTTTCTGCTTCATGGTCTGCAGCTGATATTTGCAGCTCTGTGCAGGTATCTAATTTCCAACCAATCTAAGACATTTCACCAGGGGCAGCATGAGGTTATAGCAACAAGCCAGTCAAAAAACAAATTATTCAAAGACTGCTCAAAACAATACTGTAATTCTATCTATTGTGCAACCTTTGCTTTCAAAGGATAGAGCGATATGCTGCTCGCTGGACAGGCTTTTTGCAAAAAACAACCAAGTACAGTTTCTATAGCCTTACCCAAAGTTTAACAAAAATAGTAAACGCTCTACTTGATTGTATCACTATTACATTATTCTTGGTTCTGCATGAGTTCCAAATAACTAGGTACTTCTAAATCCTTTGCCTCAAAGGTCAAAAAATAAGTAGCAGTCTAAGTCTGCACAAACATCTTGCTTTTGGATAAAGAAATTATTGACAAAATATAAAGTTTTTATGGCAAGATGATGACACATCTGAGAAGCTTGGCCAAGAAACTGAGATAATAGATTTTCTCATGCAGCACTTGCAAGAACAGGAAGAGACGATTAAAGATTTGTGAATTCTTTAAGACACACACAGTCAGCTCTTGCAAGGAGTGCAGGTCCCCAACTCAGACCTACACCCAGTTACAAGACCCAGCCATCTGGGCTGCAGAGCCCTTTACAAATGCCTCTGAAAGAAACCAAGTGGTTATGGAAAAAAGTTATTCCAGTAAATTATTACTTGAATAAAACACAGGAAATAGAGGAAAAGACTTTGCCAATTTTTCACATTACGGAGAAAACATTGGTGAGAAAGTTAATAAACGTGATCTGGGGATGGACTTTAAATCAGTATTTGCTTTTCATGAAAAAACCCAGTAGCCTGTGGCTCCCTCTCTGAATCATCAACTCAGTGTACAAGAGTGGGCAGAAAAGCATGATCAATGGTAAGAATTTTAAGAAGTGAGAACAAAACAGAAGAAATCCTGCTATATAGCCATACAAGTCCACAGAGCACAGCCAACTTGAATGCTGTCAGCAGTTTGGTGCTCCCATTTCCAGAGCAAGAGATGAAAACTCAAAAAGGTTTTAGTTCAGACAAGAAAAACTCAGGTCAGAGGTAAAGAACACCTCCCATATTGAGGAGAAACTAAATAAGCTGTAAACCTGGTGCCTCGAATTTAAATAATGGAGGCAGAGGGATATGACACAATTTCACAAAGTCACAAGAGTCTATTAGCTATTTCTCACACCCCAGCAAGTAGGGACACCCAACAACAGTATATGACAGCGGCTTTGAAACGAAAGAGGTGAGCTTCTTCACACAGCACACAGCTAGATTGTGGAAGTCATTGTCACAAGACACTATGGAGGCAACGTAAGAATATGAAACAGGTAAAGACAGCTGGTTATGGGTGGAAGCTTAGAGAAGTATTTTAGAAACATTACTCTGCATTTGGCTTGGTTTTTGTACATTTCTGCATCCAGCAGAAGAGTACTCATCCAACATCCGGCACTCGGCACTGTCAGGAAGAGGACACCAGACTACATGAGTCTGATTTTACTTGGTGTGGTTTTTGCAATGCTTCTGCATTTTCATTTACATTAAGGGTTAAATGGAGAATTCCGTTTTCACTCAGTTTTGCCAAGTAAACAAATTTGGGCATTTTGCCTCCTAAGCACTGTGACAGGTATTTGTTAAATCCGACTTTGTAAGAGATACAGTGCTTAAAACTTGTACTGTTGTCCTTAGTGCTGCTGGCTGTGGGTGCAGGAGCATAATCTCTTTTCTTTAAGTACGATTATAACTGAAGAACCTCTCCTATAGAATTCATCCTGGCTCTTCCACCAAATCTCTTTATGTTACTTATCAGCAAATCTGGAAACTTTGCTCAATAATAGCATTCATTCATATGATGCATCCATCACCATATGAAAAAGTTTGTATTGTATTGATCCTGAATTAACAACAGTACACTTAAGTGCAAACTATAGCTGCTATTCAGTTTTGGTTTTTGTTTTTTTGCCAAAATTGTATTTAAAGGAGCTCAAATGCTGAGTAAATAAAAGGGCAAATCACATACATGAAACACGAAAATTTAAGATTGATAACACACATTGCTCTGTGGTAAGAATTTTCAGAAAGAGTCAGCTTTTATGACTAGACTCAGATGGTATTTACTCACCTAAATAATTATTAGAAGGTTTTCAAAGGAGCTCAGTGTTCAGTGTGCTGAAATCTTTTGAAAACCTGGTCATAATAGTCACAATGGGAACTGAGCTCTTTTGAAAAACTACTCACAGCTGAGAGTGCCAAGCCAGTGAGGGTTGGATCTCAGACAGAAAACTTGCATCATAACATCTGTCAAAATACTCAGCGGTGGCTGATGGGAGTGGACAAGCATCTACTCTATCCTCTAACTGCATCAGATGAACCAGATGAAGTTGTGATTTTTCCATTAAATTGATTTCCCAACAGGAATCTTGGGTTCCAAAAAATCATTCACTGAGAGAAGATATGGATCTGAGGCATCAATTTGATTTTCCCTCAGAACATCATTTCCACACTGTAGCTTCCAGGACATCCTGGCAGCCTGTACTAGTCAGCTTGTGGATCCACAAAAGCCAAGTGGTGAACATAAAGGAAATCCATCTCTTAAAAATCATGTATCTGTAGAATTTTTTCTAACGGGAACTTGGGAAGGAGACATCTGTGGTCATCCTAGTCCCAGCCTTCAGCAGTCCCATAACCTCTGCATCTCTTCGTGCTTTCTATTTTCACTGCCATAGGGTTGTGTTTCTGTTGTCCGAGACCATTGTAGATGTCTCCTGACATCCCATGTGGCTGCCAGCTGCTGCTCCAGAAGGCCACGGCATTCATCAGTCTTGAAAATCTGAGGACATCTAAAGGGGCACTACATGTGCGTGTTTAGGCACCCAAATTGCTCTGAGCCCTGGGGTCCTCAGCAGATTTTGAGACAAGCTTCTACTTCTCTGAGGAGTCCAGGGTTCCAGGCAGATGCTTTACCCAGCAAGCAAGGCACAAAGGTAAAAGAAGTAGTTTTGGTTTTTATGCAGTGCAATTTCTTCAACTTGATCAGTGAAGACTTGCATTCGGAGTTCAAGCAAAACAAAGTTATTCAAAATCTAAATATTTTGTACAAGAAAGAAAAGGCTGCTACTTTTGGATTCTAGCTAAGTGCTGCACAGGAAGTCTATGAAACACTTTCCATTCTTTCAATACTCCTCCCATTGTAGAAATACAATGAAGGATAAATTTAGAATTTCCCAGCTACCCTCTCTATACATTTCATACTACTTTTAATCATGTTAACTCCTTTTAGTCTTCTATCATGTTTTAATCATTGCCGTTTTTCATTCTCCAGATACTTCCAAATCCTTCTATTTCCTTCACTGGACGGAATGCAATGGTCAGAATTGAACAACACAGTCAGAAGGATAATCCACTGATGTATATCGCAGCAAAACAAACGGAGAATTTCTGTTATTAAAATATTCAGGCACATCTTGAGTTATCTATTTGGTCTTCTCCTGTTAAGAAGCAGCCCTTCCCCCAAGAGGTCAAACCAAAATCTAACATTTTGTTAATCTTAACGTATCAATGCTATCAAACAAAGTGAAGTTCATGAGGTTACATCACAGTGTTTATCTATAATAATGACATTGCCCCACCTGATCCTGGAAGTTTGAATGCAATTTCACATACGCAGGCTAAAATAACAACACACTGCCAGTCAGCATTTGTCACATACAACTGCACAGACATGGTACAACTTATCAGGGCTGCAGGGTTTTACAGATTCTGGCTGATCTAACATCACTGGTGATGCACAAGAGGGTATGCTAAGGAAAGTATGAATGGGACAAGAAGTCTGTCTTTACACAGCTAGAATGCTGTTTATACTAAATGATGTTAAAATACATTCTTCCATCTTTTTAAGAGGGATACAGTCCTAAGTGAGAGTCTTGGAAGAATATCTGGCAGAGTCAGGACAACGTATTTGTGAAAAGACAAGCGATGCTGCTGCAGTCAAAGAGCCAGCATTGTTCCTGAGTTTGGGTACTTGGTTTTTTCTATTTTCTTTGGTGGTTTGCCTTTTTGATTGTGGGTTGTTGGTTTTTTGTTGGTTTTGGGTTTTGTGGGTTTTTCTGGGGGGAGGGAAGGATCTTTTGATATATACGTTAGGTGATTACATCTCCAAAAGCCAAAAAGCAACCTTTCCATTTCTGCAATTTGAAAATGAGCCAAGCACTCAAAAACCAGATAAAATTCTCATTTATAAACCCTCCATTACCTAGTTTTTCTCTCTTCACGTGAATACTTTATGTCACAGCCTCTAATTGCTGAACTGAATAATCCTTTGGGAGGAGAGCAATTAAATCTGGTCTCTTCCCTACTTCTAATTACTCAACTTCTCCATCAGAACCTTCAGAACTACAGCCTTTTTCTTTCTGGATGTTGGGCACATGCTAAACTCCAAACATATTTGACGATGCGGATGAGGCGAGGTGCCTGCTCTCCTCTGTACAGAGCCTGGCTACAGGCATGAGCCTCTACAGAGTTTTTTGCATGCGTGCACAGCCACACTACACTGCCAGTTACACTGACTTTATGCTTGCATGCTTTTTAGAATTTCCAGCATTTTTAACACAAAGTATAGCCATTTTGCTACACCTTTTGTATAAAAACATAATCAAAGAGTGATCAGAAAGGATTGTTGTGTTCCTATTTCATCATGATAAGAAAAGAGTAACCTTTCTAACGTGGTTCAGTGTTCCACATGCAAAGTGTAAAGCAGATTCTTTCAGATGGGACTTCAGTAGATGCTCCTGCACTGCCGAAGTTACCCACTGTTTTTACTCACCCACAGCACCCGTTCACTGGGTGGCAGCCAGGGGAAGGGAAGTCACTCAGGCTCAGGGTGTTTGGGATGCCTGGAGGCATCCTCTCCCCTCTACTGTGCATCACTCTGCAACTAAACAAATCCCTCCCAGCCTCTCCATTCTATCAAAACCACGTCCATTTAACGCTGTGTTTTCACCCACGCACCCCAGGGCTGCTCCCAGGCCCTCCCCCGTGGCAATTCCCCCCGGGCCCGGAGCGGGCCGGGGCCGTGGCCGGGGCTCTGCTGCCCCCCGGTGGCACCGCGGGGTCTCGTCCGCTCTCGCACGTCCCCGCGGGCCGCCTGCTGCCCCCGGTCTGTAGGAGGTCTGCTGCCCACCTGCGAATTCATATACCAGGGGCACGAAGGCGCAGGAAGACAACGCTGTGCCATCCCATTTGTGGAAATCACGCCGGCTTGTTTCCCTCGTGGTTCTCTTGCTCAAACAAATCTTGAGATGGCATTCCCTGGACAAGATAATGGGCTGAAATCATTCGAGCCATAAACACACATTTGGATAATGCTATAAAGGCTGTATTGAGAAGGAAGGAAAAAAACTGAGCAAAGGTTGATCGTTCCGTGTCGTTGTCTGCAATTCAGTTCTATTACTAGTAAATCATTAACTATATTAAGCTAACTTTATCTGACTGTTCAAAACAAAGGCATTACTATGAAAGCATACAAGCTAGATATAGGCCAACACAACAGTGAACTCTCAGCATTGTCTGGAGCGAGGAAGGAAGTCAGCAGGTAATAAAACCGCAGCAATAACACAGCCTGCGCTGCTTCCCCTGACTGCACGAACTCCCTTACGCTGCAGTGCCTGGGACTTCCAAACATCCCCAATTCTAATAGGGCCAGCTGCTAAGGTCTGGAACTGGTGTGCTGTGCTGTGTCCTGCTCGTCTGTTGCAGGCTGGGGAAATGAGCAGCACCACGAATTCACACTCCTCTTTGCTCTGTCTACTCCAAATACTGAAATCTCAGTATCCGCAGCCTTAGCAGAATCACAGAAACACAAGACACAGCTACAAACAGCCCTAGTCTCCCTGCTGTTTGAATGTTTAGAAACTGCAAAAGAGGTTTGACTGAGAATTGCCATCAAGATGCATTTGAGCCACCTTTCTCATGCTGGGGGCCCCAGGCCTGGGCACAGCACTCCAGATGGGGCCTTACGAGGGCAGAGGAGAGGGGGTCAATCCCCTCCCTCTCCCTGCTGGCCACCCCTCTGCTGATGCAGCCCAGGATACCATTGGCCTTCGGGGCTGCAAGTGCACACCGCTAGCTCACATGCAGCTTTTCATCCACCACAGCCCCCAGGTCCTTCCCCACAGGACTGCTCTCAATGTGTTCTTCTACCAGTCTGTACTCATATCTGGGATTGCCCTGACCCAAGAGCAGCATCTTGTACGTGGCCTTGTTGAACCTCATTAGGTTCTTGTGGGCCCACTCCTCGAACCTGTCCAGGTCCCCCTGGATGCCATCCCTTCCTTCTACTGTGTCAGCTCCACCACCCAGCTTGCTGTCATCAGCAAACTTGCTGAGGGTGCACTCAATCCCACTGTCTGTGTCATTGATAAAGTTGTTGAAGAGCATCAGTTCCAAGGCAGACCTCTGGGGTCACCACTTGTGACCAGCCTCCACCTGGCATGGAGCCATTGATCACATCTTAAAGCTTGTTACGTGCTGACATTATGAAAACAGGCAGATGTTAATTCAGCCCACAAGTTTATTTTGGTGCGTTTATCCACCATCTCAGAATTGTGATTCTTTTTATTCCAAGTTTTTGTGAGGAGTACATGTTATATTTGTAGCCCATTAAATACCAGTTTTAATGATTCTGAAGAGTACAGTGTTGCCAGGAAGAGCCACAGTGTTCAAAAAAGTTAAGATACTGCTCCAAGACAAAATCTTTCACATTTGCCATGCTGTTAGCTGGCAGCAACATGGGACCAGAGTCTATGCATGGTCTCTTAAGAACCACAGGGCAGAAAATGATGCTGAGCAGACACAGGGACACAAAGCTGGCTTCAGTAGTTCTTTACACCACCAGTACTTCCAGGTCTGGGTTACTAAGTCGCTCCCTTCACACCCATGGCATTGCCACCCAGGAGCCCTGCAGACTTAGCCCCATGTATACCTCGGCCATATGTCACACAGCTGAACATGGGCAATGCTTCATACATCTCTGGGAGTTATTTGCACATTCTGCAGGGCATAGGGCTTTACCTGTAGCTGAAGCTGTACTTTCATTTTTTTAAGCAACGTGATATTCAGGCATAGAAAGATAGCTGAGGTAGCTCTGAGCAGAACATGGTTTTGTGGTCATTTCCTGCAAAGCACAGAGCTGGTCATATGCTCAGCCGTACTGCTCATCCACCTAACACCACCTTAAAATTCAGAGTAAACAACATTGTCTAGGTTTGTGCCACGTACGCTGCTCTCCCAGTGTCTCCCTAGCAAAGCCCACTCTGCCATGGCCTCAGCTAGAATGCCTTTTGTTTACAATTTCACCAGCTGAAAGACTCTTTTGAGAACAAAAAAAAAGAGGAGAGAAAGAAAGCTGAAGAGGCCACTATGAGGATCTAATCTATGGCTAAGACCACCCCTTGACTGGCAGTCTGCATTGCCATCAGCTGTATGCATCGGGAACGCATTTGGGTTTAGATCAGCTGTCTGTGCCTTCTCCCTCATTAGCATTGATAAAAGCGATGGCCTCTGCCGGGCGCGCGGCATTCCTCAGCATACCAGCTGCAGTTCTATCTTAATGCATCCTATGGGCTTGGAGAATTAATTAGTTCTGATAGTCACCATGTTTCAAAATGATGCCTGTCATAACCCCACAGATAAAATTACACACCCCTAAAACTCTGCACGTTGCCCATTCAGACGCTTCATAGGCCATCGTTGGCTCTCTCAGATGTATGGCACTGGAGGGATTTAACTTGCCAAACCTTTTTTTTTTTTAACCTCGTTGTTACATTCCAATTAAGGCTGTGTTAATCAAAGCAGTATTTCCCAAATATTCCCCCCTCCCCTTCCCCAAGCCTCCTCCTAGGCAACTTGGTGGCTTACGCCCCCCTTCCTCCCACCTACAATTAGCATTCAGACTTTCCTGTGGGCAGAACCAAAGTCTCCATCCCCCAAGGAAGCTTTCTTCCTTCGAGCACACTTTATCTTTTCCTATCCTCTGCAAGGTGCTTTATCAGTTTTCAAACAAAGAGAAAAATTACTTCCCTCGGACATGTGCAGCCTCAAACCACAGCTATTCCAACGCCCTGACGACAGTTTTGCTGTGACCAGTCTAAAACAGGTCACACAGTGCAAAAAAGATGGTAATTTATTTATTTTCTGGTGTTCACTTACAAATTACTAAGAGTGTTAATTTTAGCTCAAAATTACTCTCACCCTTGGCACTGGCTGCTCAGTTCACCCTCTAAGGCCCCTAGTGAGGATGTGCCCCATGGAGAGGAGCTGGAACACGGTGGCTTCACCAGCAGAAGCCATTCCTGCAGGGAGGGTGATGCACCAGGAACGCAGCACCAGATTTTGTTACACACAGCTCCCAAGTGTCCAGGCTGTAGAGACTGTTCTGCTTCAAAATGGTTGTACTGCTTTTTTCTCTCTTCCTCCAAAACTGTACTTTTTTCATATTCTGAAAAGGCTGAGTTTTGCATGAGTCCCTGAGAGCTCATCATGCATGTTCATCGTTGTTCAGCCACCTCCAGCTTCACGGTCAGAAGTTCAAGGAAGCAATATACAACGTGAGTCATGTAGTCACTAACCCATTAAAAATAAAAATAAAAAATGCAAGGTATGGTGGAGCTATCAAAGTTGCATAGAGGTAGGTGAGTGCTGCAACTCTTATGTCAGCATCTCCATCACTTTCTTTTCATTTTTAGACTGACCTCATGTGCCAGATGCCTGGCTCTGAGAAAACAACTATCTCATTGTTATGCTGAAAGAAATCACAGAACAAAATATTGTTTTCAAAGCCACCTATAAAAATGAACCACTGTGCTTTCTCTGTTTGGTCGATGTTTTCAGACCACAAGTAGAAGGAGCTACTTTGAGAGAGACGGTAGGTGGATGCAGAAAGCAAAAAGGCAACAAGCTCACATCTACCTGAAGCAGGACCACAACAGCAGAGCGGAAGAAGGCTGTGATGATCTGCGTTACACACAGGTATATGCCACAGTACCTGGCATTTGCACAATTAAAGAACACACAAACAGCCTTAGTGATCTTTTTCACCAGACTCTGTAAGCTCGAAGGCGTTCAGAGGTACAAGGGTGACGAGCAGCTGAGACAGGGAGCATCCAAGTGGTCCTGATGTCCTCAGGGCTGGGCTCCTCCAGGTCAAATTGGCCCCAGCTTTCAGGTGCGTTTGTGCCTACAGTCACTGTCATTCCATGTTCTTGCACTTGCTTCCCTCTCCTGTAACAGCATTATCTAAATAAAAAAGCCAAGGGAGCCAACTCCACAAACTCATTTGTATTCTAAAATCTGTAACCTGAGACTTCCAAAATCTTCAATTCTCTCTAGGAACTAAAGAGATTCAAGGCCTCTCCACCACTCCAGCTCTACAGAGAAAGAGGCAAAGCGCAAAACTAAAATAAAAAATCCTGCTAAAGTCAAGAAGATTGCAGAGTAGGATATGCAAGAGCATGAAGGTTTCAGCAGAGCTATAAGAGCAGGAGGAAAAGAGAATGCAACAGTTTTGCCCCTGTGACTCTGGAAGAGAACAGCCCCAGAACCATGGTGCCCAGGGCACACCAAGGGCAGGAGCGGGAGGCTGACAGCACAGTGACAGCACAGACACATTGGTGTAACCAGTAGACACTGCCTCTGAGAGGTGCTGGACCCCTTGGCATTCTGCAGCCCAGGCATCCACAGGGAAGAGGAGGACGCAGGTCTCGTCCTGCAGAGCCCACCAGCAGAGCACCACTTCTAAAAGCCAGGGGTGAGACAGCAGGCAGGGCCTCCTGCCCGTGCCAGCATCACACTGGCAGGGACAACAGCATCAGAGCCAGCAGCTGCCCAGTAGCTTTGTCACCAGTCAGGCCACCGAGGTGCTTCGAGGCTGTCAGCAGCAGCAACGTCACACTGCACAAGATGCTTTGCACTTCCTGTCTGCCAGGTGACATATTAGCCTTTCTATTTTGCCCAGAGTGGGACAGGAGCAGCCGCACAGTTACACTCAGAGCCTGGCACAGTCTAACCCCCATGAATGAGGAAAATCCCCATCACCGATAGCAGAAAATGGTGGCCAGCCCCTCTGGAGGAGGGCAAGCAGTCACCATGGGGGCTAGGAGAAACTACGCTCAACATGGAGGGAGAGGAAGGAAAAAGGGATTGCTTCGCACAAGTGCCCATATGGGAGGTAACAGCAGATAACAGAGCCAATCTGTGTTGGTTTTATCTTGATCTACAGCACAGGAAAGGGACATGCTTGATTTACAGCTCCTTTCACCGCTGTGCTGTCTGAAGTGGCAACAGCCAAGAAGCCCTGCAGCCCTCCAGCTGCTACAGAAGCTGTCAGCTCCTGATGTGACACACACCATGACCAGGCAAATGTGCTTTCTCCAGGCAGTCACCCTGCCCAGGCTCCAGCCGCCTGCCCTGGCTGAGGGAAGGTAGCTTACACTCCCAACTTTCACATTTAGATTCCCTTGAAAAATAGTTTCTAGTATTATTACAAGAGCAGGAGGAAAAGTGGCTTGCCTTCCCACTCCTACGGTTTTCAAGGTAAACAAGGGACCTGGGATCCTCCTGCACAGGGGAAAGGCTGGCCTCCGGGTAGTTTCAGTGCTTGGCATAAGGCATCCTCATTCCAGTGCTGAGCACTGGAAATGTCAGAGAGCAGCACGTCCCACTGCACATGGGATGGAGCCATGGGATGTCACCACTCGGGAGAGGACATCCTCCAAAGTTCTGCTCTTTCAGAGAACAACCTGAGCAGTTCCTTCCATTAGGCCAGATCGTACATTGTATGCAAAACTGAAGTGAGGTTAAAGGCCTTGACCTCAGAAAAAAGAAGCGGTAAATCTCAGGGTCATACATACCGCCAACATACACATTGCAACCGCTGGCTGCTATCTTGTCTGCACAAACAAGAAATGATTTACTATCCTCATCATATAGCAAAAAGGAACAGGATCTGCTGAGCATGCAGGAAACATCTTGCCCTGCCACCTCCTACAGCAATTTTGCAGTACTCGCTCAGAACGTATAACAAGAGTCGATGAATTTGTGTATTATGTATGGATCAGCTGAGTTCTTTAGGAGTAAAAAGAATCCTTTTGTTCAAGATAGCAGGTTACAATTGCATCAAGCATTAAATTTGTGCTCTGAAGGTGAATGCAGCATCTAGCTATGACTGCAAACAGGAATCTGCCAGAAAGGTGGGAGAAAGTACTGTGCTGGACTACTGTCAGAAACGCAACCCAACCTTAAAGCACTGCTTTGCATGAAGGCACTCTTACCAACTGACTTCAAATGACTGAAAACCCAAATGATATGCAAAACTGGAGGCAGCCAAATCATCAGGAATTGAAGAAATGAGTGAGGCAGGAGAAGAGAGCAGCACTAGAAAACAGCCAAAGAACTCACTTCTGGCAACCTAAAATAACTGTCTACTCATCCCTCTTAATCATATGCAAGGAACAGGTTAATTTTCTCCTGATTAGTTTCAAGAAATAAGTCCAAATGATTTAACAAAAAGGGAAAAAAGAAAAAATCCCCTTTTTTTATCCAGCTAACCAAAGCTGAAGGTGTTCCTTTGGCCTCTTGAGATAAAGTCAGTATTTCTTCCCAAACTGCAGTTAGGGAGCCCACTTACGAACGCTCATAAGCCAACTTTCAGAGAGCTTTGCTGTGCCTGAGATCAGCTGAACAAACGGAATGCTAACAAGCACAGCAGTTGCTCCAGTCCCCTGTTCATGCCCACCTAAAAGAAGAAAATATCTTCTGTCGTAACAGTTCAGTGTCCTTGGTTTTGTACTGTCAACAGCTTCAGAGAGAGGGATAAGTGAACTGAGCCCTGTCAGGATATCCTGTCATTCAGTTAGGAAGGGTTTATTCAGCTTTGCAGTGAACACTTTCAGCAAAGAGCCTGCGTTTTGGAACTTTTCCTGTCCTGAGGCAGGCTTCACATGCTCTATCTTTCAGTCATTTTCCTTCAGGAAGACAAGTGTCCTTTAAACTATTTGCCTAAGAATCCTGAAGAAACAGCAGCTCTAATAATCACCTTAGGTCCTAATTTTAGTACTCATGTCTAAAGGGCGCTGAAGAAAAAGATTCAAATTCCTCACGATGGAAAATAACCCATTCATTTTATACTTTTTGGCTTTTTCGGTTGCAATGAAGCTGCATTTGACGTCACAAGTCCCAGATCAGGTAAGAAGCAGCTTTTTATTCAAATAATGAAATATTGTTTGTCTCTATTACACTGTGGGAGTGGCAGTTGTTTCAATGGTACAGAGAATAGTTATCAGATACTGTATCTCATGGAAGAAAAACAACCACTTCAGCAGTCACTGATGCCATCAGGCACTGCATTACAAACCAATAACTGTGTAATTCATCCCTGAGAAATAAGAGAAATGTATCTGTTTAGTCTGGCTGAAAATTTGAGTCAAAGGATGTGTCAAGTATGCTGGAAAAGTCTCTAAAAGTAGCAAACCTTGCAAAAGACTATAGCTGACATTCATCAAAAGCAACAAAAGAAAAGCATTTGAATGTATGAATCAGAAGATGAAAGCAGAAATTTTGCCAGAGTGAGTATTACCCAGTCTACTGGATATGCTATTTCAGATATGTGGGAAAAAATTCTGGAGAATTCGGCCATTGAAAGCAATTGTAAAAAGCTGTAAACGTAAATAAAGGATTTGTAGGCTTTTGAGGAACTGGTATATGTTATATACAAACCCTATCAATCTGTGCAATTCCATAAAATCTGTTTTCCACACCTTTGTAGTGAGGTAGAAAGAGTTCTTTCACAAACCTGACCCAGGAGTTTGGCAGTGAGTTAAATATGTACTCATTTAAACTATCACAAAACATGACTCTTCAAATTACTGCATGCTGGAGCAAAAAACATATGTAAAACAGGAAACAAAAGGACAGGGGAAAAAAAAAAAAAGGAAGCCACTCAGTTTTGTTCTTTTTGTTTTTTAAATGGAAAAATACTTTGTTAAGTACAAACAGGTACTGTGAGATGTGTTGTTCTGTCTGACAACTGACAAATCACATTTTTTCCATTTTCCTCAATGGCAAAAAAGAGAAAAGGAAGAAATAGAACAAAGTGGAAATAGCCCTACCACTTTGAAATAGTTTTCATAGGTGGTAGGGAAGGGATATAAACTATTTTAATTTAGATTTTATCTTATAGAAAATCTCTTCGAATTTTCTTGTTCCAAAAATAAAATGTTGAAGGATGCTGTTTTGATGAAAACTGCTGCAGTAAGATAATTTCAGCCAATCCTACCAAGAGATTTTCAAGTCTACACCTTAATATCTTACAAACTCAGCAGTTCATTCATATAGCCTCAAAATCGTGATGGCTTCTCCCAAGCACCTGCAAGGAGCCAGGCTTAAGCAGTATGCTTGTTTAAGGACTTGGAAAAAGGAGCCAATGCTCTGATTTTAGGAAGATTATTCAACATTAACAGTGCTGATGAGTCTCAGTGGAAATATTTATAGGAGTTAAGGTGTCTGGACTGTGTTTTTGGTGGTGTTGGTCCTCGCTCTGGTGCAGGAGTGTCTCATTGAGGATGGACATTGGGAGAGTCAGGGCTTTCAAAGGCTTGAAGTGCTCAAGCCCCCTCAGGTTGGTGCCTCGAGAGGCAGTTTTGGGTAGGAAGCAAGGTGCAGAGGTGCTCTGGCTGACTTTGTGGGAGATGCCTTGGACCTCTAGCCCAAAGGGCCAGGTCAGCCCAGCACCCCACCGCTGCTGGGCCTGCTGAGGGGACAGGCAAGCTGCCCAGTTCACCCAGCACAGCACAGCACAGCACCCTTGCTGCCACTTGGCCAAGTGTCTGGTCAAGCTGTACCTGCATGGCATCTGGAAAATCTAGAAAAGGGTCTCAGTTTTATCTCAAAGTTGCCTGAAATGCCTCTGCGCTGCAGTAAGAGGTTTTACCACCCATGTATAATTCCACCTGAAAGCTGCCCAAATCAGATTTCAACAGTACGTTTATAGACTGAAAAGTGACAACTAAACAGATCTTGAAATGTACTTATAACCGGGTGATCGCAATCAAGCAGAGTCTCTGAGAGCTTGTGTAACCAAATCTCCTTATCTGTGTCTGGGACACATCCTCACTATCTTCATCATGGAAATGCGTTGCTGTCACTAACACTGAAGGAAGAGTAACCAACAAAGAGGAGAAGTTCACAGCATGAGGGCTTCATGACAAACTACCAGGCTGCAGCACACACAGAAATCCTACCCTGGGGGCCAAGGCCAACTGTGAGCTTCTGCAAAGAGGCTGCAGAATCCCACACGTGCACAGGAGCTCCACATCTGGACCTGGTCAGAACAGGCTTGCATGCACACATGTTGTATTTGGAACTCCCTGGACAGAAATGCTGGAGACTATCCATAGAGCAACATGGAGACCAAAGCAAAACAATCAGAGATGAATCATGATAGAAACAACATACCACACTTTGTTTCTCCACAACCAACCATTTCCAAATCAAACAAATGCTTTCTAAGAGATCTTGCTCAAGATAAATTTCATGCTAGGACCTCCAGTACCCTGCATTATACTCCTCAAGCATAGTTGTCCTTCCAGCTTAGTAATCTGTGAAGTTACTTCGTAACCTCTACAGACGACTATTAACTTACTTAAATATTTCGAAATGGATGATGCTGATACAACTGGTCCCTACATGCACACGAGCACACGCACACATGCAGTGGGCAGGTACAGTTTCTCAAGAAGAACATCAAGCATTTCTTCGGGTTAGTCTGGCAGTGGTTCAGACATTGTCTTAATTGACTACGTGACTAGTTAATTGAAATCCCATTTAGAGAGTTCACTTGAATCCTACTGTATCATATAGGAAGTCTGTCATGCTCAATATTGCTTCAGTGAGTTAAGACCACCTTCAACCTAAAGATAACACTGGATAAATGGTTATCTTAAACACGAAAATAGAGCACTTTACAGTGCTTCCTCTCCTGCAATGATAGTTTCATTTATGACTTTTTGTTGGCTTTTAAAAACTGTATTTTGCATTACCTCACTTCTCTGCACTTGTGAATTATGAACTCGCTTCTAGAAACACCAGGAAGAAAGCAGAGCAAGCTAGCATTAAGTAGAGTTCAGCAAAGACTTTCTGCTTTAAAACACATTGACTGCTTTAGTAGCAGGAAGCAGCAACCATTTTTGGTATATAGATGTTTTCCAAAATTTCATTTCTACGGCTACAAAATACAGTACCACCGTGACACAGCCTTTTCTCCTTTTTGACACCATCTCGATTCATTTGTCCAATTTGCATTCTTGAAACTCCAAGGCAAGGGGCATGAGCCAAGTTTCCTAACCTGGGCTGATTGTGGCTTTCTCCAAGTGGAGGGGAAAAAAAAAAAGAAAAAGATGAGGATGCATTTCTCAGTGTGCTTCAGTGGGGTCAGGTCCATCACTTCTACAAGATTTCAAAGCAAAGCTGGACACCTTTCCTTTATGCCAGTTTGCAGATACTACCCTCCAGCTCTATGTAGTGGTGCTGACAACATGACGTTCTCCTTTTGGGAAGACCAAAGGTTTGTTGCATGCTCTGTGTGCACAGAAGCACAAGCAACTTCCTCCACACCTCATGTTTGGCATTCCCACTGGATGCAGGAGGCACTTGCCAGCACTTGTCTTTCTCCATCCCCCTTTGGGATTGACTGTGAGGCAGTTTCAGAATTAATGATCCGTAACCTGATGCTCTCTTGGTAACCCCTTTTAATGCTGCTGGACTTAGCATTTCTTGGATAAAGTATTCTTAATAGAAATACTGCACTTAATAGGGTTGATCCTGCTTGAACATACTGAATGAATTTCCTTCTAAGAAGGCTTCTGGAAAGCCCTGGTAAGTGACATGCTACCTAGTTCAGCCCCAGAGCAGGCTTTGTAACTGCTGACCAGGACAGAGCTTGTGGCTGGGGCTGAGAACGAAGCTGAGCTACGTCTGTCGTTCCTCAGCAAAGCCACTGGGGGCAGAGTCACATCAACCGAGGGATCTTTTCCTTTTTCTAATTGATCTTTTCCTAATACAGACAAAGAAGCGATGTGATCAAAAGCTGCTCATTCAAACGAAAACTGAATGCGTACCCTGCTCTCTAAACCTTGAAACTCGGTGCCCTGCTGGCTCCACCAAAATTACCAATGGGACTGGGATACCAGACTGCAGGTATTTCTTCTGTCCGAGCTTTTTACCATGAATACTGTTCTCCACAAATTAGAAGCCATTAATTTGTATGATAAATGACCTGGTCTATGCAATTTTCTTAAGGAACATCTAAATTTATTAACAGCCAGCATTTACTGGCTTTGCCAGCTCCAGAATTCAAGCATCACTTAGAGTGCTTTATGTCTAAAGTTAATCAACAAATGATATCAGAGAAAAATAAACATTGGCATCAATGGCCTATGAGATTTGCTTTGAGTGGTATCATAAAATAGCTTCCTTATTTATTCCGCATACTTGAGATGAATGATAGCGTGTAACTAACAGATTTTTCAGACTATTTTGTGTAGAGGGGTAGACAGGGCAGGAAATTTAAATACTATTTTGAACTTAGCATTTAAAAGGACCTTGATATTAAAAAAAAATTAAATGCTATTTCAAACCCAAACTTAGATAAAATTGCTTTGTTGAGGTTGCAGAAGTGAGAAAAGATAAGTATACTGTGCAAAAGACATGGCTGCAAGGATGTTTTTAGCCATTGATATGCATGTATATTTTATTGAAGAAAAAAGGTCAAACCGATACAACTAAGCTTGAAGGGCTCTTGTCTGACATCAAAAGAGGAGTTTAGCAATTTTATTTTTCCCCACAGAAGGCTTTTAAGTGATTTAACGCTGCTCCAACTGCCTTTCCTCAGGTATTATCTAGAAATTAAAACGCACACACTTTCTTTTCCTGGATGCCGGCATACTTGTACGAAGGAAATTGAAAAACCTGAGTGCTGCCAGGGATACTGGGGCCCAGACTGCATGGGTAAGCTCTTTTCTGACAGAATTTGGATAGAAATAAAGAATTGATTTTTCTTGCTTTCAGAAACTATTTATGCAAGAATTATTCTCCTCACAGTTTACTACAAGAGTAGAAATAAACAGCACTATTTATCCAAAACTTGGAGGACATGGAGAAAAAAAACCACCTATCCAGAGATTCATTTCAAAAGAAAAATTCATGGAACATTTTCTAAAACTCAGGGAGCTCTGTGGATTCTGAGATCTTAAAAACAAGTCATTTCAGTCAATGCCTGCAAAATGACTTCTCACTGACCGCAGATTGGCTGAGGTTGGCAGGGACCTCTGGAGGTACCAGGTCCAATCCCTGCTTGAGCAGAGCCACCCAGAGCAGGCTGCTCAGGACCATGTCCAGGCGGCTTTTGAATACCTACAAGGTAGAGACTCCACAACCTCTCTGGACAACCTGTGCCAGTGCTCCATCACCACACAGCAGAGAAGCGTTTCCTGATCTTCAGAGGGAACCTCCTGTGTTTCACTTCGTGCCCATTGCCTCTTGTCCTGGCACTGGGCACCACTGACAAGAGCCTGGCTCTGTCTTCTTTGCGCCGCCTGCCTCAGGTGTTTATAGACATTGATGAGATCCCCCTGGGCCTCCTTTTAGACAGGCTGAACAGTCCCATCTCTTTCAGCCTTTCCTCACAGGATAGGTGCTCCCATCCCTTCCCCTCAACTTCAGGGTGGCCCTCCATTGGACTCCTTCCAGTATGCCCATACCTCTCTTACACTGAAGTGCCCAGAACTGGACCCAAAATCCCTGGTACAGCCCTACCAACATCAGCAGAGTGGAAGGATCACCTCTCTTAACCTGCTGATTATATTTTGCTTGATGCAGCCAATACCATCGGCCTTCTTAGCAACAAGGACACATTGCTGGCTCATGTTCAGCTTGGTGTCCACCAGGACTCCTAGGCCTTTTTCGGCAGAGCTGCTCTCCAGCTCAGTGATCCCCTTTAACTGGGAGGATCCCCATAATTGATTTCGAACATTGAAGTTTTCAAAAAGCAACTTTCAAGTTTTTATTTTAGATCAAAAATACCCTCTCCTGAATCTGTAGTATTTCTGAATATATCTCACTCTTTACTTTCTGACTCCAGGAGAGCCTTTTCTTTCAGTTCATTTTTTTTTTTGACCAGCCAACAAACGTTCAAGGTCATTACTCAAGTAGCAACAATGAGGAGTGCCTCTCCTCCAGCTGCCTGTTCCTTGGGAAAAATCTTTCAGCATCTCCGAAAGCACTTTAAATTTCAGGCTGCTGAAACAGGCATCAAAACCTGTGGAGGATGTTTCCTTGCCCAAACAGAGCATTTCCTTCTTTAGAAAAAGGAGTCAAGGTCTGGTTCGGTATCCGTGAATTCCTTGATGCAGTCTTCCTCTGAAGATAACCACTTGTGCAGTGATTTACCATTTTCCCACCAAATGCAGCCTAGGTGCCCAGAAGGAGAACATTTGTTCGTTGCATACTTTAGGGTGTTCCATGAGGCTATGTGAGGTGTATGGGTGTTTGTAGAGAGGGTGAGGAGCTCTGCTGGGCTGCAGACTGAGGCTGCAGGGGCGGGGAGGCTGCAGAGGCAAGGAGGCCATTGAGGCAAAGAGGCCCCTTCTTCAATCAGGCAAACTTCCTGGCCCCAAAAAGCAATGTCTCTAGAAATTAAGGTCTCAGCATTGTTTCTGCTGTCATTTGGAGGAAGAAAATAGCTTTCTGCATTATCACAATCTCTCTAAGAATGTACAGCGTGCCTTGAAATGTTTGGAGGAAAGCCAGTCCTTCCTGAGGCTGGAGAAAAATCCCTGACTAGGAGTTTACTTCACCTTTAACATCTGATAGCAATGGCAAAATTAGGTCTTAAACAGTGTTCTGACTTCCTTAAATGATAGAACTTACTGTCACACATGGCATGAATGAAAGATGTTTTGTCTGCTTCCCTTCTCACTATATGTCCCAAGAAATGAGCTATCCCTCTGTAAATAGACATCAGGAAAAAAGGGACAAGCACAGGGGAAAAGAGCATAGCCTTTTAGCATTGCCATCATGCACCTGCCTTGTCAGAAACTAAAGTGACACCACTAGGCCAGATGAATACACCCTTCTAGAGACAGCTGTTTGTGAGAGGTCCTCTCCACCTCATCCAGCCACAGAAGCCAAAGCTGGTGGAGTTTCTGTGCCCAACATGTGTCAGTGATGGGACTCAGTGTGAGCTACCCCTGCCCCAGCTCAGGTTTCCACACTGGGCACATATTTTCATGTCTCAGTGCTTCACTTTGTGGGGAGCCAAATGAAGGTAAGTTTTATCCAAGAAGAGGCTGCATTTATAAACACTTAGGAAAGCTGAATTAAACTCTGTGAGGCAAAAAAAAAAAAGAAAGAAAGAAAGAAAGAGAAAGAAAAAGGAAATTTAACCTCTTTTGAGCAAGGTGTATAGATTTGGCCTTCAACCTCCTATAGCTGTAAGAGCTAAGCAGAAACCTCTCTTTCTTACTACTTTTAGAAAAACATCCTCAACAGAGACCAAGCTCTCAGTTCCCTCAAACACCAGGGCTGGGCCAAGTGACAGTGCCAGCACCTCTCTGTGACCCATCAGCATCCCATGTCAGAGCTCTGGTGCTGCCTCCTGCAGCCAGTGAACAAGGGGAGAGGAAGAGCTTTATCTGCCTGGCCAAACTTGTCCAACAATGTGGTGATTTGCTAAGCTTTTGATAAAGCCATCCCTTGGTGGTGGCAACAAAACCGGAGACAAGAGGTAGTGAAGACAAGGGGAAGTAGAATGAATACCAATAGCAAAACACTGTATTGTCAGCAATTCTGAAGTATACTTTCCTGGAATTTATACCATAAACATTGCATTTTCTCCGTCTTTGCACACTTAACAGAGGCACCAGCACAGTTAAAATTGTTTTCATTCACAGCAAACATTAAAGAGTTTGCATCCATGTCAGTCCTAAAGATTGATGTACCTCTCACACGGTACCCAGAAAACAAGACTCACTAAAAGCCACTTTACAGATTCAAGTATAGGTACTTATTACTTAACCTCGTCCTTGGTTATTTCATCTCAACTCTTAATAAACACTTCTGTTTCAGTACGTATGAGATAAATCAAACTCAAATTTTAAATGCACTGATTGTTCCTGACAAGCTCAAGATTTCTCCTGGATCCTCAGAGCCAACAGACCTCAGAGATACATCATTAAGAAACAAACAGACAAAGAGTAACAGATTGATACACAGCCAAAGTCTTCACTAAAATTTGTTGTATACACATGCACATCCACTTACTTGTTCATCACTCCACCCAAATCCAATTCATTTTCATGTAAACTTCAGTGTCACTTAACCACTCTAAATGAGGATTAGGTTCCTCGGTGAGGGCATAAATCCAGTGCTGCCCACCTCAGCCCACGCGGAACTAACCAAGACTCTTCATAACCAATAAATCTACCAGAAAGGTACAGTAGAGCACCTTCAAGGGCAATAAGAGTTTGCTACATTTAGATACCATCTGTGTCAGGATTATGTACTGAATGGGAACTCCAGCTAGGCTGACAGCTTACAGGAAGAAAGGTCTTAAGAAATGGAGTTAATAAATCGCTGCCACAGAGAGGCTGCACAACTTAAAAATAAGGATATTCCTACGGCGAGGGAGAATCTGGCAGAATAGGCTGACTAAAACCGATTATTATATGCATTTTCTATATGTAATCCCTCATTAAAAACATGAGTATTGAAAAATCTCAGTGAAAACTTAAACTACTTCCATTTGGAAATGTAGTCGCTCTTCCTCCTCCTTTCTGGCTGTCTGGCTTTTGTGGTCAAACATTGTCTCACCTGGTATACCATCACCTGTAATCATGATTGTAGCATCAGTGGATCTGAAAAACATAGCTTATCTTTGGCACCTAAGTTTTGCTAGAGGCCGTAAACCATAGGAGAGGTCATAAGATACTCAAATCTCAATTTCCAAGAGGATTTGAATCAAATGTCAGCCTTACGGGAGGTACAAGGGAAGCACTTTCCAGATACAGCAAATATAGTCTGGGAGAAGTCGGAAGAGCAGGGCTTATTTATTTATTTCTTATTATTTATTCAAACTCTAAGCTAGGATTAAAGCTAATTCCTACAGCAAGTTTTGAATCATTTAGTTGCATTAACATATTGAAGAAGTGGTCAGACAAACTGCACTTCTATCAGAAAAGCTAAGAGGTTTGAGTATGTGAAGATAAAGCTGGATCAACCAGGATAATATTAATGCTGTATTTTAGAATACGAGTGTCCAACCTTTAGGCTTGCCTGGGCCACATTGAGTGAAGAGGAATTGCCTTGAACAGCATATTAAATTTTATAATATATAATATAGTTAATGTATATAACAAATCTTATTTTATGTTTTTAGTTAAAACATGAAAAAAGAACAACAAAAGCATAAAACTAATGGGATATCTGCCCTTATTTTTGTAAAACTAATGCATCAGTCTGGATCGATGGAAGTGGTTGCAATTCTCAGTGAGTTCTCAAGGCGTTCATCAGAGATTTTTGATGAAATTTTACTCTTCCTGTGCTTCGCCCTTGAAAATAGTTGCTCACAAATGTACGTCCTTCCAAAACGTGATGACATGAATAAGGAGTGATTGTGAAGTGAGGGATATACCTCTCTGGTAAGATAGGGCTTATAGAAGTCCAGTAGGGAGACATGATCAAATTTTTGAGTTGCATGTCTGATTGCAGCTCCATACATTCTATTTGAAAATTCGCAAGAACGTATTTATGTCAACTGAAAATAGTGTCGCAAATACACTATAAAATTCATTATTTTTTCAGCAATCTTGAAATCTATTCTCAAATTCCTTAATCAAAATGGAAAGCAAGGCTGCATGTTTTTCACTGTTCACAGGGTTGTCTAGTCAATGTATCAAAAGGCATGAAATTATTTGCATAACTTGAGTTAGCACTGTGCTGCACCCTCCCCATGCCCTGAGTTCAGCCCAGACAGTGCCACATGCTGAGTAATGGGCGTACTCCCTGGGCCTGGCCGCTTGGCGGGGCACAGCCGCCATGATGGCGCGGCAACTGGGGGTGGGCCGCAATACAGGCTGTGCCGGGTCACATGCAGCCCACGGGCCACTGGTTGCTTTAGAATAAGAGAACTGGTTTTTGTGCAGTCTTTTGATTACAGTAATTAGCTTAAAGTTTCCATACTTAATAGGGGTGCTGATCTCTGCTGAAACCAAGTTTCTAGTGAGTAGGTTTGGGCAGATGCCAAACACCTGAGGTCTCTGCCTGGCCAAAGCACTGCAGCCTTCGAGGTCCTCAGCCCTGATGTGCAAAGGCAGTAGAAGGACAGAGTTGACTGTCATTCCCTGGTTCCCAAGGTGACTGATCATTCACTGTCATTCCCAGCATGTCCAGGAGGAGCTGCGTCACCGTGCAGTGCGAGAGGTCGCTGCTCCCAGGGCATAAACGGGGACGGAACGTGCACTTGTCAGGTACAGCCTTTCTCCTAAGAGTACAAATGTAACAGCAGCACGTGAGTGCTGCTAAGGAATAACAATGAGTATTACAGAAAATAATACACACCACATTGTACTCAAAAGTATTTCAAAAATAGCAGAGGTAGGCTACTTGGAGTTCATTTTTTGCTTAGTTTGCACTAAACTTCACAGTATAAGTCCTTTAGACAGAAATTTTTTATAGAAATTGTTAAAGAGCTCTTCAGTCTTGTTTTCTTGAAGTATGTTTTTAGTTCTTCTATTCTTTATGGTGTGCTACTACTTAAAACTTTTTGCCCTAATGAGAAATAATTTCTATTTCGGAGTACACCCTTGGTATTGTGTTTCTTTGTTGAGAATGCAACGTGCAGTGCTTAACAACTTCAGCCAAAAAGGTTTAAAAAAAGATACACTCAAAGCTTTTCTACCTCATCATGTACTGATTAATCTCTCCATTACATCAAAAACACATCTTCTGGGGACATGTGAAAAGCAGACAGAGTGAGAAATGTCAGGAAATACAATCTAACAATTGTAAGAATGATTTGGGCATTTGGCTTAATTATTGTTCTCTGTTGTTAATTTGACAAAACAAAAAAGCAGAGAAGAAGAATATTCAAAAGACAACATTTTCTAGAACTTAGTAGTCATTTCTGATTTGCTGACTGATTTTGTGTGTGTGTGTGGAGGTGGTGTGTGTGGTTTGGGGCTTTTTGGTGGTTAAAGATGTTGCTTTCAGGCTGCTAACCATATATCTATCTGTGTGTAGATGAGAGAGAGAAGCTTTAATTTCTATTCTGTAATTCACAGAAAGGATTTGGGGGGACAGCCTGTGAAAAATGTGCTGAAGAGAATTTATTTGGTCCTCAATGCACATCAGGTGAGCTTGAGTTTTCTGTATTGAAATGGGGAAAAGCAGGTGAGTGAAAGCTGTATTCAGACACTGAGAAATCACAGGGAAACAAGCAGGGAGTCCAAGGTTTCCCATCAAGAGCTGCTCTTTATTTACAGGAAAGACAGCAGGGAAAGAAAATAGGCAACTGCTGAATCCCTCATTCACAGAGGGGCTGGATTCAACTCAGAGCTGTGCAAATATTGTCAGTGTAGCGCTACAACAATTCCTCGATATTGCCTTTAATATCTTTGTTTTGGCCAACAGTCAAAAAAATTAGGAGTTAGAATCGTATTTGTGCTCCTGCAGTATGCTTCCCAGTTGTCCAGTCATGTTAACAACCTTTCATCCTAAATGATGAATTTGCATTTACTTGATTTAAATACAGGAGAATGTTATCGAACTTAAATTATTGAGTAGGAATGTATCAAATGTATAATTCGTATTGGCTAACAGTGTTTTGGTTTAAATACATCTGTTTAAATACATCTACTAACTGAAACATCTGTATCAACACATGAAACACTCGTGTTGTATTGAAATTAACGTTTTCTCCTGGCCCCCTTCTCCATAAATTAACTACCTTGTCTCTGAATCCAGGTCTGCTTTCAGTCTCTACAGTGTTCTGTTCCACAGAGCTCCATAATTCTTTCAAAAGTGTGGTTTTATTTAGTTTTGGAGGTTTTTTTTTTTATTTGTTGATCATTCTGGTTGGCCACATTTCTATTAGAAGTAGTGGGACATGGAGCGAAGGAGCCATTTGCAGTATTTAGTATGAAAACATATCACAAGTTTATACAGTTGCACATTCTTCTATTTTGACTGTTTCTTAATTTCTAGTATTTTATTTACCTTCCTCACCCCTTCTGAGCGTTAGACAGACTCAGAAAATTGCCTGCAGAAAAAAATACTAAGGTCTCTTTCGTAAGTGATAACAGAGATAAACAATTGTTTATCTCTAAGTAAAAGTCTATTAAGATCTGCATAAATTGCTCCTAAAAGGAGTCATGAACAGCCTCACTTCAAACAATCTGTGTTGGCCTTTCTACCCTAACTGTACACCATGGCTGACTCACAGGCATGTTTTCTACCAGTTGTCCACTGGATGCCAGTGTTGATACACAGAAATGCAACAAGCCAATGTTTTCATAAAAATAGGGTACTTGAATGAATTCAATATTGGAAATGTAATCATTTTCTGAGCAGCTACTGGAGGATTCAACTGTTTATTATCTTAGGGAACATTTTACACTTTAACTTTCAGATATTTGAGCTCATCCAAGTTTTCTAAGTACCTACAAATACTGTGCGTTTGTGACTAACTGCTTTTCCACAATACCTCAGATGTTGCTGGTTATTATAGCAGGACTGCTAACAAGGGTAAAGTGTTACTAATTAAGTAAAGGAAGTGATTTGCATAAACACAGCATATGTTTGTAGAGGAAGGAGATAACCTACATCACCACAGCTGAAACAAACTCATCAGTACAACCTTGTACATCTTAGAGTCTTTTTCAGAGTACCTGTGCAAGACCTTTTATAAAAGAATCATTACCACAATTGAAACTGTTATATGGCTTTTTAAGAATACAGAAGGCTTTTAAAGGCTTCAAAAACAACTTAGAAAAGGGTCTTGCAGTTGACTGGACTCTAAACACAGAGCCTTGTGCGCATATTTTCAGAAGGTTTGTAACCAGAAATAGCAGAATATAGGAACAAACAGGACCAAAGTCTGCTTCAGACCTAGACCTACACAGTGACTGTTCTTTTAACTAGATTAATTCTATTTAGGAAAAAAAAAGTCAAAAAACTCATCTCTTCTAGAGGCAGGCAAACAGAATTAAAGCAAAAATAAGCCATTTACTATCCATTTGTTAACAGTTATAAGCATGATTTATGTCACGTTACATTCAATTTGGGCTCGAGATTGTATGTTACATTTTTCAATGGCATTAGCAACTGGTCAGTTTGGTGTCTTAGGCTCTCAGGCTATTATCAGACTGCAAAAATCAGTATCTGTTATTTGCCGATGTACGCAGCTATAAGTACTGATTTTCTCATTAACAGAAACCTATAAATTCAAGAACTCAGATCAAAGCTTGGCTTTGAAAATTGCACTTTGTAATACTTAACAGCTGTTGGCCAGGACACTATCTGCTATAGGTAACCACTGAACATTGTTTTCCAAACACCACCTTTACTCAGCAAAGCCAATCCATCTCTCCATCTAGTTTGCAGCTGTGTTCATGGAGTATGCAACAGTGGAATTACAGGAGATGGAAGATGTACTTGCTTGTCTGGATACCAAGGGCTCAGCTGTGATCAGCGTAAGTAGGCTGTTTTCTACATAAGATATATTCAGCTGCTCTGATACATAAAGAATTGGCGAGATCAAACATAAATTTAGTCTCCTGTTAGCCACTCAAGCAAACAAACATACAACAAAATTCGAATCCTGCCTGTGAGCTGCCATACCCATCATCACCCCTTCAATCACCAGAATATTGACAACAGCAGTGGGATGGGTGGTCTGCAAATCAGGCAAATTTTTAACTAGCAAACTGGAGGATGGGATGTCTCCTGGCACAATATTAAGACACGGTTTAATCTGTCACCCTCTGTCTCTCAGCAATAGCTGAATGTGAGGCCTTGCGATGCCCTGCAAACTCGAGATGCACCACCTCAGGCGAGGATGGCAGAAGACTGCAATGCACATGTCTACCTAACTATCACGGGGATGGCACACAGTGTGAACGTGAGTAATTTTCATGTATGCCAAGTTCTTTGGAAACAATATTATTATAGTTCACATACTGGGAGCATTTTTGAAACAAATCTCGCCATCAACATGACTTAACTGTTCTTGGGTTCATATCCCAAAGCAATCTCAAGTGCACAGACCAGATTTCTTCAGGAGGAAACTAAACCCTAAAATGTACTCTAGAGGCACAGCAGTCCAACTGCTGACAAGCTTCAGTCCACACAACCAGACTAAAGCTAGTAATGCACAGTGGTTTGAAATGCACAGGGTAGGTCATCAGTGCTTACAAATCCACTATGTGGATCCTATCACATCACTTGCTACCGTTTGACTTCAGAGTTTGCTTTGATAAAAGTCAACAACAGCAAGCAACGTCCTATACTGATTAACTGTCCATCATATGTTGGCTCAGCTTTATCGTTAACCATAAACTCCACAGAAAAGCTCCATTTAGCTTTCCTGTTTTTCATGGAGAAAAGATAATGGCACTTGAGCTAGAGGAAAAAGTCTACTATAGAATTGTCTTTGCAGGTTCCCCAACTTGCCATTGAATACTGAAATTAACCACATTGCAAGAGTCCATATTTCCTTTCTTCTGCTTACAGTATATCTTGTAGCATCAATTCCTCCTTCTAGGCAAATTGCAGTGAAGAAAAAAGGTTGTATCAGAAGCTGGAAGTGCTATTTAGTAAATGTTGGTTTGGAACAAATCAGAAATATTATCCTATCTGGGAATATTTACAGCATGTAATTAAATCCTCTTGGCCCCAACTGTGGTGTCATCCTCTCTGAGCACACTTCAGTACCATCCAAGAGCAGGATACCAGAAAGTGACTCCTCAGGCAATGCAAAGTTCTACTGGCAGGCAGCACAGACAAGCAACCAACAGAGACAAAGGATGCTAGTATTCTTACATCTCAAGTTTTGTGTTGATGCAGCCCACATGAATGTTGTTCATCTGCCCTAGTGCCTTTAGCTATTGGGGTCACCTGTGGCTTAAGCCAGTATCTTTTACATTTGACTGCCTGGTAAGTACAGAACAGGCAGCTCCAGCATAACTAACTACGTGACAGGGGGCAGCAGTGGCTGCTTCAGACTCAGCTTGGAGGTGGTTTGTTTGTGGTCAGTTTGAGGGTATGAATGTGTATGTATGTGATTTTGCACTGAAGCAGAAGACTTGACAGAATGAAGTTAAGCATTGCCAGCTCTCTCAGTCCCAGCTGAGGGGAATGAAAGGGGAGGGGAAGACAATGAGTACCACTGCCTTTTAGTTGAGTTGGGCCTGCCACCTTCCAAATGCAATGTGTGCTTGACTGTGGCCTAAACTGGCCACAAAGGTGGGTGAAGAAACTCTCCAAGTGCAGCTGGATTATAAACAAGGACAAATAATGCCACTGCTTTTAAAAAAGATGGCTTCTGGAAATAAATAGCAAGCTTCCAGTCCAGTCCTGAATCTACAACAGTGTGGAAGATACAACTAAAAACCTGCTGGCCAGTTTTCCATACAGCTGAATGGTTCACATTATATTGTTTAATTACCGGAAAGAAAACAGCGAAGGCCCATTGTATTGAGAAATAGTTTCCAGCTGATCTAACATGTGCTTAAAGCTTTTACTGACCTTGCATCGCCTATCTGACCTCCTCTAGTTAAAATCCACCAGAGAACAGGGAAATAGTTGTGATATTTTAATGAGCACATTACACGTTTAAATCTGTTTATAACACAATTTGCCAAGTTAAGAGATCATTTCTGTACAAAAGCAAACAGTTGGTTGCTACGTTAGCATAAACACATTCCTCCCTTCGGTCTTCATGCCGCCACAATACTTTGGACTCGGCAGTTATGAAAAGTTGTTATGAGAAGTTTAGTCTACCCCGGCTTTGTTTGGCATGGAGATGCTCCAGCGAATCCTTGTATTCAGTTTTAGAACGTGGGCAATAATTCTTCACTATTTTTTTTTCTTCAAGCTATCAACCCATGCTCCAAAAAAGTCTGCGATCCTAATGCTGACTGCATTTACCTTGGACCAAATCATCACAAATGTACCTGTCGAGAAGGTTACAGAGGGGATGGCCAAGTCTGCTTACCCGTGGACCCTTGTCAAGCAATATATGGGAACTGCCCTGCACAGTCTACCATTTGCATATATGATGGCCCAGGAAAGGTTAGTGTTGAACTGGTGCCCCAGATGTTTGCTATGTCAACTGCTTAGGAACACATAATGCTTCATCTCCAACATGGAGCTAGAAGAGTACTTGCACAGGCCTCAGGGAGGCCAAGGCCTACTCCTAGCTTTGGCATAAGCTCTGCGGGTAGCCAGGAAGGATCCATTTTCCCTCTCTATGTATACAATATGTGTACCCCTCTCAAGGCAGGGATGAAAATAGTGGGTTTTTTTGAGGAATGCTTTGGCTCAAACTTGTCTCCCATAAGTAGAGGCACTGAAATGAATCTTCTCACAGCTGAATTTTCTCTCTGTGACTGAGCGGGGATTGTAGGACCAAGCAGGGTCCTCACACAGGTACCACAGATAAATACACCTAAAGTTAGTGTAACCTGGATCTTTGAGGACTACTGATGAAAGGTGCCGATGTAAAGGCTGCTGTTATTCATGCTGGCGTGAACTGGCTCAGAGTTCTGTGTTGTACTCCTGCCACTGAAAAAGCAAGACTTCAGAAGACCATGACCGTTTTGTCTGGACACTCTGATGAGCAGAAAAGGGAGTCAGTCATTCAGGGCTGTCCTGAAGCTCATGTTCAAACAACTTTCTCCACCCAGGGGTTTTTCAGCAAGCTGCATGTGGCTGGCAGACACAGGCTGGTACGTTCTGCTGATACACCTCTACAGTCAATAATGTGCTTTGGCACTTCTTTTTGAGAGGCTGAGGCAACTGAGGAAAAAAGCCTAACCTATCCACACTGACTTAAAATGTTCTCAGGTCACAGAAGTGAATGTAAAAAGCTTTATCTGAAGGAAATTTATCTGAGAGTCAGTAGTTTCCTGGAGTGGATAAAGCCTTGAAGGGAGCTGTATAAATATGGATGAGCTTTATACCTGCATCTGAACCCACTGGGTGATTAACTGAGTCTTTGAAAATGTTCTGTCTTTAAATCCTAGGAGCAGAAAGTATGCTGAAATCTATAGTTTGTGTGTGTCTAATTTTTCTCTGCCCTCTCCCACCCCTCTGATGCAGTCCCACTGTGAATGCAAGGAGCATTATACAAACTTTGTACCTGGGAAAGGATGCAGCATGACAGACATCTGTGAAACAAACAATACCTGCCACAAAAAAGCTAAATGCTCAATGGTTGCTCCAGGACAGATTACGTAAGTATTTTTTCTTATTAAAACTTTCACCCGGTTTCTCTCTCCTCTCCCTAGTAAGCAGGCTGTTAAAACAAATCCAGTGGATGAACACCTTCCAAAGTTAGTACTAATAGTTTTGTTGTCAAGGGCAAATGACGAGATTTAGGAGGGTTAGGGTCAACAAGATAGCACATGATTAGAATTCATCAGCCAAGTAGCTAATGCCTGTTAGGTTTTATTTTTATTAGCTCTCAGAGGTCATTTCTACACTAGTAGAAAAAAAAAAGGACCAAGACCTGTTTTCTGTTCCTAAGGGCAAGCAGCGTGGTCTGGCTCACAGCTAAAGATTCTTCCTCCTCCAAATCAGAGTAACTGCCTCTTGGCAAGGGTCCCTGGCACACGCTATCCCTTCAGCTGTGCCTGGGCATTGCCTGGGAAAGTGTTGTGTGGGCCAGAACCATGCCAGGCTGCATGCTAAAAATTAATCAGCATTAATTATCACAGAACAGTGCTGGAGCCCTGGCCCTTTTTAGTATAATAATTCAGATGCAACCAGGGCATCTGTCCCCCATGCTGTGAAAGCAACACTTGCCTCAGCAGATTCCTCAAAGCACGTGGGAAACTGCACAAGTTCAGGCAGAATTTGATTCCCTTTAGCGAAAATCTGTTTATATCTAATTAGGAGGAAAGTCAGTTTTAACACAAGAGTTACTAATGCTATATCAAACCAAGAACTCTAGAAGTGCTAGTTTTCAGGAGCTGAGAATCAGAATGTAAAAAACAAGACAGACTTAGTAGTAAGTTGGGCAACAAATAATTTTATAGATTTACAGATAGAAAGTGTTCACATGGGAGAGCATTCTTATTGCCAGTTGTTGCCTCATCATCCAGCTTTCCCTTACTGTGAAAAATTAACATCAATTTTGTGTAAGCTACTGTGCATTTCCAACAAGTTTCTCTAGAATATCCCCTGGTTTGTTTCTGAAACATTCCATCCTACTCAAAAATTCAATGCACTTTGCTGCTGCAGCACACCAGCAGAGCCAGGTGTAAAACTTCAAAGACTGAAGAGTATTTCTATCTGAAATCAAGACCAAAATGCAAATTTTCATGAGTTGAAAATTTAAAGCAAAATTCCACATCACATAAACAGGCACTTTTCTTTCCTAATTTACCACTGTTTCGCAGTCGAATTTCAATTTTCAACAGCTAAGTTTTTACATTTCCAGAACGGGAAAATTAAAGATTCATGATGGTAAGGAGAAAAAAAGCAATCCAGATGTCTTGCATGTCATTCATTTCACTAAGAGCAAAAAAACTATTAATTTGATTTGTATCTCACTCCTATCAATTTGTCAAAACTGAATCATTTCCAATTACGGTGAATGCATTTGTGAAAGAAAAACTTTGCAAGGAAAAGAATTAATTGATTGGTAAATGTGGGCACAGTAAGTTATTTCTGATATATGCGACGGGATTTTGGTTGCAGCCCAGATTTTAAATCCATTTGGAGCTTGGAACTAGGGATGGGGCTCATTTGGATCTGCCTTTTGTGTGTTTTGTGTATGTGTGTGTGTTTTTTTTGGTTTTTTTTTTTCAGTTTCTTCTAAAACACAGAGCTGTAACAAAGTCTACAAACCTGTTTCTTCCTTTCTGTTGTTTGTTGTTTTTTTTTTTTTAATTAGAGACTCAGTTGCACTGTTAGCTTCCCACTTATCGTTTCTTCTGCTTTCTCCAGAATCAAATGATTTGTATAGGAATAAATCTCTTACACAAAGATTTAGAAAAGACAAACATCTACAGTTTGTGAACATAATGCAGCAACCTCATGGAAAAACAACACTGTCTGTGTGTTTCCAAATAGATCTTTTCTGAGTGTGTGCTGACACTTCCTTCAGCGTTGCTTCAGCAAGCAATTACATACAGCCTTGCCCAGAAGCTACAACACTTCAGCAGGTGCAGAATTACACTGCACGTGAGACCGGAACATCTCTGATTTCCAAGCAGAACTGGCTTTCCCTCAGTCAACCTCCATTATTTCATAATCCCTCTCTTATTTTTTCCTCTGACTCTGTCTCCAATGTAGAATTTAGTAGCTTCTTAGAACAAATCTCGTTTTTACAATATTCAAATAAATGGAAACAGAAAACTGAGCTTCCCTTCTCCAGAAGGGTTGCAGTTCTGCTCCCTCTCCTAGGTAGACTGGGAATCTGTCACAGCTTCAGCTTTTTTTCCTATACAGTCCATTCATCATGAAAATATCAAACAAGTTAATAGTACGCAGTGCATTCAAAGCAAAACATACCCAGTGAGTTGCAAATCACACTCTTCAGACAAACTAAAACAAAACCAATCCAGTCAGTCACCTAGACAGTCCTTCCTGAGCCCAGACGCACAGAGCAAGTTACCACATTGGGCGGGGAAAGACAACAGTCAGGTTGAAGGCTTTGAGCCCACACATTAAGCGCTAATCTGTAATTACTAAAATGCTTGCCTTCCACACTCAGTTACAAGTAGTTTTTTCTTCAGAAGAGAAATTTCAATCTATGTAGGTATTTCTGCAGTTCACTGTACCCCTGGAAATGATAGCCAGAAAGTTACTGTGTTTAACCACCTGCTTCTTTTATGATCATTCGCTGAAAAAGAGAGAGTAATTCTGAAACCTTGGTCTGATTTGCAGAATATTTCAAGAGTGGTTTCTTTTTTCTACTAAACTGTTCCTTGGTTTCTTTCAAGCCTTGTGTTTTCCTTCTCTGCTCAAAAGCAGAAGGGAGTATGCACATCGGAACAATGCTATTTACCCTATCAGTCCCCACCCCCACAGAACAAAGGGGTCAGCCCCTAAATGTCAGCTGTTTCTCCCTCCCAGCCCCAAACCCTTCATCCAGGTTCCATGGTCTTACCCTCTACCCATGAGAGCCTCTTAGGAAAAAAAANNNATTCCCCTCTACACAGGAGACCCTCAAAAAAAAAAAAAAAAAAAAATGCTAGCCATCAGAGTTGCATCCTAAAAATTCACAATGCTTTTAGACTACTATTTTTACACAGGACCAGAAGAAATAAAAGCTTGAACGTCTTGGCCAAAATCCCATCTAAAATTCCTCTGAATTGAAACCCTACCAGATTGGAGGGACTGCAGAGATTTTAGAATAATATTGCTATCATCAAGAATATAACTGTGGCATAGACCTTTTCCGCCCAGACGTAAGATACCTATCTAGCAGACAGGACACGACCTGGCATCAGGTTGATACTACTGTGGGGTGTGATTGGCAAACAGCATGTGTGTAACAGCCAGCACACGGAAATGATTAGGTCATTATTTATATAAAGTTCTTCCAGTTGTGTGGAGTAATGTTCCTCCTTCTCTAATGGTAACTTTAGGAAAAAAAAAAGTCTAGAAAGTTGAATCATAATGGATAGGACTTGTATGAATACTGAACATGCTGGGGACGTAATTAGGAAAGGCACTATTTAAAAGCCAGTGTTTGGTAACACATACCATATATTTGTTTAGCCTCTTATAGATAGAATTTCTTTCTGTGCATGCTACATGTTGCCAAGTGCCTGCTTTAATTTTAGCACTGAAGATGAGTAAATCACAGAGCTGACACCTCCAGTCAGTCCCCTAGGCGCAGCATTTCTGAAGAGTGAAACAGAAATTGCTGAGATTGGCAAAAAACTGCAGGTGTTGAGGACTTCTTACATTGAGGCAGACTTAAAGAGCAGATATTCAGAAAGTACTGACCACCTCTCCCTGTCCATAGTCAAGCTGACACAAGGTCAAGGCACACGTACGTCTGAGTCGCTTGTTGAGAATCAACAGCATTTGTACCCACCAGCACCTAAGATCAAGCACATGTCGACCATGCTGACAACCAACAACTTCTTCCCCGCCTGTCTCATGACCGAGTCTTTCATGGCCTTAAGGTCCAATTCCTGTGAGGCATGTTTCCTCCCTCATGAGACTGAAAATGTCAGACAGACACTCAGGGTTGCTCTTCCGTTAATTTCCTTTAGACATTGCCCTGGCTACAGCACATTACCTTAAACGCAGCCCGTGTCCAGACAGCAAGGCTGATGAGTTCACCTCAAGGCACTGCTGACGGCTCTCATGGGCACCACCACTGAGGCTGCTCTGGAAGTCAGCTGTACAGCACTGACACCTCTCACAGGCTGAAGTCTCCAGGGAATATCAGGATGTCTGAGACAATGTGGTCTTGCCAGTATAGGGATAGCAGCAGCACAAAGTATATATTCGAAAAAGCTTGAGATTTCATGCTTCTGCAGCTTCAGAAGAAAGATAATGCTAGAACACCAGTATCATTGCCCAAAATGTCTGTGTCACTTAAAAGGCAGTTTAACAAACACAACCACTTTGCTTTATCAAGAGCACTGAAACCTTGGCTGCCTTTTGTACCCAATAGGCACACACATCTGTTGCAAGGATCAGTGAGCTGCCACCACTCTCCCTGCCAAGTCCCACGTAGTGACTGAGGGCCTTGCATCACCTCCTCAGCACTGTGAGGGTGACAGCCCACACTGTCATAGTCTCTCCTTGCTCACAGGCAGGCAGGCTCAGTGGCGTGCTGGGCTCTGGTGACCACCATGTTCAGAAACCCCAAAGGGGCCCCTAAACAGCCATGAGTGCCGTGTAGCCAAACCCCCACTCAAAGAGGCCCTGCAAGATGGAAATGTACAGCGGAAATTTACAGCTGGCCAAGAGATGACAAACAACTTCATATAGTCAGCCAATAAAGGACAAGAAGTATACAGCATCCTATCACCAAACGTTACCTTATAGTACTCTGAGGAAAAGACGCAGAACTAAAATGGTGGTTCCTGAATATGTCTTCAGAGAAGCAGTTAACAATTCCTGGAGCATGCCTAGCTAGAGCCCCACTGACTCCACAGTGCATTAACACACAGCTGAAACGGCAATCCCTTCCCAGGTGTACGTGCCAGAGGGGCTCCGTGGGGAATGGGTTTGTCTGCTACGGAAACATCATGGAGCGCCTCCAAGACCTGAACGCAGAAGTGGGAGGAAGGTGGCAAGGCAAGCTGACCTCCGCCCTAGCGCTCATGGGTAAGTGACCACATGCAACAGCCACCTCCTGCCGGGTGATTTTGCTTGTGGTCAACAGAAAGCCATGATCCCCAAAACGAGTGTTTCAAACTCCAATTTGGCTTGTTCCATTACCCTTGTTTTGGGAAAGTATTTTAATAAAGTATTAAGGCACGGAGAAGCTGATTCTCCAGCCACACATTGGCACATTTGGGTATATAACTTTAGGTACTAACTCATATTATCCCACACTATCTAATAATAAATCTACATTCATCATGTCATAATACCCAAAGCCAGCTAGGCAGCTGTCATCATCCTGTATGCCATCTAATTGTACAGATCATTGACAACATACCGGATAAAAGCGGTGAAATTCAAGAGATGGGGGAAAGATCTACGTAAATTGGATCATAACAGACAATCCATTTCCAATGCAGATCCAAGTACTTCCTGCAGTTGAATTTATTATTCAGGATAAATACAATCCTATAATCAGACGAGCTGCAAATTCCTGATATTTATGAGGTTTGAAAATATGCCAGGAGGGTAAGAGGAGGAATCAGTCCAGAAAGCAGTAAACAGGAAGGATGATGGCAGTGGAAAATAACAGCTGATAGCAGGACAAACATTTTGGAAATCAGGCCAGACTGTGCATTTGTGCACAGAGCTTTTCTTGGGAAATGAAAAGCAAATTATTTGTGAATGCTCAAATAGAAGGGTAAAAAGGGGTATGGATAAAGAAGAATTAAAGGATTCTTCTAGTTAGCTATTTGAGTCACTCTCCTTGCCAAAGATGACAGAGTAAGGCTCCTACATAGCTGACCAAGGGCAAAACCTAGCAATTGCCTTCATATTCAGCACTGAAAACAGAAATCCACTGCCTCAGCACTGAGAGCTAGATTGCATTTTTTCTGTTTCACCTTTTGTGCCTGACAAGTGCCTGGCATTCTGGCTGTCACCATTTGTCAACAATCCAAATTTTATGTTCTTTGTTTAAATTTTGGACATAAATACGCCACATGATTTATCAGCCAGCGGCTATAGACGCATTAACTACATAGGTTATTTTACAGTACATTTGCTCCACATTAATGTCTTTCAAAAACTAAGATGATAGAGCAGAATAATCCACTTTGCATTGTAAGTCAGAGTATTAATTTTATTAATTTTAAGATATATTCTCTGATACACCATACCCATAATGACTATAAAGATTTTTTTTACTTCTAATTTTAATACTCTGGAAGAAGCTCTCATTATCAGAAATATGTCATGGCTTCAGCTACAGACTCAGTAGTCTCATACGGCTGTCTTGGAAACGGAAATACCATCTGGGTAGCAATCTAGCTCTAATTAACTTGCAGCGCATCAGCTTTTATTTCCAGCTATGCATTTGCTGATATTTGCATCCCAGCAGGCTGTCAGCAGCACATCCCTCGCCCTACGAAGCCTGAATGGATTCAAAGCAGGAAGCTGCTTCCCTGCAAATGAACAGCCCTAAAGCTGTGCTCTTCTCATGGCCATCACCCTGGTTTGCATGCCACAGATTCCGGGGGACCAAAAGCACTCTGAGCATTTTGCCTCAGCCTGGGTCACATACACAGCAGCACCTGGATTTCACCTGCCACCCACTTCTCATATTTCAACAATTCAGATTTTAGAAAATTAACATTTAATAATCACAGACACTATTCTTGCTTATTCTGCCCTCGCATACCTCACACAGAATATACAATCCCGTCCTCTAATGAGCATTTAATTATTCGATTATCTTTTTTTCTCCTTTCCTTATCAGAAAATGTCTATGAATGGCCCTTGAGCAGTCTCGGACCCTTTACTGTGTTTGTGCCAACAAACAGGGGACTCAAAGGTACCAATGTAAGTAAACGACAGCAAGGGGTTTGAAGGAGAGGGATTGAGCTCCTTCGAAAATCTAATCTGCATTGAAAGCATTTTGATTCAACAAATTCAGAACTTTTTGCTCTAGTGCACTTCTGGCTTACCATTCAAGCCTAGAGACCAGAAGTTGTCTTTTTCCTACTTGAAACAAAAATAGTTCAGTGAATCAAAGTAGAATGCAGTCATGTTTTGAATAAGTTTTGGGTCATCTCACATCTCACACGCATATACTGGAGGTTTTTTCACTTAGTTGAGACAGGACTTGAGTTGAAGTCTTAATTTTTAGGAGGGAGACCATTACCCCTTACGTTAAGGGTGATTAAAAAAAAAAAAAAAAAAAAAAAGGTGGTCTAATTTTCAAATTCTTAACATCCAGTACCTTCCACTGAAGGTCAGGACAACCCTGGAGGCACTTACTGCATATGCAGGGTCATACGGGCAGGATCTGAACTGAAACCAAGAGAGACTCCCTTGGTTCAGACCCTATCATTTCACTTCAGAAGGAAACATGTCATTTCAAAATCTAACAGTTGGAGGAAAAAAAGCATTCACTCTGAAACTCTTTTTTTGGATGAAGACTGTGTTGAAATAAATCTCTGTTCTTCTGTTTTTCTAGATAAAGGAGCTTCTGAGCAATAAGCTGAAAGCACAGTACTTTGTGAAACTCCACGTAATTGCTGGTCAGATGAACACCACTAGCTTGAATAATACTGACACAATATATACTTTGACTGGCAGGTCAGGAGAAATATCACGAGGAGAAAAGGTAAGTGACGTTCCAGCCTACAACAGCAAGGATACTAGTTCATGTTTTGAGTTCAACAAAGAGTACAAAAGGTTTTTCCTCAGTGAGAAATCAGATTGCAGAAATCTGAAATCTTGCTGGCAAAGTTGCCACTAAAATCAGTGAAAACAAAAGTTATTTTTGGAATTGCACCACTGCAAAGAAAGTAACACAGCTCTAAAATTAAGTGATCTTAAATCTGCAGGCATGACCAACAGAGCTCGGGGGCATTAAAGGAGCCCAAGTAAACTCAGAGGTGACATGGGGAGGGAAAATCCCAGAGTTTATGCTGGGAACCTGTGTGTACTGCTCACACAACGACTGCACTGCAGAAGCCACCTTCCACTGAGCATCAGCTGAGACATTCTTTGAGTGATGCAGGAAAGAGAAGTGTTTCGCATACAGAAAATCCACATGGCAGTTTATCATGAAAAATATGGAGTAAAGTTCATCACAACCTACTTTATTTGATGTCAGCAAACATCAGGGCAGTGTGATGCCCAGTTTATCTCCGCAGCTGACATGACAGATTTTATAATCTAGAGCTATTATTCTTGGTCCAGGGTCTTTTAATGACTTGAGCCTATGGGAAGGCTGAAATCAAGCACTTCTCATGCTTTTCTAGTAAACCAATGACATCTAAGAAAAGGGATCTATTTTATTTCTTTAATGAATATGCATTCCATTTAACATTCCATTCCATTAACAGGAAAATATCATTGCTGTCTGAGGCCTGTTAAGTTTCCTGCAGGCATCAGTACAGTGCACCATCAGCAACATTTTGTTGTTTTAAATATACATATAATATAAGGAAATGGGTTGCAGTCCCTTAAGGTTACAGGAGTTGACCAATTTGTGACAATCACATTTTGAATCATTTCCTGTCAGACTTTTATTAGTAGCAGTCATCAGAGCCCTCTCAAGTATACTGCTGCCAGTTTGCTCCCTTGTCCCTGCTTCTCTTCTGAATTTGTTGTTCTGAAACAAAATAACATGGTCTCAATTCAAAGTCAAAGGAATTTTTTCCATTTCCTTGATAGGTGTTGGAAGCAAACTTGAGCCTCCCCAGGTTTAAATGGCCCAGGTGCTGGCAGAGGAAGGGGCAGTTAGATGTTATTCAACACGCATGCTCCCTCTTTTCCATAATATAAGCTCACTACACACTGCCTGGCTTCTTTCAGGATAATCAACTAAGAATTAGAATCCAGGGAGGAAGGAGGAAAGGAAAACTTTTGCAGGGCAATATTATTGCTTCCAATGGGATTTTGCACATTGTTGACAAAGCCATGGACAACGTGGAGCCAACATTTGAAAGCAACAAAGAGGTAAGGTGTAAGCTATACACGTGTAACTTTGGACTTTCCTTTACAAGAGTTTCTCATTCATTTAATGCAAAAGAAGACGACTAACAGCAGCTAGACAAAGTCTATCAAGCCATTGTGCATCAACTCAGAGAAACATCATTCAAGGTGAAAAGTAGTAATGCAGTTTCTACAGCAGGCAAACCTCTTCTGCCAAACAGGCCCATGGACATGGCTGTACTCAGTGCATTTGAGTTGTTCATTCAGAATCAGTGCATTTCACTGAACAGAACAACTAAACTAAACAAACTAAACCAAGAAATGTTTGCACAGATTCCAGGCAAGACTTGTATTCAAACCAGCAACATCCCTAAGGGCTAAAATTAGAAAACCTATCATTTTGAATGCTTTGGGTTTTTTGGTGCCCTGCTTAGCATTCAGTTCTTACACGGTGCAAATATTTTCTCTCTCTTCCCTTTTCCATTGGGAATACAGAGATAATACCCTGTCATACCCACACACATTGTTTATATGTTATGTGGCCACACAGTTTTTGAGAACAACTACAGACTAACTCTAAATCGGTATAGCAATGAGGACAAGGAGACCCTGTCATTTCAGCTGCTTCCAGACACCACAGCCAATCAAACAATAAAAAAATCCAAATATATTCAGATCTGTAATAACTGAGAATCAATTCAAAAATTGGCATTCATTCTATGTAATACAACTAAAATAAATCTTACATTCATACTTTTTCAGGAAACCATCATGTCAGTGCTGCAAGATAATGACAGGTACAGCCAATTTGCATCTTTGATAGAGGTACGTATCAAGAAAAGCAAAGCCATAAAGTTATTTCATGATGATTTCCAAAATTAGTATCTAAATTTCACTTTTATTTTTAAACAAATCAGAAAACTGGCCTGGGAACGGATTTACAGAAGGAGAACAGAGCTTACACAGTCTTTGTTCCAAGCAATGATGCTCTGAGTAATATGAAAGCCGAGGATCTGGATTATCTGCTTTCTGCAGAGGTACAGTCTTCACCCATAGTTCAAATTGTTCTTAGAGAATAGATACATGTGGAATATATAGTAAATGCATAAATATGTATTATTCCAGCTTTAGCATTCATTTACTCCTATGATCAAGGCTTAAGCCATCTCTAAAAATGAAAATCAAGAAGACACCTAGAGAGGAACAGGATTTGGGATCACATATGCAGTGATTCTGAGGCTCCACACCAGGTCCCTGCTCCCTTTTTCTTGCCCTGACAGCCACATGGCAAAGTCCCAAACCTTATTCTAGGAGGTGTTACCTCTCTTGCCGATGATTGATGACAGTGGGTGCTACAGGGGCCCTACCAACTGGGGACTGCCACTTGTGGGGTCCTGTGGGGTTCTGGGAGCGTCATGTCCTCTGGGTACCTCCTTGCCTCTGCTGATGGACACACAAGTCTCTGGGGGCTGAGAAGAGGGGTTACCTCTGAGGAAACCAAGGAAGGCTCACAACATGTGAAAGGCTCATGCTGAAAAAAAAAATAAGTGACTTAGGTGCAAGGACCAGCAGGGCACAAGCCACGAGGTAGGCACCGCCACTGACTCAGAAGTTTCCGTCTTCAGTCAGCGACACCATTCTCACCCCCATGCCCTCACATGGGCCAGGTTGGGTTTGCATTATTCACACTGGACTAAAAAGTCCTATTTCTTGCTCTTGCAGGGTTCAGTGAAGCTGCTGGAGCTGGTCCGATACCACATTGTTTCCAGCGCTGAGGTAGGAGTGGATGCTTTATTGGCTTGGGATCTTTTGGCACTCTGAATGTAAGGTTTTCTGAGAACGACCTCCACTCAGTGCTCCCTACAGCAAGGCCTCAAAGGAGGATGGTTATGCCTCTACCTTTGCTAAGGACAGTCACACATAAAGGTCCCTAACGGAGAACACAAATCTTTTACTCCAGGGAAGGAAGTAAAGCGCTCACGTAGCCTTGCAGGCAGCGTACAAGGCAGAGATCACCCCCACACACAGCATGACACCCACACAGCCCTTCCCAGGATATCACCACTGCCATTTCCACAGATGTCTAAGGATGCAAACAGGGCTACTTTTGGGGATAACTTTACTTAAATTGGATTCTACAGAAAAGGCAGAAAAATAATATCCTTTTGAGCAGCAAGCTGTTCAGATGCAGCAAGCAGCAAGTTCTGTTGAAGTTTAAAACAACTGCTCTAACTTCATCATGCTAACAGGTTAGACAGTGTGAGGCTACCCACAGTGCAAGAGAAAAGCTGACAGGAACCTTTGCTCACCCCACAGAGAAGAGTGGTCTTTCTTGTGAAATCCATCTGAATTTAAAAATAATAATGATATTACATGTGTTTCAATCCACTTATATTCATTTCAGCTAGAGGTTGCCAGCCTCGTCACGATAGAGCACATCCGGAGCATGGCGAAGCAGTTCCTTCACTTCAACAGGACCAGCACGGTAAGTCCCAGGCAGCTTTCACCTGTGGCCAGCTCCCTCCGAGCTAGGCAGCTTCTTGCATACGGAAGGGGAAAAAGGGAGCTGGGGGGACACCAGCAGAGGAATCTCTAATTAAAATGAGGCCAAAAAAAATCAGCCCATCATTCCCATCAACAGTTAGAAGTAGTATAAAAAGTACAGGACAGATGACTGGTATATAAGGACAGCCTGCAGTCTCTTTTTTCTTGTGATTAGTCCCAATCCAAGAATACAGGAATGGTCCTCATTTATGCACTGTATAGTTTTTGGAGGGGGAAAAAAAAAAGTCTATTTAAAATATTTTAGTTATTTTAAAAACTTCTCAGTGCACACATAGGTATTTTTAATTCCCTTTAATACTATATTCCATGTTTCTGATGAACCTAGTTGTCTTAGTTTCTAACAGAAGTTACTTCTCTCACAGTGTCTGGTATGAAGCTGTGTTTTGTTCCCAGAAGAGAAACAACTGGTAACACCTGGCAGTGNAAATACTTTTTCAAAAGTGTTAATTAGTCTACTAGTGCATTGATAAGAAGCACCAGACATTGACATACTGAACTCCCTCTGTTCTTTGCATTTTTTAACCAAAAAGCGAAAAGATTCACCTATGAAAATTATCGTAAGAGCAGAGCAGTTGCATGAGTAAAAGCAGAAAGAATATTCACTTTTTTTTTTCCCTGTGAACTTGGATGGCTCATCAATTGTCTCCTGCTTTCTCCTCTCTTCACTCCTTTGTCAGAGAGGGCACCACAGAAACCAAGCCCATGTCTGCTGAAACCAGAGTCCTGAAGCCATCAGTGGTCTTCTCATTCTGGCCAGGCTTTAAGTCACCACTTCCACAGGATAACAATGCAGACTAAAAGGAAAATGCTATATGCTTTTGTTGTAGACCAGTATCAAAGAAAATGGGCAACGTGTGCATGCTTCTCATGTAAATAAGTGCAAGAAAATTTAGATAACCAAGTAAAAATGAGGAGCATAATGAGATTTTTTTTTAAATGAAAAGATCAGACATTGAGACGTTATGAGGGTTTTACTATTATTATTAATAATGTATTGTTTCATAGGGACAAATCTTGGTGAGCGGAGAAGAAATGGAAGAAACAGACATTGTTGCAAAAAACGGTCGCATTTTCACGCTTGCAGGAGTTCTTATCCCACCCACCATTGCTCCAATTCTACCACGTCGGTGTGACAAGACAAGAAATCAAATTGTAACGGTAAGAGAATGACTAAAAAATACAATATTCTGCAACTACTCCACACAACGCACATAAAAAGGGAAATAAATGTATCTGTGAAGTTCAGTCCCTTGGTTAGCAGTGCAGCACAGACAATTTGCAAATAGGACACTCATTTGAGCACGTCCTATAACACATTAAGACTCATTTAGTTTCTGCACTAATCCTTTTAAATCTACTGTCATTCCAGCCAAGCTTTCTCTTCCAATTCCTGCATCCCGCTCATGCATTCAAGTGCACCTTAAGCAGTGACAAGTTCCCAGGAAAGCTACTTCAAATCAGTATTTTCATTTCTGCTAACTATGCAGGATAAGGAACCATCGAGTTACAATACCAACATACTAATTAACTCAATATTAATATAGGAGGAAATGTTGTTTTCAGAGGCCAAGGCTTCTCTTAGGTCTACTTTTTCCAGCATTCTTCGAATTAGGATTTATAAAACTGTTTTGTATTTCTGCGAGTGGAATTTGATGTTATCTTGTTCTGTTGGTGACACAGTGCAGGCCTGTTCGCTTGGTAACACTCAGATGCTTTTGCTGCTCAGAAGCCCAAGCATCAGACTGAGGTTTTAGTTTGCAGTGAGCGTGGCTCCTGTGAGCTATCACTGGACCACGTCCAAACACGTACCAGGGCCAGGAACAGTTCTGGTAGAATAATGCAGAACAATTACCAGCTGAACTTCCAGGCGTCCAGAACCACTGCCTTGAAACAGATTCTCAGCAGAGCTGGACAGCATCAAAATTGAATGAAGAAAACACAAGAGCTGGCAGCAAGGAACTATCACCTCTGGCAGGAACTCTAAAGTGCCAGCTGCACAATGTGTCCATAAATCAGGCAGAGCACCACGCAGCAAACTCTAATACAAAGAACGACCAGCACCTAGGACACTATGGTAATTTGAATTCCTTACCAGAAACCTAAATATAATCTATTTCTGGCAGTGCTGGATCCTAAAGTAACACTGAGAAAAATGGTTTAAAGAAAAAATAAATAGCGTCTGTCACAAAAATGCTCCCTCAAACTGAAGTTAGGCACTTTGTCAGCTGTGAAATCTTCACGTGTAGTTAAAGTTTAAAGTTCAAGGCTTTATAGCAGAGCACTGATGCCAAGGAGAATACCAGAATGGAGCAGCAGCTTTGCTTTTCTCAGCAGACATTTTGTATCTTCATTGCTCTCAGAAAACAAGAACACCACCACCTCGTAAATCCAGCTTGTGGTGGCAGTGAGGAGGCAAGGCTTGGAAGAGCTGGCAGTTACCCACACCTACAACCACTGCACACCCCTAAAGATGGAACTATTACACTAACACGTGCATAGCCATGTAACTGCACCTGAGTGCTGGTCATAACTGCAAGACTCAAAACGTGCAGAAAACCGATGGAGACTGAAACAGTACAAGGGAATCAGTGCCCAGCAGTACTAATGCCTTAACCAAATGACAGCACAGCTTATTAACAGCCCCACAAAGCACGCAGGAGGCACAGTGGTGCCTCAGCACAGGCCTGGTGGGGACTGGGCTGGCTGGTGACCCCTGGCAGGACGTGCTCAGTCCTCCTCCACCTCCTCCCTGAGGGCACTGTGCAACAGGCACACATCCCACCTTCAGACACTTCTGTGCAAAGACGGTATCTGAGTCTACTGCTGAAAATGGGCAGAACTCTGAAACGAAGCGTTGCACAGAAGAGCAGGCGCATTCCCCCGTCCCTTCTCTGCATTCTGGATGGGGCTAGAGACAGGATCCCACCCTCAGGAAAATGAGAGAGCAGGCACACATCATGGCTGAGACTGTTCCAGGTGGAGAAAGGGAGCAACAGGTGATGCTGGGCAGCAAGGAGAGCACTGTCATCAGAGGAAAGGCTTTCCACAGCTATCAGCCAGATTTCTGAGTTGTAAATGAGAAAAGAGGCACTGTGGTGATTTTCAGAAGCCTAAAGGAAGGTAAAAGCCTTAAATAACTGCGTTCATGACTATAACAGAATTTTAGTAATGTATTTGTGAAAATACATCTGAGCCACGGACCTTTAAAACACAGTAGTGGCACTTGTGCTGCTCAGCTATGTGACACACAAATGCTTTCATACGTCTGGGCCTTTATTCTTTACATTCTGAACAACAAGAAAGGCTACTGAATCCAAATTCGTACTTGATTCTTTCCCCACCACCTTCAGTGAAAAGTATTTGGGGGGAATGCCATAATTCAGGTTTGTGTTCACTTGTCCAATCGTTACGAAATGCAGCAAAGTGATATATTGAATCCCTGCTCTAGGATCTATTCTAATTTGGTTGAGACAGAACATAGCAGCAGCCATGAGCCGCACAGCTTTGACAAACTCCGTGTCTACACACTGAAAGGCTCATCCTCTCTGAGGTTTAACTGCATGCTGAGCTTGTCTGAGGACTCACCTTTAAAACAGCCACCGCAGTGTGTATCTCCTCAGTGCCATAAGTGCCACAGTCTCTGTCACCAGCACCTGGCGATGGCTTAGCTAGGAGGGAAAGGCAACTAAGAGCTGAAGACACACAAACAGCTACGGACCAACGGATCGCAGCAGAGTAACAGATCTACCACATGGAAGCAGAGAATATATTTCTCTTCACCACCTGTACAGAAAACACATTGTCTACACACAAGATTCAACTGATTTGCGGTCTCCCTAAGAAGAAATAAAAATATATATATAAGTATAGACTGCACCAGCCCCTCAGACAATCTTAATTAGTGCATTATACCACATTGGGCAAAGGACACCAGTTAGTCGGTGCCCATGGCTGCCTTCTGTTTGGGATGTTGTCAGGACTTTGGAAGGGAATGGGGCACGGACAAGTGAAGACAAAGAAGAGGAAGGAACAAATATGAGAGCCAACAGATATAGCTGCTGTTCAGTTCCAGATCCATGCTGTAACAGCTAAAATTCATAGAACAGACATACTTAAAATTTACAAAGTCTGTCATCCGGAAGTATGCATCTCAGTATTTGGTATAATGCCTTGTTAAATGATAATCCTTACTGTCTCCACTTAGGGTGTCTGTGCAAGTTGTTTCTCAGAAGCATTCACTCCCTGTCCACCGGATTCGAAGCCAATCGTAAGTGACATTTCCTGATAGATTCCCTCACAGTACAACATGCGTACACCCCTGTATCTTGTTTGCTGCTCTTCCACGACGGTCAGCAGAAGAAGCAGATAGTAATACAGAAACCTGCATAAAAACGCAAAGATAGGCAGTAGATGAGTCTCGTGTGGCAGCGAATAAAGCATCGCGTGATTTCAGCATTACTTTGTTTGCTGTAGCAAGATCCTTCAGACTTCAGAGCAGCTAGGACTCTTTTCTCAGGCAAAGTAAGATCTATTTAGGATAGGGTTTGGTAACAGAGGTGAGGAATGAGAATTATTGTGATTATGCTTTGAGAGTTAATAAGTGAAAAATAGAGGAGGGATACATTTAAATGAGACCATACTTCTGTTAAAAATTTCCTTTTGATAAAGCATCCCAGAAGCAACTGTCTGCTTCAGAATGGACAGAAAATCTTTCATCTTCGAGATGCAAATCTGGCTGCTTTGCTCCTCCACACATAAAACCCCAGTCTAATTGTCATAGGAATTTTATTCCCTACGTTATAAAAATTCACTGGTAGTTAGTCCTGTGTGCCATATTCAATAATAACCAGGAATATTTCAATAATAAAATTAAGAAAAATCATATTATGAAAGAGATGCGTAAGTCAGTACATTCTAAAAATGTGAGAATACTTGACACTATGACAAGGTGCTTTGCTACCCAATTAAATCACGTTTCAATATTAACACTGCATCACAGCACTGCACATTGCTTACAAGTGCTCATGCTCTCCTTTTGTGTGTGTTTCAGCCTTTCTCAAAGCAGACATGCATTATGGAAGGCCCAACCTTTCCAAAAACCGGCTGTGCTAGACACTGCCACGTAACAATAAAGGTATGCAGTTATGGTTCCTTACAGTGAAACGTACATGAAAGTTTTCCAAAGGGTTTGTCTTTTGCATTGTGAACTTTTCTTTGGGAGCTGAGACACACATGGAGATAGATGTCCATGTGCGGACACATGTGGATAGATGTTCCATATCACCCTTCTGCAGATGGCTGAGAGCAAAATACCAGGCAAATTTTTGCCAGTATCCATTCTCCTACCAGCCGTAACTCCTCCCTACAATGCATGCTTACAGCAGCATTTCCAATGAGGTTTTTTAGCTGCCATGTGTTCTTGATAACAACAATCCTGCACAAGCTGGGCTCCTAGCCCAAACATTGTGATGGCCCCATTCAGCTTCACCCATGAAGAACAGCACAGTGTGGATCCCCGGTCCCAGCTGTCCCTGCCCCAGGACTTCACGCAAAATTCAGTAACAATGAATGGCAAACAATCCCAAAGCTGCACTCCACTTGCTCTGCTTGTATTCCTCATGGGAGCCTTTAGCCCCTGGGAGGCACTTACACCATTCCTGGCTCCCAGGGCTCCTAAAAAGGCTTCTGCACGTTGCAGCGCCTACTGAATAACAAGTAGAGAAGTCTGCAAGTCTGCAAGCTTTGAGAGCCTTTTGTTAACTCTTATTTCACTTGAATTACTCATGTAAATGAGCTTTTTTTCTAATACAGCTTCTGTACTTCTGCTACACAATCAGATTTAGCAACCTATTCATGAACAAAACAAACGAGGCAACATCTAGGGCTATGTAACGGCTAAGACCCATGTTGGTGCAGAGGGGAAGGAGAAAGATCAAAGCAGTGTGTCTAGTTTTCACAGCACCTCCCAGGGGTAAAACATTTCTTCCAGTTCCCCATCTCAGATGCAAAGGAGACAGACTGACCCCACATGCACCACATACCAGCAGGCAATTGGCAAATAGGAGAGTACACGCAGCACGAGCAGACACACAGACATGTCTGTAAGTGGTGACAGGACAGGGATTCTAAAGCTGACGAATTTCTCAGTACCAATGGAGGGATACAGTGGTTTGCCCGTCCCCCTCTTGGGCTGCCCACTCTCTTGGCTTCAACAAAACCACTGCTGAGGTGGTTCTGGTTCAACACAAGTCTTTTAAGAGCCAGCTACCCTGGCAGGCCTTTGCCAGTAGGCTAAACTCAGTGGAGTGATGTCATTTTTGCTCTGCCTCCACACCAAGGCCCTAGAAAAGAGGATGCTTTCAATTTGTTGCGTGGTACCTGCTAGGGAGGAGCAACCTCAGTGTCAGAGTTTGGCCCAGACGTGGCTCTCCACAGAGCCCAGAAAACCAGTTTTGTTGGCATGCAACTTCCCTATTCCTGCAGAAATGTCCTCATTTTCTGTTAGCCTTCAGAAACTGATGCAGCCCCCAGCCCTTGTGCAAGGGGCGGTGCCTTCCCCGATCCAGACCCAGTATTAATAAATACTGGGTAACTCTGGCTCTGTCTGTCCCACACAGGTCTAACCTTAGTTCAGATGACAAGCAGCAATATTTGCTCCATTTTGCAGGAACCAAAGTGTTGCAGAGGTTTCTTTGGCCCTGACTGCAGCCCATGCCCAGGAGGTTTCTCCAAACCCTGCTCAGGGAACGGACAGGTAAGCAGAGTCTTCCAGTCCATCCTGCACTCTGTTAGCGTTGGGAAGGATGGACTGTGTCCCAGAAGTCCCTGAATCATTTCTGCATTATAGAATTATTGGGCTTCATCAGATCTGCACACTCCGTTTACATCCAGTGGTGGCCATGAATTGAGGGTTCAGTTATAAATAGGAGGGAAAACAAATCAGCCTCCTGTCAGACAGCTGAGCTGCAGGTTTGCCTGATCCCAACACATGGGCAAAGCTGGGGTTAAATGACCCACTCTGATGCTTTTACTTTGAACACTGCAGGGGAGTAACCCAGGTCACTATTCTTGTTTTAAAACTGCAAAAGAAGGTACAATACAGCAGCAGAGAGTAACTACAAGCAGAATGAAAGCTTTTGCATTGAAATCTATTTTTCATTAAAGCTGAGGCTCTTTCTAGTTGCCTCACACAGGCACAGCATGGACAGGCCTACAATCTCTTTATCGGGGAGAGAGAAAGATTTATTTCCATTTACACATAGAAATTACCTTTCTTCCATATTGCAGTGCATGGACGGCCTGGGTGGAAACGGGACCTGTGTTTGTGCAGAGGCATTTCAAGGCTCTCTCTGCCAGTTCTGCTCAGACCCTGGCAAATATGGACCTCAGTGTGACAAAAGTAAGTACAGCCATGCTTCCTTGGCCCAAGAGAGTGGGATTCTTCTTTTGGATCCTAGCAGCACTACAGCAAGTGCAACTGCTAGATAAACAGGCTGTATGGCAGATGAGGGGGACGTCTCTGAGGCAGGTTCATTTCTTATTTCAAAGGAATAAATATAGGCCCAGACTCCGAGAAAATCTTCTCACTGTCTTCATTGGGCTTTCTGTAAGGCTCATAGCTCATTTGATATTAATTTATTGTTTCTTTCTTTTCTGTCTCCCTCACATGAGTAATTGAAAAGAAAATCTCTGTTCATTGTTGTTCTGTTGTTGCCCACACTTAGAGCAGAATCTGCTTACAATGACAAACATATGCAATCTAAGAACAAGTAAACCTATAAACAGATTGTGCTTAGGGCCACCTGATAACCATCCCTACTGAGTAATTTCTAATCTATTGAATGATTTCTAGCTCTAGCAGTCATCTTCTATACACTGAAAGATTTAATCTTGCTTTGTCAAACCACACTGCATTTGAAAGTCTATAGAATAGGTGACATCAAATATATTCCCCATCTATACAATCCTTTTTTAGTCTTTTTTTTTCCTATGAAACAACCTGTCATTCATCAAGCACAGCTCTCTAAGGTTCAGAGGTACATGGACAAAAACTGAAAGATAAATTCTGTGAGAACAAGCAGCATTGCCTAAGCTCCAGCCCTGGCCAAGCAGTATGTATTGGCTTAACTAGTCACTACTGGCACCTCCTGGGACTGCAGAAGCCTTACCTATCCTGCCCATTGGGCATATTGCTGTGCCTCCCAGCAGCACTGACCAACCCTGCCATAGCAGTGCTGGTAGGTCTGTGCTGCTGCTTTGTGCATGAGCCCAGGTGCTTCTGCATCCTGGATTTTGTAGGATTGCAGACACAGTATTAGAAGGCTTCCTAACATCACTGAAACTGCACCAGAAGTTTTGCAATTAAAAACTTTTGCCTTAACAGCCTGGGACACGGTAGTTTGTTGCCCTCTCTGAAGTACTTTAAATTTCATTGATATATAAGTGCCCTACAAAGTCACAAAAGGTTATAAATAGTTACCTGTAAAAGATACCTCCAAAAACATGGATACGATCAATAAGCAATGATTCCCCCAATAAAAAGACAAAAATACAAAAGATTAGATTCTAGAATAAAAAAGGAATAGATTCATAAGGCATGCTATGCAAGGATAGATGCCTTTTGCCACTATGGAATTACACACTGTATTTTCTCTCTGGTAGAGTGCCTCTGCATTTATGGGAAGTGTGATAACCGAATAGACAGCGATGGGATGTGTCTTCCTGGATCGTGCAGAAGTGGATACGCTGGGAAACTCTGTGATAAGCCAGTCGTTCCCTGTGAGCCCTCCCTGCAGCTCTGCCATGAGCATGCAGACTGTCAGCTTAGTGACGGCACAGTGAGGTAAGTCAGCAACTTGCATCTAATTAATATTAAATACGATGCAGCTCTTTTCCACTTTCTTCATCAAAACCACACCTTGTAGCAGTACACAGACGTCAGCCACTGAACTGCTGCTATGCTGCAAACAAGCACGAACACACACCACATCCACTTTCAGTTGCAGGGCAGGAATGAAGAGCTCTCAGTGCCCTATTCTGTATGTTATATTTAAGACTGATCAGACAGATGCATATGGATCTGACATTGTTAGAAGGCTGCCTTGCTACTAACATCTACAGGAGCTCTTTAATTCTAACCTCCCCTTAGTGAATGAAGAGTTTGAGGCTTTCTGAAAAGCAATGAAACTATTGCAGTTTGGGGATAAATAGCTTGATCCAGTCAGCCCAGGTACAACTCAGATGCCACAGCACCACGGACTTCAGCACAGGCTATCCAGCCCTGACAGGACAGGGCAAAACTCTGTTACTACAACAGCTGTCTTGTGCTTGCTCATGCTCATCTTCCCCATCACACACAGCAGGTTCGCTTCTTGCTGCATTGCACTGGTAATGAGTCATCACAGAAAGCAGAATGGGGGATGCTGTGGAACAGAGCTTCAGAAATCCCTCCCTCTTGGAGAAGGGGGGACCAGGCGAATAGAGAGGAGCTCTGTCTTGTGTGCGCTTCGAGAAGAGAGTCTTCTGGGTCAATGAAAGAAAGATCAACAATTTAAATGTATTACCTCACCTCTGTAAAGATCACATTAGCACTGAATTAATTTCACTCCCTATTTCATGCACAGAGAACAGATCTCTGGTTTGACTTAAACCAGTCAAATATTTTGGGGAAAAAAAAAACAACGTATGTACTATTTGCATTGTGAATCCAAGGTTACCAATTTTAAGCTGCCTATAAATAGCACATTACGGTGGAAAACAATCCCTTCATTTTATATCTATGCTAACATATTCAGTGATTCTCCCCTCCTCTGTCTCTGCAGCTGTGTTTGCAAGCCTGGCTACGAGGGAGATGGCACGACCTGCAGCAAAGTTGATCCCTGTGCTAGTTTAAACCCAGGTGGCTGCAATATCAATGTAAGTATGGGCTTTCCCATAGAGCCTGACACCACAGAAAAACAGGCAATAAGCAAGCTTTGGCTGAAACTTTTCAAAAGGGAGGCATCACAATTTTCATTGCAGTTTCAAGTTCTTTGATAGTGGCATTGCTATTCCTTCGACCTAAGGGCAGATGCCACATAGCTCTCCTGAACAGTCATGGCATTGCCAAGGGAAGTCATGACACATTCCAGCCAAACAGCAGCAACACAGCTCTGGTTTATCCCACAGTGAAAATTAAGCCAGGATAAAGAAGACTTTTTCTTCTATTCAGAAGTAGCTACAAGAAAGTCCTAAAGTTGAACATACTCAAGTAAGGAAGTAAAACTCTTTAATAGTTAGCCTCTCTCACAGGAACTGCTCAGAAGTCTGCATGTGTGGGACTTCCCCCACAGCTGCCATTTGCTGATCCCTGTATGCAAGCCTAAGGTCTGACCCCAGAGACATTAACAGCCAGGGAATTTTATTTCCCTTCACCAGTCCAGGCTCAGATGTTGGCTAGATGTTACAGGGAGCTTTGCTTTTTGGCCCCTGCCAGAAGTTTTGTGGATTAAGGAGGGTTTGATGCTCCATAGTTTCTACTGCTGTAGCCAAGGGCCTGCTTCTTTGCACTGAGTGCCAATTGTACCCAAACAATTGCAGTGTGGTCCTTCTGCCAGCAGAGGTGGGCACACCTCCACAGCCCAGCTGCTCCCCAGCAGGTTTGCACATCCTGGCATGTACGCCCTGTTTAATATCTTTATCCAACCCTGTTTAATATCTTTATTGATGATCTGGATGAGGGGATTGGGCGTACCCTCAATAAGTTTGCAGATGACACCAAGTTGGGAGGAAGTGTCGATCTGTGTAGGAGAGCAATACAGAGAGATCTGGACAGGCTGGATAACTGGGCTGAGGCCAATGGGATGAGGTTCAACAAGGCCTCATCCGGTGACGATGCTGGATCCTGCACTTTGGTCACAACACCATGCAATGCTATAGGCTTGAGGCAGAGTGGCTGGAAGACTGTGCAGAGGAAAAGGATCTGGGAGTGTTGGTTGATGCTTGGCTGAACATGAGCCAGCAGTGTGCCCAGGTGGCCAAGAAGGCCAATGGCATCCTGGCTTGCATCAGAAATAGTGCAGCCAGCAGGAGCAGGGAGGTGATCATCCCCTGTACTCAGCTCTGGTGAGGCCGCACCTCGAGTGCTGTGCTCAATTCTGGGCCCCTCGCTACAAGAAAGACATCGAGGCCCTAGAACGTGTCCAGAGGAGGGCAACAGAGCTGTGAGGGGTCTGGAGCACAGTCTTACAGGCAGCGGCTGGGGGAGCTGGGATTGCTCAGCCTGGAGAAGAGAGAGATCTTATTGCACTCTACAGCTGTCTGAAAGGAGGCTGTGGTGAGGTGGGGGTCGGCCTCTTCTCCCAGGTAACAGCGATGGGACGAGAGGGAACGGCCTCAAGTTGTGCCAGGGGAGGTTCAAGTAGGATATTAGGCAAAACAGCTTATCTGAGAGAGGGGTCAGGTACTCAAATAGGGTGCCCAGGAAGTGGTGGAGTCACCATTCCTGGAGGTGTTCAAGGTATGTCTGGATGTGGAACTGAGGGACATGGTTTTGTGGGTCATCTTGGTGGTAGGTGGACAGTTGGACTAGATGACCTTGGAGGTCTTTTCCAACCTTGATGATTCTGTGATTCTATGAAATAGAGATGATTTTGTCTGTCCTCTGCACCCTGCCCAGGCTGAGTGCATTCAGACAGGCCTAGGAGAGTACATGTGCGCTTGCCAGGCAGGATGGACGGGTGATGGACGGGACTGCTCAGCCATCAACAACTGCCTGCTGCCCTCTGTAGCTGGGTGTCATGAAAATGCCACCTGCATATACATTGGGCCAGGCCAGGTAAGGCCTCTTCTCACCTTCTGCCCCAGTTCTTACCCATTTTGTTCTGCTGCTGCTTCCCTTGTTCATCCCCAGACTCTCCTCTCCTCTCCCTCCAGGCCACAAGTCCGTTTCCACACAAAGCAGCCTCCTACAGCTCCTAACCCCATGCTCACTGTGTGCTGTTGTTCCAGCAGCAAATACTGTTAAGCAAGCACATTAGGTATCAAGTATAAAGGTCTTCTGGAGGTATTACTCAGTGACATTCCACTGAAGTCACTGGAGCTACACAGAAATACTGACAGACGTATCTGCCACGTCTAGAATATGTACACAGTTTTAATCATTATAATATATTGCTGTGTTTTATTGAAACAACAGAGTGACTGCAAGTGTAAAGATGGATTTCGGGGGAATGGAATTGAATGCACACCCATAAACTCATGCTTGGAACAAAATGGAAAATGCCATCATCTGGTGAGTAATAAGTCATTCCCTGAACAAAGTGTTCAGATACATATCACACCTCACCTCCTGCACACACCATAGAATTTTGTTGCCATTTCAAGCCTGCAATTTTTGCTCAAGATGAAACAAAGCTTTCCAAGCAGTGATACAGCTACCAAAAACACTACGCAAGCCACATCAGTATGATATGTGCTTTGGGCTGCTCTTGATTCCACCTTCACAGAAGGGCTGTCTCGAGCTTGGAGTGAATCCCTACTGCTTCTCTACCAGCAGCTACAGTCCAGATAAAATCATCTTTTGAGATATTTACCTGAGGCACACATCTCTAGCTGCACCTCTACCAGTTTTCCCAGCAGATGCATGCATTCAGTGGTTCTGCAGGAAGGACTCCAGGATAGAGCTAAAGCAAAAAGCATAGGGGAGCAGAGGATGGATCTACATTAGTCTGATGAAGGGACGGGGCTCAGTATTTGGAGGAACTAAGAAAGAGTTTAGACTCCTATATTTAAGTACAGCTGAGGGAATCAGTGCCCTCAGCTGGTGGAGCTTATCCTACAGGAGGGTGAGGAGGTCCATGGGAGATGGAATAGAGAAACTTTGCTGAGATTAAGTCTGTATATGAATGTATCATGGGAAGGGTTTAGAGGCCATCCTTGCTCTGGAGTACCCTCCTGAATCTTTGACATTTCTTCTCTTTCTGGTTCAAAGGCAACTTGTCAGTTTGAGCCTTCTCGTGGCTGGGAGTGTGTTTGCCCGAAGGGCTACGAAGGAGACGGTAGAATATGCTATGGAAACGCTGCAGATGTAAGTAAGATGTTCATCACGTCCAAGCACAGGGCCTACTGCACAGTTCTCATACTGGCTCTCAACCAGATAGCAAAGCCATTATAAACAGCTAGAAAAACATGATGCCCAACAGTGCTGTCTACGGATCGTGTTCCTGCTGGAGACTCATGTCTGATGCAGAAATGGATCTGTTGTGTTTAAAAACATACCTTGGAATGGGGTCTAACGGATCAAAGTGTATTTCTTTAAGACAAGCGTACAAATGTCAGCCCCAGAGTCCCAACCTCATGTACACTAAGCACTCATGTCCCAGCTGGGAGCGACACACACACAGCTCTTCCAAAATTCTGCCTTGAGCTATCTCAGTTAAGATGCTCAATTTATCACATTAAATCAAACCATGCAGACTGACAGATAAATAAAATCCAAACAAGTAAATTGAAGAAATAAATATGCATTTAACAGTGTAGGAAAAATGAAAGTGTCAGCTGTCCCAGCCATCAGCAGCAAGCTCACATGCCTCTTGGCACTGTCTGCTATCCTTGCTCATACCATCATCTATCTCTGTTCCAAGCACTGTGGCAGAATAAAAGCAGAAGTATATGTGAAATGCTGTACAAACAACTAAAACAACATCAATTTCAATTAATTTTGCATGAAGTTAAGAAAAGATTTAGGTTTCGATTCCCAAAGGATAAATGCTCAGCCTGAGGTCAGGACTTGCTCCATCCTGAGGTCAAGTGCACCTAATTACACCTAAGCAACAGATAGTTCAATTTTCTAAATAATTGTTTACTCACCATTCCCAGAAAGCATCAGCACTGGAAAAGCGTGAATGTCCTCTCTTTCCATGCACACTGAAGACCTGCCCCTCCATGTCACACCCACACACAGTGGGCTACTCCACAGGCTACAGCAGGAGTGTTTGGTGCAGCTCGTCAGAGCTTACATACTCATTGCTCTCTCCTTCTGTTTCCAATCAGGAGTTATCTACCCTATCAGAAGCAGCTGCATTTAACCAGTGGGTTAATGTAAGTACACTTTATGGTTGATGTTCTGCTATGTTCAAGTCTGCAGAAAATCATGCAATTTTGAAATGGGAACCCCAAAGCAATATTCTGTCACACAGTAGAGACCCCAGCTCTGGACAGGATCTCCCACCAGTCACAGGGGACACTGATCATCAGGTCCTTGGTTTCCCCATGAAAACCACTTCCTGGTCCCAAATTCAAGCAGACAAGGAAGCTCCACAAGTAGAAGTGTTAGTTAAAAGCCTGCTTTCTGAGGCAGGATCTACCAAGGTCACAGCCTGCTCTGTACATCCACATGCCTTAGTCCAGAGGACAAGCAGCAGGGTACAAGCAGAGCCTGAGTATGCCCCAAGCAGGTCTTCCCATCTTTCCTCACGCCATTAAACTACAAGTAAGTGGAGGGGGCAGGCAATGCCTTTCTGTTCCCATTCTCACTGAGCCCCATGCCAGAAGAATATGACTGTATGGCTGGTCAGCGTGCTGCTGCTGCAGCAAGCAAGGAGGAGAAACCTCAGCCTCTGTCTGGGTTTGACATAGGAAATGAAGAAGTAGATTAACTTGTTTGGCTTTAGATCAGGGAAGGAACATCAATTTAAATGTTATTAAAAAACATTCTAGATAGATTGATTAATACTGACAACTTATTTTCATGTGCTATCACTCATTACTAGGGCAGCAGTCATGTTAGAGGGCCTACCTCACTGAGGATGTCATTGGTACCAATACAGATCAAAACCAGTTTCTCCTACAGAGTTTAAAACCTAAACAGAAGAAGTATATAGCAAGTACGCGGCAACATGAAAAGAACAGCAATCAGTTAATGAATAGCATGAGAAGCAGAAGTCATAGCATATTGGCTGCTTTAATGCTTTTCAAAGTTTGACAGTTTGGGGATCATTAAAACACAATTGCAAGAGAGACCTCAGGGAGCTGCATGAAAGCAAGGCCGGTGTGGCTGATTTAAATCAGTTATCTGCCTGGCCCTGGGCTCAGGCTGCAGCACCAGCAGCTCTAAAGAGAGACAGACTAATGAAGTTAAAGCAATGAGCACAATAGGAAAGGCTGCTCACCTGCTAATGTGCTCTTTAGATAATGAAGCAGGAAAAAAAGAATTTTATTCTCGAGAGCAAATTCTGTATCATCTGTTGAAACAGAGGTGTGGAAATTTCTGCTACACTTCAAAGGAACAGTATCCCTTAAATAATGATAGCTAGAAAAACATGCAAGACAGGGAGGCATACCCATCTGTGTGGTTTTTAACTTCATACTTGAACAGGAATGTGATGTTTACCGCATTTCATAACCAAACATTTTTCTTGCTGGTCAGGAAGGATAAGAAGAGGAAGCCTGTTGCTATTTCTATGCTTAAATATTTGGAAGGAGGCAGTGATGATGGCTAGGAAGACAGATTGTCTTAACAGAGACAAAATTCCCAGCTATTTAAGGGAAATGATTCCCTTCTTGACTTAAAAATCAGTATGGGTATTGAAGGACTATCCAAAATATGCCAGGCAGCATACCAGCAACAGAAAGGTAGAATGCAAACTTGTACGACTCCCTCAAGTTTTGCAATATCAAAAATGTAAGCAGTGGAGCCTGGGAAAAGTGTGGAGAACCACATCTTCAGCAAGGTCACACTTAAGTTTAAGCTCTTCTTTTCCTACCCCCACAAAAATCAATCAATCAATCAATCCACACGACTGGAAAAACCCTCTCCAGTGAAGATCCTCTCCATCTTTAGGGAAAAATGGCCACATGGGAGATGAATCAGCCCACACATACTGCAGAGCCGACGCCCCCCAGCTAAGATCAGAGCTGTCGGCACCAAACCCCATGGCAGCGCTGGGGGGCACAGATATCCCTTGGACAACTTGAAAAATCCCAGCCACGTTAACTAGTCTTACTCCAATTGTGAACATTGTGCTACTCAGATTTCTTATGTCATGGATGATAACCCTTTTATTTAGCAGTGAGGAGGGTTCTGAAGGAGCAGGTTGCCTGAAGTTATTAGCAACCAGCAGTACTTAGCTCACTGATTTTCTGTTTTAACACTGGGGAGCATAAAACAGAATCCAGGAGACAGGGTAGCTTTTGTGGGAGGTGATTTCTCTCACGTGTTTCATAATAAAAAAAAAAAAAAAAAAAAAAAATTCTGACCTAAATTTTCCTGTTGCCCTTTGAATGCCGTCAATCTATTCTGTAAAATATAGACACTCATTTACCATTTATGTACACCTCTAAGTACTTCTGTTCAAGTCATTGCTCAGTATAATAGTTTTTTCCTCTCCAGGCCAGTCACAAAGCACGTCACATACCCCACCTCGCTAGCAAGTCTCTGGCTGCTATTTATAGGTCATCATTAGGATGAATTATTTTACCTTCTTTACTTCCCTGCAGGAGGCTGAGATAAACTCAGTGTTATCCACCACCTCAAATCTAACTGTCCTCGTGCCTTCTCTTCAAGCAATTGAAAACATGGATGAAGATGAGAAAGCTTTTTGGATGTCAAAGAGTAATATCCCAACCCTACTGAAGTATGTTAATGGCTTGGTTTTGTTTTTCAATGAATTACTTCTCATTCCAAACAAGTCCTTGATAAGAAGCCCCTATAGCAAGACAGCTCTGACATTTTTAGAGGGACGTAGTATTTTCCTTCCATTTACAGTGCTATAAATCTCTGTAGCAATTCCACTGAAAACAAAGACGTTATTTGTATCATGCCAGAAATGTTTAAAGGCCAAGCTAAGATCAGAACATAGCTGAACTAAGCACTGTACAAACAATCCCTGCTTTAAAACACACTTCTAGACACACAAAATTGTGTTGTTTTTTTTTTTTTTTGGGGGGGTGGGGAGAGAAAATACAAAACCTTAAAATCCAGTTAATTTCCTTTAGGTATCATCTACTGGCTGGAGCTTACAGCTTTGCTGATTTCCAGAATTTATCATCCTCTGATATGCTGCCAACATCTCTACAGAGCAACTTCCTACACTTGTCCAAAGAAAATGGGGTGAGATGACCTGCACACCACTGTGGTACCATATGCCAGACCCTGACCATCACTGCTAACAGCATTCTCAAGTTACAAAACCATACAGATATGATGCACCTGTATTTCAAAAAAAAAAAAGCATGCCATAAAATTAAAGGAATAGAACAATTGCATGGGGTACTCTTAGAGAAACATTAACTTGATTTTCCCCGCAAATTTCCCCAGCTGAGATTCATCAGCAATATTATTTATTCCTAACGTCACAGTAGCTGCTGTAAACCTCGGTCAGTCTTGTAGCAAAAGGGAAGAACAACCTCTGCCCAGCATAGCCTGTAAGCTAATTTAAGACAAAATGCATCAGGGAAACCCAATAACTTATTTTAGAGAACTAGGAACGTAGGAGGAAGCAGTGATGCCATGCACATATCCGCATGTGCAACTCGATAGTCCCACACCACACAAAGGTATTTTTAAAGGTGAACAGCCACCACTGAGAGCCCTTCCACCTCAGCCTTTTTATGTAGTACTCCATGTTCTGAGGAGGAGGATTTTCTGAAAATACCAATGGCACATTTAAGCACATCAGCCCTGCTACAAGAGGGAAGAATTCTCCCCATCGAGAAAATGAATGCAGTCCTTGAGGGATGCACAGACATGGGAGTGTGTGACAGTGGAGGTGTGGACAGGAGCTCACCCTGACAGGGGTGGGGTGAGCACACCTGCCCCAAATGACCGACCCAGTATTACCCTGTGGCTTTGCTGTTCTGCACAGAGTTCCCATGTCACGGTTTCCAGGGGGCAACTCAGCCTCTGGCCCAGACTGGAACCAAGCAGAGCCATGGTGGAGCCTCAGGCCAGAGTTTGTGAAGGTGTGGACACCCAGAGCACAAACCACTGGGAAACAACAGCCATAGCAGTGCCAAACCCCTTCTCCTCTCATCCCTCCAGAACCTCACCGTCGAGGGTGCTCACATCGTGGCTGGTGACATCGCATCCACAAATGGGATCATACACGTTATCGATAAGGTAAATGGCCATGCTGGGAGGATTTGCTCCTCTGCACCACAAGCAATGGAACACAGTCAACAGCTCTTGCAAAAAATTATTTGTGCAGCCTTTGCTCCTGCATCTGCTCCTTGCAGCTGTAAGCACAGCATGGGCACACATACTGATGTGGGATGCATCTGTTCTCCTTCCAGGTTCTGACCCCGCTGCGAACCACCATCATGCCGCGGCTGCTGGCCCGCCTGGAGCAAATGCCTGACTACTCCATCTTCAGGGGCTACATCATTGTAAGCTCCCACACCTTTTTAAGGACAGAAGCTTGAACATGAACTGGTATCAGAATGTCAGTGATCGCCCTGCTTTGTTTTTGTTTTTTCTGTGTTTCACAACAGCAATACGGCCTGGCAAATGAAATAGAAGCTGCAAACACATACACAGTGTTTGCCCCAAATAACGATGCCATAGAAAATTACCTAAGGGATAAAAAGTTTGCTTCTCTGGTACGTATTACTCACAGGATATATCTTAACAACTGAGTGTCTCATTTCAGTTTCAAGTGGGGGGGTTGAAACGATACAGAAATAGCAAGAGGGATGAGTTTTCCAGGAATCTATTAAGTTTCTTTTTACCACCAGTGGAGATGAGAAGGGTGGCTCCCCCTGCATTTTCCTGACTTCCTAGAAGGGCACAGCTATTTGTTCTGGGTTTTGTCCTTCTCTGGATTAAAACAACCCTAAGAATATCCAGGACACTTCATCACTAGACTTTCTCCTATACCCCCAAAAGGAGATGAACAACCAGGAATAACACTGAAATTATTCCCTAGGTGAACACGTCCAATCTCCTGTCACCACTGGCAACCACATCATTAATAATGCCACAAAGTATTCTGACTCTTTCTTAAAACTATTCAGACATTTGCCCCCATCACTCCTGCTGAAAAACCGTCCCCATGTCACTTCCTTCAGACCGTTCCTAATGCCAGCATTTGAGTACCACCGGCCAGTCCTAGGGTTCAGAAAAATATCTGAAGATTTCCTGGCTAGAAAAATTTCCTCTAGCAAGCCCTATTGCTGCTGCCCTCTCCAGGCAGCTCCATGCTAGGCCCAGGCCTGACCCAGCCACCGGCTCTTCACACCAGCATGGCTGTGGCCACCCCACCTCCTCTGCCAGCTTCAGGCCTTGCTCCCAGAGTCACATTATATTATTTTGACAGCATATCTCTAGCCAGCTCATATCTGTTTATTCTTACACCAGCATCGCGCTTTAGCTGAAACACCTTCCCTGTTTCTCTGGCATTCATGCTCTGACATATTTACAAAGCCAAACAGCCTTCTCAGTCCTCTCAGTCTTCTCTCAAGTCACACTATCTGTTTCCTGTATCTTTCTTCACATTTGCTCCAGTCTGAAACAGCTTTGTTGAATCCAAATATCAAGAATCACACCTTGCAGAGGAAGTTTCACCCATGACCTGCACAATGACATTAATACCTCTCTGATTCTTCCACAAACACTTACCCTGCCACACTCTTTTACCCCTTCCATAGTCTCCATTTACAGCCCGGAAGCTGAGGGGCACAGCATTCCAATGTCTCATCCCAAGGCGTTTACCACCAACCAGTAGTCCCACAACAGGAGTCCTGCTTGCTACCTCACCAGAATAAATCACACATTATCAACCTATATCTTCTCAGATGACTTTTAAATGCTATTTTAGTTAGTTCTGATGTCATCATTTCCACATCACTGTAAGAAGCATCTATAATAAATCCCTGACAGACACATATGTAGCTTCAAGACATCGATCCTGTTGGATTCTTGTTACCCACAAACAGAAATCCTTTTCATTTTAACTGTTTACAAGTATGCTTCTTCCATCTTTTTTCCATGCTCCCACACTTGTCTGGTGTGGTGATTTGACAAAGAAAATCAGAAAACAGCTGCCTAAGTCTTGTCCTCTTTACGAAGCACTTTGGGAGAACTCCTCCAAGGAAAGAGCTCAGCACAGGGAAGAGATCCCATTTCTTGGCCTCTCGGGAAGCAAGGTTTTGTTAAGAGTGACTTCTCACTCTGCTGGTGACTAAACATAGAAATGAAGATGGATCAGAGTTAACCATTCCTCAAAAACATTCAAGTCAAGAGGATTAATTAGGGACATTGATGGAACATTGTCTGTTCCTCTATAGCTCTGTCTTAGTTGCCACCTTCTTGCCTGCAAATATTTCCTTGTCAAGTCTGTGGAAAACAAAACAGAATGAATCCTACATATGAGATGTAAGGACCATTACTTCCCTCTGTGAGCAAAGCCAGGCAATGTCACAGATCTTGCAACCTGGGGTTACTTCATGCTTTCACACACTTTGAAAGGAGCTGAAGAGCAAGGAACAGCATGAACGTTCAGAACAAGGGGGCAATAGGCAATGGGATATCCCACAATCTTGTTTAAATTATCTGAGAACAATTATCCCAAGTAACTTTTCACATTTTGTTACGTAACTCTGAATTTGTGTGTTTGCAGGATGAGGATCAAATCCGCTATCACGTTTTGATAGATGAAAAGCTCCTCAAGAATGACCTGCACAACGGCATGCACAGGGAGACCATGCTCGGGTACTCCTACCATGTTGGGTTCTTCCTCCATAACAGCCAGGTACTGCTGTCCTCACTTCCTCAGCTTTGCAGCTAACAAGCAGTCAAAAAGAGTTGGGCATCCCACATTAGCTTCTGGGACTTCACAGCAAAAAGATGTCGCTCAAATAGAATGCCTCGCTCAGATCTATAATTCAAAGTCACTCTTGAAGGGATCTTCAATTGGATTTGTTTTCAATTATGCTTTCCACATTCAGCACTGCATTTTAGAAGCCACTGTGGTGGATGTGCATCTCTAGCAGCCACAAGCTTGCATTGTGAAGCAGTCATTAATCTGACTTCCAAAGAGCTATTAGAAACTTGCCGTCAATTATAACACATCAATTCTATTTTCTGCGGATTTACTCCACTTTCAGCCCTAAAAGCTTGAAGCATTTGGCAACAAGTATCAATTGCCTTTCAACATCACTCATGGGAAAGTCAACCACAGAGTGATTAAGCAACCCATCCAATTCTGCAGTACCGCCAGGAAAGAAACTTTGTCTTCCTCCTTCTCTGTCCCAGAGTTCCCTCTGAGAATAAGCAAGGGAGGACAGAAAGCTCCTCACCAAAACAGTTTCAGCCCAACTGTTTGCTCTACAGATTCTTGGAAAAACAACTGCTCGTGGGGCAGAGAAGGGCATGAAGGGAGCCTGGGGTAGCAGTAAGATGCTGAAAGCCCTCCTTGAAGGAGCAGCTGCCAGGAGGTCTTCCCTGAAACCCGCTTGTTCCCCAGGAAGGCAGCAAACATCCCTTGGCTTGCTTCAGGCTCCCTCTTCAAAGTGTTTACATCTGTATCTCATGGTGGAAACATCAGCTCTGCCAGATTCTGTTGCTAAGTAACTTCAGCAGGCTGCATCTCATCTCATGCCCTCCAGTTCAGTGAAGCTCTTAAATCCGTCAGCTGGGAGGCAAGCAAGTGCTTGAAATTGACTGCACCCTTCAGTTTTCCTACAGTGAGCCATGTACATCGCGCCTTCCTTCACCCTCTGTTGCTCCAGTTACCAACTAGTTAAGAGCTCTGCTGCTTTCTAAGTGATTGCATTTCTTTTGCAGCTATTTGTAAATGATGCACCTGTAAGCTATGCCAATGTTGCAACAGACAAAGGAATTATTCATGGATTGGGGAAAGTCCTGGAAATCCAGAAGAATAGATGTGATATTAATGATACCGTGATCACTGTAAGTGGGTCTGTTCGTACAGATGCTTAATGGCCCGTCAGAGATTTCTATAGCAAAATATGGCTAAAATACATGGGATGTGTGACACTATTTGCCAGTAAGGAATGCCAGTAAGGCATTTTCCACAAAGGATATTCCTACCAAAGTTTTTGCATCAGTTAAAATTGATTTGATCCTGCAATCAGTATACCAACAACCTGGATAAAATATTATTAGAATACCACAGGAGTAAGCTAATAGCTAAGCTTTAATTTTCAGAAAATAATTATGCACTATTTTAATACCTCTGCTCTGCCAGACAACATGTTTATTCAGTAAAGTGGGAAGGGGGGGTTGAGGGGGGAGGTAAGAAAATAAAATACTTTTAGTAAAGAAAAATATTCCAGAAGCAGATTGTCTCTGCCTATGCACACAAAATCCTTGTGCTTTCTGCATGAAGCATTCTCCCCCTTTTGTTCCTTTTACACATGAAATACAAATGGTTTTACATTCCCTTAAGGAATAGTATGTAGCTTTCTCAGACTGGCAGAGAAAGGATCCCTTTGTTTTTTCTCCTGAGTGAGTGAGATAGGACAGCAAGCCAGCACTGTGCCTCCCTTTTTATGGAGCCCACAACAAGCTAGACATGGCAGACAAAGCAGGCTTGTGCTTCAGCCAAAGTAAGTTTAACAGGCATGAACTTTCATAGCCTATTTCTTTTCCTTGGGATACAGTCCCATATTTGAGTATGTATCACTGAAGGTTTTTCCCGAGCTTTGCTCAGTCAGGTACAAGGCTTCACACACTCCTTTGTTTTCCCTTGGAAAATCTTTTTCCCTGCTATGTTGAAATGCAGCAACACACTTAAATGTACATTAAGCCTTACTGAAAGTAAGCACATGTGTAGCTAAATAAGAATAATATTAAACTGTCTGTTGGGTACAACACATACTGAAGGGTTTTGTAGGAAATGACCTTACACGTGCAAATGATTCTAGGTTATATCCATGTGCACACACAGCATAGGACCACACGAGATTTCCCCAAGCTGCATTGCCTCTGTGGCACATGCAAACTGCATCCACGGTCAGGGTTTGCTCCAAGTTGTGCTCGAATGGGGCAGGAATGGGGCAGGAAGTGTTCAGGAAGGCAGGGGTGTTCAGGAAGCATCGCCTTAGGAGAGTATTGCAAAATATCTAACCAAGCTTTTCCTCTCCTTCTGTTTTGCTTAAGGAAAAGTGCAGAATTTGTTTGCAACCATCAAGTTGTCCCCCTGGAACAAAGGAAATAGTAAGTACTTTATCATAAATGCTTAATAAAAAATCAAAACTGGGCATGGATACATTTGATCCTGTTCTCTATATATAATAGCCTCCATTTTAACTGAAGTCGTCACAGTTACTTTGGTCTGCTACAAACATTTACACCTAAGCCAGCCTGGGAGCAAGGGAGCAGAATCAAGAGCATCTTCAAGATAGTTTTGTCTTGAAAGGCCAGCTTCTGGTTAGCGCTTAGCCACGTGAAGGATCCTCCAAATGCAAAGGTTACCTCTACCATGCAAAACTGTGAGGGAGTTGACTACGGTCCAGAGTACACTTGCTACATCAGCTTTTACCCTTCAGATCAGAGAAGTACAGAAGGACAAAGCCTGGCTCAGCACTGCGCTGTGAGTTACAGTCACATGGAGGCTTGGAGGCTGTAAAGACTTCGGGTGTCCAGCTCCCACGCATGGGAACTGTGGACATTTAGTGGGCCCCTATCAGCCCCAAGGAGACCTAAAGTCTCTTGTGTCTGAATTTCTCTGGGAAAGCCCCTTTGTTGGGATTATATGAGTGTATTTTCCTTTATAATTTTCATTTTCAATTAGACTAATTGTGTCAGTAAGAGGATTCCAAAAGAGATTGAGTCCCATCCACCCCATCAAAATAATTGCCTGGCAAAGCCCAACTAAAGCACTCATGGGTAAAACTCAAAAAACATTAACATTTTATTTACAACAACCAGTTGGACACTTATCTCAATCTCTTACCAAGTGTACAACCAGACTGGCACATCTTTTCCTGAAGGCAAACTTTCCCATCTGTGGCCAGACCTGGAAGATAACGTATGAACAGCTGTTTTTGCAGTACTTTGTCACAATTCTCAGTTTTCCAAAAAGAATTGGGAAGACCAGAAAACGTTGCAGAAAGAAAAAAGCTTGTCAAGCCTCAGAAAAAGTTTCTGTTCAATTCTGAGCAGAAACAGTATTAGATGCATTTTTAAAATGCCACAGGGCACTGAGTTAAATTGACCATATATTCTTTAGCAAAAGTCATTTTATCTAACACACTGTTAGAGCTATAAGTATTTCGTCAGCTTCCATCACAAATGTGTGAGTCAGTGCACAGCATGTTTAAAGTTAACATCCGATTTTTTACAAACGTTTGAAAGCTGTTTCTCCAATGTTCACTCAGGCAGGGGCAAAGAAATACTGCGTCTTCTCAGAAAGCAACATGAGAACGTACACCATCCAGATCGGGTGCCAGCCAAAGTGCGCAAAAACCATCATTGTGAGTACACCGCTCCTGTCACCAGGAAGCCAGGAACCTCCTATCCATGATCTTCACAAAACACACAGAGCATGTCTGTGTGGTCCCTGACAGCATTCCTTAGAGTTCTTGTACCCACCTAGGGTCTAGTCACAGCAGCGATGGGAAGGCGAAGGGCTGCTGATGGCTGGAGCAGGGGAAGGGCTGGGATGCAGAAGCAGTTTGAGGAGGGTAACACAGTGCTTGTCCCTCAACCTTTACCATGGTGACCCACATCCCAGCAGGGACTAGGGGCGCAGCATGAACCCCAGCACAGTAAGGAACAAGGCTGCAAACAGTAGAGCTAAAGCACTGCTAAAATCCAGGCCTCTAGCTCCCTCCACCCAGCAGCAGCCCCAAGAGACAATGCCCAGTGGCCCCACGCTTGCTGCCATGCTTTGGGTCCCCACTGCCCTGATCATGACCCTATTTCTCACTCTGCAGACCAGAGAGTGCTGCGCTGGCTTCTTCGGGCAGCAGTGCCAGCCCTGCCCTGGCAAGGCGGGCAGCGCCTGCTTTGGCAATGGCGTCTGCCTGGATGGCATCAACGGCACCGGCACCTGCCAGTGCGGAGCTGGGTTTGTCGGCACGGCCTGCGAGAGCTGTGCCGAGGGCAAGTACGGCCGCAACTGCGATCAAGGTACCAAGTGGCCTGAGCTGCACCCTGGCTGGCCTTGTCAGGGGATGTGGAGGTGGGGGATCAAAGGAAATTTTGGGGACTGCAAGACGCAAAGTCACTGTGGTTAACAAACTGCATGACCAGTTCTAAAAGTAAGGTGTTTTCCATGAGGTTTCCAACTGGCTTGAGGGAAGTCCCATGCTACCTCCCTGAGAGGAAGGAAAAACCTCCTTCATTCTTCTAGCTGCATCCATTTCACGCTCTGGAAAGCTACACTGCTTTCAGGTTAAGAGGCCAGTCCTTCTGGCCTTTTCTTTCCTAACTCTTTTTCTTTCCCTGTAATAGTATTTTCTCACTGTCCTCTCCTTCAGAGAAGTCCCTACTTAGAGACACAACCCCTACTCTGGCAGTATCCAGCATGAATACTCCTCTTTAACAGTTTTTTCACCCACGCTTCCCAATAAAATACAGTTTCAGTCCCTATTTTGGGAACAGAGGAAAGATAAGCAAGTTTTGAATTTGGAATTATTCTAAACGCTGGTTTCTGTCCATCTCTCCCCACAGTGTGTGCATGTGTCCATGGGAAATGCAGCAGCGGGATCGATGGGGATGGCTCCTGCGAATGCGATGTCGGCTGGAGGGGAGTGACGTGCGAGAGCGGTGAGTGCTCCCCTTTGTTTTCTGGGAAAGAAAAGAGCATGAAATGGATAGAACTGCAGCCATGGCCAGAGCCCAGTGTCAGGCATCCAAGTGCACAACCACATACCCAGCAGCTTCCCACGGGCCTATGCTCAAGGGTTTAATCACTGTACTAATAGAGAGTCAGCTGCTCATGAGACTCATATGCCATACTTAGCTAATTCTCTAGCCCTGTAACCCATGTCTGTCCTAGAAGAACATCCTGTTTGTTAAGGCTGTTTGCTTTGCAAAGCAAAGTTAGCCAGCACATTGTCATCCTCAGATCCTACTCTCGAGGGTTTCAACAGCTCAGTTCAGCTACACGAACCTGGATATTAAATCATGGTCTCACTAATGCAATAAAAATTGACTAGCAAATAAATCAGTTTGTCTTGATCGAATACAGCTCCTCTATCCAATTAAATCATATTTAGTCAGACATAATTGAAATGTATTAAATATCTATTTCAGAACTGTATAATAGCATAAAATAATGAATTGTATAAATACATTAATAACAACATCAATCTCTATTTTAAATTTGCTCAGGGATAAAATAGTAATGAGAAGAACTCTGTAGCTAATGTTGACAGGATTTCAATGACATTTGAGTAACTTACCATTCCTCTGGAAAACCTAAACTTAAATAATTAAACTAATCACGTGCAAAACTCAGCAAAGATAACAGAGAGCAGGTGAAGTGTTTTCCTGGCAATATGCTGACGAGCAACTTCTTCACGGCAAAATTTAAGTTGTAGTCACTGATCTGAATAGAGCCATTCAGCCAAAGGGGTGGGCAGATTCCCTGCAAGGCTGTCTGGTGCAGGAGTCAGGGGCTCCAGCTCTGCACGGTGCTCACGTAAAAGGGGGAATCTCAAAGGACATTAACCTGAAAGGCTTTGATCTGTTTCATGTTTTTCCCTTGCAGAAATCAAAGATGATGCATGTAACACCTCATGCCATACCAGCGCTAAGTATGTATGACATCTACATTTTTGGATGAGGGAGGAGAAAAGGAGGCATCTCTTGCAAAACACAAAGCATGGCCTACCTCGCTCTTTTTGAAAACTTCTCAGCAGCACAGATAACGCTTGTGTTTTCTACCCCAGAGATAAAGGGCAGTGTTAATAACACATTCAGTGATGAGGCTGAACTACTAAAAACACGCATGTTAAAAGGGGAAACAAATGAGATTTGGGAGGAGAGGGAGGTGAGACACATCCTGCCGTGCAGTAGACAAAGCAGTTTAAGCCCACACTTATAGAAGGCCACACTGTGTGTGCACAAACACAAATTTGTGCACAGCTTTTGAGTGGGCAGGCATGAATTTCTGGAGCTCTTCTTGAGAAAATAATGGGACAGCTGATGGCCAAAGCACTCATTTTTAATACTTAAAATAACTCATCTAAAATGTATTCTGAAAGCTCGGTCTGGCTGAGTTTATTTGTACAGTTGTAACTACATCATAATATAAGGTTAAACATTTATTTCTATGCAATATGTATTTTGGAACAATGCACAGCAACAGGGACTGCATGAAAGACCTGACTATTTTTTTTTTTTTGTCATCTCTCTCCTTTCACGTCTCTAGCTGCCTTCTCCTATCAAATGGCACCGCCTACTGCAAGTGTGCAGCTGGGTTCACGGGGAACGGGACGTTCTGCACAGGTGAGTGAACCTTGTCTCCCCCTGTTAAATAGAGGGCCTGAAGTGCTCTGTGGTCATGGTGAGATGGCAGAGCTGGCAAGAGGGGAGCACTCCCCTGTGCACCAGTTAACAACGGGGATTGTTGCCAGTTTGCTCAAAAGGAGTGAAAGTGCAACAGGTGCAGGTTCACAGCAAACAAAGGGCTCAAAACCTGTGAGGTGTGGGGCATCGTGCCAGGGAGACCAGAGGAGAGGGAACATCCTGTGCACAACCCAGGCCCCATTGTTTCCAGAGCAATGAAACCTGGATTATGACTTTTACTCCTTTTCCAACAAAGCCCAGCAAACAGAGATCAACTCAGGGTACACGAGCACTTCCAGCTGGTGGGAGCTGTGCAGCCCTGCCATTTCCTCAGCCTTCTGAACTTGCACAGATCTCCGGGGTGGTAACATCTACTTCTTTACAGTAGACAGATCTGAGAGACCCTCAGAAAAGGGCAACAGCAGCTTATCCTGCGTGTCCCTCCAAGAGCCTGGGAGATCCAGATTTATGGAATAGAGTGCTTCCGGCTACAGTTACTATAATTGTACAGTTCCTTTACCTGATCCCTAACCAATTAAAATACTAATGCTCTTGGGAACAGAAGCATATCTGTCTACTGACAATGGCTGGCAGGATCCTAATCCAAGACCTTAGCACTCTTAACTCTGGCTGCTTTGATTTTCTCTTCTGGCACAAATCAGCCAAAAGCCATTTTAATCTCCCGGTGGGAAATTCCCAAGCGCAGGAATTGCTGGGCGATGCAGGTCACCCACAGTGGCTCTGCGCTCACCCTGACTCCCCTGCACAGGATTCCCGGGTGAAAACAACTACAGGAAAAGTAATCTCCTCTGTCTGGCTGTTACAGTTGCTGAAACAGCAATCTGAGGTCCTTCAAGGCAAAAATCAAAGCAGCGTTTGTGCTGGTTTGATCCACACTAGAGATCAGAAAAGGCCCCCTCCCTGCTTTCTGGGCAGCGCAGGAGGGGTCAGTTTGTGAGCCTCTGACTCATCCAGAGCTGCAGGAACAGCACAAGCTTCCTTCTGAATAGCAACCAGGGCTTCTTGTCACAGGAGGGCTGGGTACTATTAGTCCTCAAGAGAAGGCCCTTTGATCTGCGTGCAGAAAAGGGCAAGCTAAGGAAAAGCTTCAGGCTGCTGTTTAATCTGGAGAAGAGTATGAAGGGCCCTTTTTTGTTGCTCGGTTAGAATGTGCAGAATCAGAAACTGGAAAGTTACCAAAAGCCAGACCTGGATGAATTCTTATCTTCCAGACCAGACACATCTCCTCAGCTTTCCCTCTGGTAGTAAAGAGGTGATAAAAAGAAATAAGTAAGAGCTAATAAATATTTAGTACTAATGACATCTATGAACTCTTAAATAAGAAACATTCACAAGGTGTCAACAAATCATGTTAGAAGCTTGAGACAACTTTTCAGATAAAGGGAAGGGCCAGGTAAGCACATTGGTTTAATCTGGTTTGTCGTCACTGTTCAGCTATCGATGCTTGTGAGACGAGCAACGGCGGCTGTTCTGCCAAAGCCGAGTGTAGAAAAACAACGCCCGGAAACAGAGTGTGCGTCTGCAATGCTGGGTACACCGGAGATGGAGTAGTCTGCATCGGTAAGCACCCCCAACATCTCATGTATCACAAGCAGGAAAATTACAGGAGTGAGCTTTCCTGCACATGGAGGAAGATCAGTCTTCTGCTGTGACCCAGAAGTGCCATTTCCTGACACTAGAGACCCTGGTGCCAAAGGCATCTCAGTAGCCTTGTCTGCAGCACTACTTGACAAACCTTGACACCCACAGCAGCACAGCGTGACACCAAAGCTGATAAAGACCTACCTCTCAGCAAAGATAGTCCCATCATTAGCAGGTTGATACAGCCCTGTTCCTCTGACCATTGCAGACTTGAAGTCTTGGAGAGACTGCTGTGCTGTAACTTCCCCAGGGTATGGTTTTCAGAAGGCTGATGGCAGTGTTTTAGCTTTTACCAAGACAACTGCAAGACCCAGAAATACCAAACAACTAATCAAATGAGTTTCACGGATCCGTAACTGCCCCAAATCTGCATTCCTACTATGCCTAGCCTAAGACTATCCCTTCTTGGGCTTTCAGAAATCACTCATTGTTATTTTTTGCTTCTGTTTGTTTTATGAAGAAATCAACCCTTGTCTGGAAAACAATGGTGGATGTGATAAAAATGCAGAATGCACTCAGACGGGACCCAATCAAGTGAGTACTTCGTCACTGTAGATAAGTAAGGCTCGCCAACTACTTACAGTTGAGGAAAAAAAAAAAAGATTTCCCCATCTCAGTTTTGTTTTTAAATGGAAAACTCCATTTCATAACAAAAATTCTGAAAAGCGTGCACAGCCTTTAAAAAGATATTTGAGGGGGAGTCTGTACAAACATGAAGATTTGGATTTCAGTGAAAGAAATCCAAAATTGCAGAGGAAAGCAATATTTTGTTTCAGACAGTTGGTTTTCTCCCCTGGGAGATCTCCGTGTGAAAACCTGTTAGTTTCAAAGTGTTGTCAGACTATTTTGTTATTGCCATAAAAACTGCCCATGAAAAAAATTCAATTTCAGACTAGCTCTTCTCCAAACATAGCTCAGATATATTCACAAGGAAACAGAAGAGGCTGAATCACAGTTCTCATATGACAGTCACAGAATACCAGCATCCTCTCCCATGGGCGTTCTGTGACTCCCATGCAGAACTATGGCATACTCCCCAAAGAAAGAAGTGTGAAAGGGCTGAGGGGGAAAGGAGGAAAAAAGTTGCCCAGGCAATCAAGTGACACAGATCAGTGTTTCTGTTTTTATACTACATCCAGAAGAAGCTGAACTTCCCTGATAGCAGCACTTCTTGTCATCCCTCTATAGTTTCATATTGGGTGTTGGTAGGATGTAATCCTGTGGTGTGGGCCCTATACAGCAGTATTTCCTCAGGAGCAATGCAGAAACAGATCAGGACTCAGAGGCCAGCTCTTACCATCACTTGTCCAGAGCCAAGAGGGGCAATAACCCCCATCAGCCCTTTTTGCCTGTACTGATCAATTCACTCCTTCCCTTGGCTGTCATTTGCAAGTCAGTGCATTCCTGGTGGGAACACAGAGCAATTTACTTCTTCCCTTGTCCTCTGAACAAGATCAGTGATGGCTATTTTCTTTTACATACTCTCCTTGGCAATAGAAGTAGCAGCTGCAATGTAAGTATCTATACTTCCCTACCCAGGGGAACAGAGTTGACACGGGAGCAGTAATAACCTCTCCATCCCTGCAGAGCCAGTCTTACAGGCCAGAAATGCTTCTGTAGAAGTTTCAGCGATCTGGATACATAAAATACTGCCAATACACTGCCTAGCAGACTTTTCTCTGCTGCAGAATACTCTGAAAAATATTTTTCCCACATATTAAATGTGCATTCTAAACTGAGATCCGTCAAGCAGTATAATTGAAGAGTCAAAGTCACTGTGGCCACCTTGCAGCTATCACAAAGATGAAAGACTAAATGCCAAACAGTAATGGTGACATAAATGCTGAATGCGTTGCCACCAGTGGGAAGCTATCAGTAACATCAGGATACAGTTCCGAACGTCTTTTGTAGGTATGTTTCATCATTTGAAAAGAACAGAGGAAGGGAAAAGAAAGAAAGAATCCATGCAGATAAAATGGGAAAAACAGTTCAGGGCTTTAGCCTTCTTTGCCAGCAAGATCATTGTGTGCAGATACCCAGAGGGTCACTTCAAGTGACCAGAAAGCAGAGGAGAGACAAGAAAAATGAACAGGCGGGGAAGGGGCAGGCTGTTGTTCCCCAGCCTCAGCCTAGGGTTGCTCAGGCTGGCAAAGAAGCTGCTGCAGGAGAAGTGAAATACTTTCAGTTTAGCGAGTTGTAAACCACCTCACTAGGAAATGGGATTCTGAGTTCTTTCCATTGAGCACAAATATTAACCTGGCAAAAAGAAAAAAAAAAAAAAAGGAAAAAAAAAAAGGTAGATGAAATACAAATGCACTGGAAAAACAAACACCTTTCCATCTTTCCATGTATGCACTTTTCGTATTTTTCCTCTGCAGGCAGTATGCAATTGCTTGAAGGGATACTCCGGAGATGGTAAAAGATGCACATACATCAGTCTCTGCTCACAAGTAAGTACCACTTTAAGGGGGGCATTTAAGGCCTTGCTATAACCATTGCTCTTTGGGGTTTGGTATGCAGTCAGAACTGAGTCAGATAGGTAAATCACCCTTCTGTGCCTAGAAACCACTCACATTAACTTATCTAATTGTTAAACATACTTAGTTCAGTACTTGCTTTAGTGCTGTCACTATTTTGGAAACTAAGTATGCAGTAAAGGTTTTTCCTGGACCACAGCCTGGACACAAGGACCTGAACTCATCATTGAGTCTCAAAAACAACCTCAAATCAGATCTAGAAAAGCAGACCTCAGACTGTAATGGTAAACGTGTATATCATGTCATCTCAGCAGATTTTTTGCTGCTGATAGAATTACATAAAAAGCCACTACCTAAATTTGTGTTTGTGTCCCAAAGGTCTAACCAATATTTTTGCTATTATGAGAAAAGTAATCAGTAGTGTGATCTATTACATGTTACCTATAATGACTGAAAAAAAAATATGGAGATGCTCAGGGGGCCAGTTATAGCTGTTCTGGGAGCCAGGTGACTGGGAACAAAAGAGAAGAACTTGTGGTAGGTCAAAACCACCATTTATTTCTATTGACCTATTCTGTCACTAAACCCTCTGGTGTGATCTGGGATAGTATCTGGGCAGCCTGATTGAGAGGAATGATCGAGTGTCAACAAACACATCCCCTTCTGAGGCAGAAATATCTATAGCCAAACCAGAGTATCACCATTGTCACAGTGAAATCCACGTTGGGGCAAACAGTTGCTTGGAGGCCTGGGCACAACCAGAGCAGATGTTCCCAGTGGAGGTCCCAGCCCAAACGCTCAGCTGCGGCAAAGCTCCCACGGAGCAAATAACAGACATAGGACAGACGAACTGCAAGCTGCAGCACAGGAAGCTTAGTGAATCATGACACAGAGGATGAAAACTTTTCTTGACTGTGAGGTTAAAAATAAATAAAAACACACTCACCATGCAAACCACTTCCCTTCTTTGCCTTCACAACATGCAACCCAGGCCTTCCCATGGCATTCCCCATCCTGACTTTCTCCTGGCACTGTAGGCTGAGAATTAGCCACATTGATGTCACACAGGCCAGGTATTTGCAAGCAACATGGTGCTCCGCACCAGCCGCATTGCTCTGCTCCTTGGCAGGCTGCAGCAGGGACATATCCACTCTCCCATACACATTAATCCTTTGTGCTCTGAGCACCATGACAATAATTCTTATCCTCCCTGCCTGGCCTGCCAGCGGGTTTTCTCTAACCTTGAAAGGCTGCTGAGATGAAAGAGCAAGGGCAAAGACAGAAGCTGCAGGAAGGGAAGCTCAAAGTTATGAGTCATTGTGTCCTATGCTTTTTCTTTTTCCTACGCCATGTTCTAGCAACTTCGACATTGCTAATCAAGCCGTAAGAGAAAGATAGTCTTGAAAAGCGTTACTGTCAGACCAGAGACTAACCTGGCATCAATGTGGACAAACCTCTGTGCAGAAAAGCTTCTTAAGAAGCTATGACAAACCCAAGATCACTAACAGTCTACCTACAGCTAGCAAAATAAATACAGCAAGCACATCCAAACTCAGTGGGGCCAGCCAAGGCAGGCCCCACTGGGAGCTCCCAAAGGAGCTTCCAGCCCCACTCATGGCCCACAGCAAAGGGTCCCTAAGGCGAGCAGCACTGGGCAGGACACCACAAAACAAGCACATGAAAGAAAACAAGACAGATTCAATTTTTCCTGATCTGCTGTCAAGTCCAGAACACAATCTTAACTGCAAGCTGAGGTGCTAACTGGGGAGCATCCACTTGTGCTGGGTCAGAGCTCCGAACCCTATTAGCTTGCACTAATGCTACCCTGGCACGCTAGAAGTAAATTACAGCCATAAATAGTCCCCTTCACTGCAAGTTGATGCTTAGCAGAGCAGCTAAGAATCACCCCTACATCCATAATGAGACCTGCCTGGAAATGTTTTGGATCCACATAGCACTGTGAACTGTGGATGTAAAAAGTGAATCCAAAGTACATTATCTGGATAAAAGGACAGTTATTTCTTAGGAGCATTAGAGGTTCTTTGTTGCTTGCAAGAAAGAATGCATACTGATAGAAGTTTCAGTAAGATCTGGTTTCAAAAAGCTGCTTGGATTAAATCCTCCTAACCTGTATACATAAAATAAAAATGACGAACTAGAATTGTTGTATTACACCTGGAAAGAAATAAATCAATATTTTCAATTTTCATCTCACAAGAATAATGGAGGCTGCAGTGAATTTGCCATCTGTAATGACACCGAGCTAACAGAAAGGACCTGCACCTGCAAACGTAACTACGTTGGAGATGGATTTAAGTGCCGAGGCAACATCTACCGGGTAAAGTGCTGCATGTTTGCTGTCCCTTCTCGTTCCTCACACAGCTTTTGAACACAAAACTTGTCTCTTGAAAATGTGCCTATTTTCTTCTTGGATAAATTGGCAAATCTAGCCCAGAATTTGGAATTAACCCAATCCAAGAATTCAGGAGTAGGAACTGGACGGTGTGAGATGACAACAACAAAACAAAACCTCTGGGTATAACAGATAGTACACTGGCAGCAGTAGTGACAGCCTGGTTATAAATTTGTCTCTTGGGATCTCCTTAGAGAGCTTCAAGAGAAAACAACTACACTGACAGGTGATTGCTGACTGTGAAGCTAGCACATTACTGCCGGTATTTGTAAGTTTCAAAGAAGTCTGTTATTTCTTAGAGCAAAGTAAGAAAAGAATAGGAGCAGTGGGCAGCATTAACTCTGACCTAGAAGTTCCCTCTTTTTCAAGTGCTGCATTTGGTTGCATTCTACAGATGTTGCTCCAGATTTGCAGCACTGTTACAAAGTCTTTTTCTTGACTGCAGGAACTTCTCAGAGACTCCAACACATCAAGGTTTTATTTTCACTTAGAGGTAAGAAAAATGATGTCTTTTTTTTCTGTTTGTTTTGCCTTGAGGAGCGGAGGGGGGAACAGGCAGGGATCTGGTGTGTACCAAAACCCTTGGACATAATTGGTACTGGATTTGGATCACCAGCCACTTATATCAGAGATGCTGTGATTTAAACTATCAACTGCTATTAAAAACCTCTAAAGAATTAAAAATTAAAAGTGAGATCCCAGGGAAACGTAGCGCCTCCAGATTGGACATAAAACTGAAACTTCCACCAGTTCAGTCTGAGACCTTCTAGCACTTCTCTCACAAATTCTGCTGTGAGCAAATACCAGTCTTCTACCACCACTGCTGTACTTCCGTTTTGCTACAGATGTCTACAACATCACAAGATGGGTGCTGCTGATGTGCATTACCTGTTGTCACTGCTTTCCAGCAAGTGGCAGGAGCCATTGTCTGTTTAGCTCAGTACAGCACAAATCTGTGTATACTGGCCTACTAGTCAAAGACTTACCTAGCTTCAATTCTGCTGCCATGGTAGGTGGGTGAATCCAACCCACTCCAGGAGAGCTCTCTGCTTACTTTAGATTACCAGTGGTCACTGCAAACTAATGCCTCTGTACTGCTTTATCCTATCAAATCTGGCAGGCCTTATCCATCAGAGACATTGCTGGCCCGGGACCTTTCACTGTCTTTGTACCTCGCACGGACGTATTAAACAGCGACTCGCGAGTAAGTAAGAAGGCTGCAAGTTTTTGGATCGAGACACCTCACTCAGCTGCTTCTCAATTCCTCTGCTTTCTGTTGCAGGTGAGGGAATGGCTTGCCAAAGGGGAGATGGCTCAAATCCTCCGGTACCACATGGTGGGTTGTGCCAGCCTGCTGCACAGCGACCTGACGACAGTCACAAACGTCACCTCTCTGCACGGGGACCCCATACAGATCAGCTATACCCAGGTAACCAAGTAAAAAGGTCTACATAGTAAAACTGGCTGGGCTCATTTAGCCTTTTTCAAAAACTGAATGTTCCCTTTCCTTATCTGATGCACAAAAATAAATGTAATATTAAAAAAATAAATAAGAAATTGTCCATCCAGCCAAAACATTCAGTACTTACCTGCCATGCTAAGACCGGAGTTGTACTGTCCTTGCTTTAATGAGTTATTTTACCCTCCAGCTGTGGGAGTTTTTTCCATCATTTTTGTTCGTTTGTTTTCCATGCTTGGTAAAGCCAAGGGGTAATTTATTAAAACTGAAGCTACTACCTGCTGCACATAAAGGAGGGTCACCATAACAAAGAAATTTGGCAGCAGCCTCACAAGATTCCACAGAAAATATATTTCTTTTCCTTTTCAGAACTCTCTGTATTTGAACAATAAAGCTGAAATTATATTCAGTGATGCTGTTGGCACGAACGGCGTGATTCACATCATAAACCAAATCCTGGTCCCATCACGTATTCAGGATTTCCCCCCAGGCCCTAAGAGGGTAAGTGCAGCTCATGGCCATCCTCATCTAAGGGGTTTTTATATTATCTCACAGTAACTGAGGTCACCGTGCAAGTCTTACAAAAAATAGTGATATTAAGACCAACCTATATAAAAATAGTTTGACACTGCCAAGTAAGTTAAGCACTATCTTTAAAATTCATTCAGGAAATACATTCATGCTAAGAATAGTATAAGAGGACTTCTGCACAGGGCTTTTACAATGGCTTTCATAACAAAATAATAATACCTAAAGGGGAAATCAAGACAATATCTGTTTTTTAAATACCTATATGATGTATTTGTTAGATTAACCTACTGGCTATTCCTTTCTTTGTAGGAAAGCCTTCAAATGGTGGCAGCCAAACATGGATATGTCCTGTTCAGCAATTTGCTAGAGGTAAGGGCACAAGAGACAGCAACCATCAGGCACATGTTAGAAACACTTTTTCTAAAGTGTTAAAAAAGACAAAGGCACAGACATGGCACACAACATCGCTGGAAGGATGGTGATCATGGGAGCCAAAAACTCATAGCCAGTTTCACCATCCCAGCTCAGCTCTGTCCTACCATATGTCAGATGATACGGCCAAGGTTTGAGCCATATATGACTTCGAGCCCAAAACTGGGCCCACTGCCTGACTTTTGGTGTACAACTGAAGCACCAGAGAATTGGGTTGCATAACTCAATTTGGGCAACTCAACTGTGGTTTTTAAAGTCAAGGCATTTGCAAGCTGGTGACCAAGCAGCTCACATGGCCACTACATCCCAGTTCTACCAGCACTCACTTCACAGGGTCAATGTCATTTTAGAGAGAGCATTAATTCAACACACAGACACAAATTTTTGGCATGTTGCAGAAAAAAAACCTGCTTGGGCTGATCAACGATCCCATTCACAAACCTGTCACACTCTTCTGGCCCACGGACGCAGTGATCCGCGGGCTGCCCCAGGAACAGCAGGACTTCCTCTTCAAGAAGTCTAACACAGACAAGCTGGTGCAGTACCTCAAATTCCACATTGTCCGTAACGCCGAGGTGAGACCCATGCTTTTTTAGGAGCATTGCTAAGGCCAAGACAGGTGAGCCTGGACACACACCTCTCTCTGCTTCCTTCACAGGTGTTAGCCTACCAACTCCCCCAATCCATCTCGCTGAAGACCCTGCAGGGCTCCAACCTCAGCATTAGCTGTGGGGATAACAAAGAGATTGTAAGTATTTTCACTGCCCTCACCCCTCACCCCTGCCATGGGATCAGCTCATGCAGACCCTGCTGTGCCTGTTCCTAGAAAGGGTCAGTAACACCAAAACTCAGCTGCTCCTTGCCAGTCCATGCCAACAGCCACAAAACTGGGGCAGCCATCCCAATCCTTTCAGCAGGCTAGATGGTTTGTAAGAGTTTTTGAAGTTGTCATTTTCCCTCTTGTAAGATGCTGTTTGTTCAAAAACAGCTCTTGGTTACCTGAAAAGATACATACCAGCCCATTGACTTAGTCTACAATGCAATTCCCAATGGAAAACCATTCCCATTCAGGCTCTTGATCCAGTCTGGCCCCATAAAAACTGCTTCACCATTTGTCACACCCCTCTCTCCATCCCCTCTCAGGGTGCCCTTTTCCTGAATGATAGACAGTGCAAGATCGTGCAGCGGCAGCTGGAGTTCGACGGGGGCATCGCCTACGGCATTGACTGCCTGCTGACAGACCCCAGCCTGGGGGGCCGCTGCGACAGCTTCTTCACTGTGGACATCATGGTCAGTCCAGCTCTTTCTGTCATTCTCCCATCCACCAAAGACACAGCCCATGGTGCAAACCCTGTCCACAGAAGGACAAGGGACAACGCTCACAGCAGTTTTGGCATTGGCAAGGTTAAGACCCACCACTTGAGGCTGGCTTCATCTGTGCTTTGTTTCTGAGATACTGGTTAGAGACAGGCTTTTTGTCTCTAATACTTCTTGCTTTCACAGAAATATCACTCAAAACACCTAAACAGGCACAGTTAGCATGGAGGAAGTTTCTTCCACAAACTCTGACATGTCCTACAAACATCAAGTTCTGAAAGCCACCCATCTTCAGACACTCCCAGCACACACGAGGCACCCCTGCACTGCCAGAAAGGGCCATGCTGGCTTCCACAGGGAGAAAGTAGTTTTCTGAAATTCATCATTGACGTAGAACACCCCACTGCTGGCATTTTTCAGAAGGCAGACATTTGGTGCTAAAAGAGGACAAAGTGATGGTGGTAAAACAGGGGGTTCCTATCAGGCTCAGACACCTTTGTGTCCATCTTCTCTTCCCAGCTAGTGGTTTTGTTTCTGACACTCCTGCTAAACTCAGTATTTCCAATTAGAAACATTCTGAAATGGTTTAAAGACCAAATTTACTTTAGTTTAATTCAACACATACAAAAAATTTCTCAGAAGTAAACACACTTTCATGTAACCAGTCTAAAAATAATCTTCTTGGAATTCGTATTTCAGTCATAAAATCAACAACTCTGCATAGCCCATCTGCTCCAGTTACCTTTTGTTTCATGATTTCTTTATTTGAAATGGATATAATTCCCCCAGATCGAGTCACTGCTTCCCAAGAAGTAACCAATTTCCACTACTCCAGATCAGACACTGAGATTCGATGCACCCCACATCAATATTTGTTTGAAGTATATCCACCATCTCATTTTCTTATTTCTTTAGATCCGGAGTAAATTTCTTCTGGTACAAACATTTGTTTCTTGCAATTCATGGCACTAAACCAATGCAACTATTTTATTGTCATTCTCCCCTCCTTTCTCCAAAGTTGCTATAATCCGTTTCAGGTACAACAAAACCACATTCCTCTCTGCTTGTATTTACTGTTCGTGTAAAAAAGACACCTTTTGTCCATTTAAAATAAGTCTTCTATTGCCAGTATATTTATCTTTCTTTTTCCATTTTGCACAACAGGGGTACTGTACTAGCTGCTTCAGTGGTACCAAATGCCCTCCAGGGACAAAACCAAAGGTAATTCAATAAAATCTTGCATTTAAGCAGCCTAACCTGCTCATCTCTGTACTTCACTCACACACAAACTAGAATGAGCTGTGTGGCAAAAAGAGAGAAACCTCCATAGGGAAACCATGCTCTTACCTGGTACCTTAAAGCCTCAGGGGCAAGGCTGTACTGGAGATGGGACGGCTGTTGGTCTCACACAGCATGTGTTGTAGCAAGCCTGGGGCAGATGAGCTGCCCTCCATCTTGTGAGGTGAGGGCTCACCCCACTCCACACCCGAGGCACTGAGGCCACACTCTGAGGCAGGGGGCAGCAGCGGTTTCCTGCTGGGAAGGGGAGGAGGCAGCAGTGGGCCCTGAGCCGAGTAAGCCCTTGCTTCACACCTCTCCATCCAGCAGCCCTCCCCTTGGGCATAAGATAGAGAAGACAACTCGTTCACCCCGGGCAGCCTCCCCCATGGCTGCCACAGGTGGAGGTGGGCCCCGGCCTGGGGCAGCCCCGGTGGGGAAATAGAGAGTTGGCTTTGGAGCACCCATGTGTCCTCTTAGCAGAGCTTTGCAAGCTGGGTGGGTACATGGTGGCCTCTCACCTGCACACATTACTCTTTGATTCAATGTATATCAGGAATAGTGATTTAAAAACAACCAAACCACACAGCGCTCACCTTCCTGTGTTTTCCCCCTCTCTGCGCTGCCACGCGCGGTGCCCAGGAAGGGATCCACCGCTGCACCTATGAGTCCTACGGGCTGCGGAGGGACGGCTGCCGCAGGAACTGCTCCATGGTCATCCACACCCCCAAGTGCTGCAGGGGGTACTTTGGGCCGGACTGCCAAGGTAGGGCCCCCAGCACAGCCGTGCAGCACCCAGCAAGCGCGAGAGGAAGGCTGGTGTTTCTCCGGGGTAACAGTTGGAAGGAAGAAGGAAAGAAACATCCCTGCGACAGCGGCTGTGTTATTTTCCATGGGGAGCACAGTGTACTCAGGAAGAACTGGCCTCTGTGAGACAGCAGCTGTAAAAACCTGAACTGTGTCAACTAGGATAGCAGGCTTGAGGAGAGACCAGCTACCAGATGAGGGAAATCCTTCACAGGAACTGAAGCACACAAAGTGTGTTTCCACTCCAAAAAAAATCTCTTTTTACCATTTATAGCAAGTTTCAAACTCCATGGTAGGCGAGAACTCAGGTTCTCGCTATAAAGAGTAAAGATTGCTTTGCTGTAACAATACAGAGTCTTAATCATTCACCAGCTGAAAGCCCTTTCAACATCAAAACAGACATCAGGTTTGTGGCAGTGCAAGGACACACAGGCACCTGGTGCAGCACTTCACCAGCAAGCGCAGCACCACAGGTGAAAGCTCAGGAATTATGGCTTTATGGAGGTGTGAGAGCGTGTGAGGTTTAACCTCCAGCTCTTCATTATCCATTGGAACAGGTTGCCCAGAGAAGTTATGGACGCCTCCTCCCTGGAAGTATTCAAAGCCAGGCTGGATGGCGCTTTGGGCAACCTGGTCTAGTGGGAGGTGTCCTTGTCCATGGCAGGGGGTTGGAACAAGATGATCTCTAAGGTCCCTTCCAACCTGAACCATTCTATGATTCTATGATTAGCAGATGCTAGTGATCTGTGTGCTCTTTCACATGCCAGCGTCACAGGAGGGTGGTGCAAAGGCCCTCACCAGCATACACAGGATAGGCCCGGGTTTGGGCAGAGGCTGGGAAGTGCTGCTTACTGGTGGCACAAGCACATCCTGAAAGAGTGAGCTGTGGATATCTGGGGCTGGAAGGGGCCACGGTGCCTTTCTGATGGTATTTGTAAAAGTACCTCAAGGATCTCAGAGCATTAAGCTTGTTGTCAGAGGTGTCATAACTGCTTTTACAAGTCCTAGTGGAGATGCATTTATAAGCATTTCTTTAAGATTTTACAGAGTAATGAATAGTGAACAGTAACAATGAATAAACATGCACTTGAGCTCAACGCTCACTTCTTTTTTTTTGTTCTCTCTCCCTTCTTTTAACCTTTCAGCTTGCCCAGGAGGTCCAGAGACACCGTGCAATAACCACGGCCACTGTGACGATGGCTACACTGGGACAGGAGAGTGTCACTGCAGCAGTGGCTTCAACGGGACTTCATGTGAGCTGTGTCTGCCAGGCAGATATGGCTCCAACTGCAGGCGTATGTTTAAGTTTCCTTTCCGTACTGCTGCTCACCTCAAGCCTAAACCATTTTGTCTGTGATGTGTTTTTAGGTAAACCAAAAAATGCTTCCTCCTTTGAACAATAAAATTTCTCCTGAGCATATCCTCACACAGAGGGGTCGCATAAGGTCTCAAAAGGGAGAAAAAGTCAGTGGGGACAGGATTCTTCTTAGCTTTCCCTGCAGGGCTCCTCCTATTTTTGCACAGTATCTAAGTAACATGAAACAGAGGCAGAGCCTCAGTCACCAAGCAGTTTCAACTACAGCACTGCCTTCCCTTACATCCCCATAAAGGACAGGCGTAGGGAGACAGTTGATCACAGCATGAGCTGATGATAGCGCACCTGGTGGAGGGGTGTGGCTGGCCCAGGGAATACTGGTAGATCCCTTGCTTCTGTGACTGGAAGGGGTGGACCTGGGGTGGGATTCCCCCAGGCTTAGATAAGGGCCAGCCAGGCAAAGCAGAAAGTAGCATGGGAGAGAGAAGATCAGAAAGCTGTTGGAGTAGTAGTAGCAGCACAAAGAAGGAGCTGAGGAAGCAGAAAATGCTGTTCAGCAGAGACCCGAGCTCCAGGTGAAACAACAGGTCAACATTTTAGTTAGCAGTGTGGCTCCTCAAGGATCACAGGAGGCCAAGGCCATGCACTGTTTTTGCAATAGAGAAGAAAAAGGATACTGAGATGAAGGCAGTTTGTGAAGGGGGACAGCCACCCTGGCCACCCTGGGCAGTCAGGTGCGTTGCTTGACTGGTCTCATGGTGAAAAACAGTGAGGTCAAACTTAGCTAAATTATTTCTAAGTAATACTGTGTCTAAACTGAGGGTCTAGGGAAGGCTTCTGTAGGGAAATATTTTCTCCTTTCCCAATGCAACTCCTTAAATGATCCTTGTGTGTTTCTTTTGCAGCCTGTGAATGTAAGAACAATGGGCAATGCGAGGAAGGATATTCAGGAACGGGACGATGTTTCTGTGAAACGGGATGGACTGGCCGGTTGTGTGAAACCAAGCTAGGTCTCTGCCTCTCCTCCCTGGACTCTGTCACTTGGATCTATGAGCTGACAGCATTTGCAGTTCAATAGAGGGATTGCATAGAGAGTGAGAAAGTGCTGATAATGTGAGAAGCCCTCACTGGAGGCTACGGGAGCTCCCAAGATTTGGAGACAGGCTGCATCCCTGACTCTACCCCAGACTGTGAGCAAGTCCGTTCACCTCACTGTCTCTCCCACTATGGGATGGGAATATGAGTGCTTGCCTCCCCTGTGGAGGTGCTTGGGGCTATGAGAGGGAAGGTATTACCCCAGAGTTAATCAGGCAGAAAATTTTTTACAAGTTTTCTGGTAAGCAAGACTTGTGTGAGAGTGTTCCTTGCTGTATGAAACAAGAGTGTCATGCTGTAAATACCATTTTCATCCCAGCTCTTCTGCCTTCCCCACAGCCCTGCCACCAGTGTGTTCTCCAAGCTGCTCTGCCAACGCTGTCTGCATGGAGAATAACACGTGCCAGTGCAAGCCGCTTTACAACGGGGATGGGATCACATGCACAGGTGAGCTCCCTCTCACAGAATTGCACTTACAGGATCACCGGCTTTAGGCAAGGCAGTTCCCCAGTAGCATCACTGTGGAAACAGTCACTTTCTGAGCCAGGTATCTCATGTCCTCCAAAGCCACCTAGGCTGGAGCAGAGTCCCCAGAAGGCAGCTCTCCTGGGCTGCCAAGAGGCAAAGCAGAATGTGAGGGTGTTGGTGCTGTGTCCCTTAAAGCAAGTGTCTGCCAAGGGCTTCAGAGCCCTAAGGGACAGCCATTGTGCAGCTGCAGGAGTGCCTCAGGAAACTCAAAGAGTACTGTTACCCAAATAGGTGTTGTAGTGTTTTTAGTGTGCCTTATAAAAACTGGAGGTGGTTTGTCTTTGAAAGGAACAAACTCCATATAAGCAAACCTTACTCATGTTTTGTTTTCCCTGTGCAGCCGCAGACCTTTGCAAACAAAACAACGGTGGGTGCCACAAAGCAGCTGAATGCACACAGCTCGGGGTGAAGGTCTTCTGCAGTTGCCAGAAGGGATACAAAGGAGATGGCTTTACATGCCTTCCTATAAACCCTTGTGCCGATGGGTTCAACGGGGGCTGCCATGAACATGCCATTTGCACTGTCATAGGACCTGTAAGTTGAATGATTTGGGGCTCCACAGGGAAGTCTGGCATTTCTTCAAGGTCCCTACAGAAGTCTTCTTCCCAGCTGGATCACACTCTATGCCTCTCAAAGCCCTCTCTTTTCCAAACAACTTTTACATAACTCCGGCCTACTTCCCACATCTGTTTGGCATTAGATGGGGGCTGAGAAACAGTTTGCAATCTTTGCTCTGAGGAAGGAGACACTACAGCAGATGGGATGCATTGCATGTGCAGTTTTTCTATGCCCTTTTTAGCTCTCCCTAGTTGGTTATTCCTTTTTGCAAGAGAAGTTTAGTGGCATGAAACTGTATGTATGTTGGTTGCTAAACCCAGGGACGGTTGGGAGAATAGCATCACTTCTTGGTTGACCAGACTCCTCAGATAGCTCTTGCACATGATACAAACTTCTTGGCGTGCAAGGTCAAAGTCGTTGAGGAAAGCTGTGGCAGTAATTTGATCCAGCATTTGTGTTGGTGCACTTGGGATCATCTGTCCGTTCCAGTTTGGTGGTTTGCCTGATGTGTCTTTTGGGAGCTATCAAAAAAGCCTTGCGCTAATCTGTTCCAGCTGCTAACCATCACGATCCCTGGCTGTCATCAACTTGCTTGGTTTATAGATCTCAATTTATTACCGTCAGTGGACTGCTAAATTTCATTCATGTTTCCATGCCCAGTCATTTTGATATAATTGTGATTGGTGTGTCATCCATTTGTCTTAGTTACGTGTCATATAATTCTCTGATGCACGTTATTGGCTTTGTGGATGGAATTATGCCTTGGTATTAATTTAGCAAAGCACCTAAATGCATAGATAAATGTTTTGCCTAAAAGAATAAACATCAGCCTGACAGTTTGCAATCTGTTGAACCACGGTTGTTAGCAACTTTCCTGTTTGCTCATTCCTGGCTCTATCAAGTGACATTTTTCCAACGTTTCAGAATGTCATGTGAAATACCACCTTTATGTCAGTGAAATACTTGGCTTGGCCTTTTTTTATTTTCCCTCCAACCAGGACAAACGCAAGTGCAACTGTAAAAGTAACTACATTGGTGATGGGCTGAACTGCTCGGTGATGCAGCTTCCTCTCGACCGCTGCTTGCAGGACAACGGGCAGTGCCACCCCGACGCGGACTGCACCGACCTCCACTTCCAAGGTGAGGATGGCACACCACGGGGCAGGGAGGTCCTTGTCCCTGTGCCACTGCATCGATGGCCAGGATCCTTGTGTCTGTAAGCTCCCCCCAGTCCTCCACCTGGAAACAGTGAAATGTAGGCATGGCTCAGCTTACAACATGTACTTAAATGCTTTGTGATGCTGTATTTTTAAGGAACAGATGAAGGGATTTCAGGTAGAAATATCACCCATGATTCCCTATCTGTCCTAGCTGCATTTTGTAAAAGTCACAGGCATTCCCTAATGCACAGCTGGCTTTTAATCCTGAAATGGAAACCCCATCAGGAAGAGCTGGTTCCTCTCTCTCTTTGCAGATACCACAGTTGGAGTTTTCCATTTGCGGTCCCCACAGGGGCAGTACAAAATGACTTACGAGAAGGCGAAGGAGGCCTGTGCCAACGAGTCAGCCACCATTGCCACGTACAACCAGCTGCTGTACGCGCAGAAGGTGACAGCCTCACTGCGGGAGGAGTCCCTGGTGGGGATGTAGCTGCGGTGGTATCAGAGAGGGAGGAGTGGGAGGGCTGCTCAGTGCTAATAAGCTTTGTGTTCCCACCTTTCTTCCCCTCTGCCACCCCAGGGTATGTTTGTCTGGGAGCAGTTTTCAGACTGGCTATGGGGCTCATGCCTGCTCATACAGCACTGAAACCAATTTGGTTGCCAGATTCTTGTTTCCCATTTTCCAGATGGTAAAGTCAGACTTACAGAGTGTTTTCATGAGGATTTTAATTGTTAAGTCTTCTTAAAGAAATGTACAAGTTAGATCTATGCTTGGATTATTTTTTTTCTAATGCGATGCTCTGGGATTACTGTTAATTTGGCAGAGCCATTTCCACATTCGTTCTTTTCCTTGAGTGTGCTGTAGACAACACACGTTTGATGTCAGCAGTATGAGCATCACAGCAAGTTTGTAAAACTTGTTTTCAGTAAGGTGAGTCAGATTGACTGTGCTGTTCTGGCTCCTTCCCAGCTGCAGAAGGAAGAAAGAAAGGAAGATATTCAAGACACTTTTCACAAAATGCGAGGCTGGACCATGGCCAGCCTCATTCTGCAGCAGCAGAAGGCTGGAAGGCCAGGGAGCAGCCGAAGCAGGGCAGGCTGCAGGGCAGGGAGCTCACTCAGATTCCCAGAAAGGGGGCTGGAGGATTGGGAGATGTCCCTGTCCATCAGCAGTGCTGACCTCACCACCCAGCTCTCCCCCTGTCCTTTCTCCCTCACGGCTGTGCTGGCTGCAGGCGAGGTACCACCTGTGTGCGGCTGGCTGGATGGATGGCCAAAGGGTGGGCTACCCCACCGCCTTCTCCTCGCCAAACTGCGGCGCTGGGTACGTCGGCATCGTGGACTACGGGAAAAGGGTCAACATGAGTGAAACCTGGGATGTCTTCTGCTACAGGGAGAAAGGTGAGAGCAGCCTGCTCAGCCCCAGTTTTGGTACTTTTGGTCAACTGCAGCCAAGCACAGGAAGGCCTAAAACTGCGCTGGCCCATGCAGCTGTCTGTGTTTCTGCCTTCCAGAGGTGAACTGCACCTGCAAGCCGGGCTACGTGGGGGACGGCTCCTCCTGCAGCGGGAACCTGCTGCAAGTGCTGACATCCTTCCCAACACTCACAAACTTCCTGGGGGTATGGCCTGCCATGGGCGTGGGGGCTCCAGGGGGTAAACAGGCTGCCCAGTGCCTGTTCACTGTCATACACAGCCAGTGCAGGGGACAGAAAACAAAACAAGATGGAGTGGTCTAAATCCACATCAGCTAAGTCAAAACTTAGTCATTGCATCTTAATTACTCATTGCAAGTTTCAGGTTTCTAAAACACATTTGGAAAATGCTTCTGCAGCTGTAGATTAAGAAGGATTCTGTGAACAGATACTGCTGGCTTGTTAGGCATCACAGGGAGAGTGGGGCTTTTGTGACATCTTATTGAATTGCTGCTGGTGAAAGGCAAAGTATTTGAAGATCCCTTTCTTGCTGCTACTCAGAAAGGCATATATACACGTGAGCAGCTTCACAGGCAACGAGGGCTCAACTCCTGCTGGGCAGTTTGAGATGTGCTAGCCACATCAGCAGCTACAGCTGAGTTTTAAATACAAGATTCTGTAACATCACTCCAGAGTTGCTTCATAGCTAATAACAGAAAGCCTCTTTGCTGTTACTCGTACGACATCTTTTCGTCTGCTCACAGTTGCCCTTCACTTAAGCTGGGTTTTGTTTCTGCCTAGAAAATCATGGCTTACTCCAACAGCTCTCGGAGAGGGAGAGCGTTCCTGCGGTACCTCACAGACCTGTCGGTGCACGCCACGCTCTTTGCTCCAAATGACAGTGGACTAAGGGAAAACCAGGCAAGGGTGCTTTCTTTTCTCCTTCTTCATTTTAATAACACTTTTTAAATTGCCACTCTTATGGATTTCTGTATCCTGATGCAATGTCAATTAAAAAAAATCTTAGTGTGACATTTACTTCTGTGTAACCCCATCTAGCTTAAACCATGGGTGTCCAACTTTTTGGCTTGCCTGGGCTGCATTGAGTGTAGAGGAATTGCCTTGGGCTGCATATAAAATGAATATTCAATGTATATAACTAATTTTAATTTTTTATTAAAACATAAAGGAGAGCAACAAAAACAAAACTAGTGGGATATTTGGCCTTGTGAAACTAATGTATCAGTATGGTTTGATGGAAGTGGTTGCAATTCTCAGTGAGTTCTCAAGGTGTTTGTCAGAGATCTTTTGATGAAATTTTACTCTTCCCATGCTTCATCCTTGAAAGCAGTTGTTCACAAATTGTACACGCTGCCAAAAAGCGATGACATGAAAAAGGAGTGATTGTCAGGTGAGAGAGATTTCTCTGGTGAGATGGGGCTTATAAAAGTCTAGTAGAGAGACATGATCAAATTTTTCTTTGAGTTGAATATCTGATTGCAACTCCATACACCCCATTTGAAAATTTGCAGGTAATGTATTTATGTGGACTGAAAATGGAGTCACAAATATACCGAAAAATTGGTGGTTTTTCCAGCAATCTTGAAACGTGTTCTCAAATTCCTTTATCAAAACAGAAAGCAAGGCTGCATATTTTTCACTGTTCACAGGACTGTGTTTATCCAATGTATCAAAATGCATGGAACAATTTGCCATAACTTGAGCTAGCCCTGCACTGTGCCCTCCCCGTGTCCTGCATTCAGCTCGTTGCTAGCTGATGAGTGATGGGTGCGCACCCGGGGCCGGGCCAGGCTGCATGCAATCTGCAGGCTGGACATGCCTGATTTAAACTGTTCTTCTGGAAGAGACGAGTTCAGACTCTCTGCTTCCCTTCCACGGTCAGGAGCACCAAGTTACCAAAAGTTTGAGTCGCCCCAGAGAATTTTCCAGCAGGGACTTCAGTTACTCAGCTGTAAAGGCAGACGTCTGGCATGAAGTCTCCCCTGGCTTCGTTAAACTCAGTTGTTTGAAGAAAGCAGTGCCCAGCTTTGGTGTTCCTTGCAAAAACATTAAAGAAGGCTGTTCCTCACTTCATTTCTTTGCCTGTCCTTTTTGCTTCCTTCAATCACACATTGCCTCCAACAGCCGAGGTGCAACCCCAGCCATAGGAGGTGAGGCCAGGACTTCTCCGGCTGTCCCAGAGCCGGACAGGTGGAAGGCTGTGCACTTCTTAAAAGCGATACGCAAGTGATTTCAATTCCTACGAGTTTACTCTGCCTTTCATCAAGCTTTTTTGAGCATCTCTGAGGCTCATTGCTTCAGGTCACCACACAGAAGAGTTACAACTCTCTGTGCCAGCAGAGCCAGGGTGTTGCCTTCAGCAGTTGGAGGCCTGCAGGGCTGGAGGATCCACCCCGCTGTTCACATGCAGTTTTCCCAATAGCCTCTGCACATTTGCTGCAGCATTAACAGCAGAGAGAAAAAAGGTCACAGGCACTTAGACCGCGGGTAAATCCAGTGGATTACAGAGATTGATTCATGTTCCTTGTATTTCTGATTCTTAGACTCTTACTGGTCGAGACATCGAGTATCATTTATCTAATGCCAGCATCATGTTTTACGAAGACTTGACCAACGGAACCACTCTCCTGACTCACCTCGGGGAAAAGCTCCTCATCACAAACACGGGGGGCCAGAGGTACCAAGCCTCCACCACCGAACAGGTACCTTTGTCATAAATCCCCCATCTTTGCGTTTTTCCCCCTCATCCAGTAACCTGTAATAAACTGACACGCTGATCTGGAGAGCAATCCAGATCAGGTTCAGCCAGCAGCTGAACTGATAGAGCCTGGTACTCCTGGGGTAGGCAAGTAGGCAAGCAGAGTTACAGGAGTCTGCAGCAGGAGAGCAGGAGAGATGAGAGCAGCAGCTTATCGTTAAATAAGGTGTTGGTATTTGGAAAGTTTGTTGGTAACTTTCTGGCAGAAGGAGATCTCAGCACGGTCTTAATCTGAGCAAAAGCTGACAGAACAGAGGCTTGCATTTTTCATTGCTATTTGCTGCCAAACAGGACCGATGTGTGCAGCTCCTCAGCTCCACCAAGCACACTGTGGGCAGGAGGCTCCCGTCAGCACTGGCCCAGCCCTCCAGTCAGCAGCCTCTGAGCCAGGGAACCCTCAGCACAGAATGCAGCTGGAAGAGAGGCAGGTGGCCAGGCGCTCACCTGCATCTGCATGAGTAACAACACTCCTAATCCTGTCAATTGAATAAACATCACACAAAAAAATAAAAGAGAGAGAGAAAGAGGGGGGGCATGAAGGGAGAAAGAGAGAAAAAGAGGGAAAAAGAGAGAAAGACAGAAAGAGGCAGAAAGAAAAGCCTGAAGGCAGTATAAAGGTAGGGATGATGGCTGCTTCTCATACAGGAGAACCATGGCAAGCCTGGGACCGTCCCAGGCTGATTTCCAGTGGGGCAGCGGTGTAAGTGATTTCTCTCTGCGTCAGTAGCTGACATGGGAAAATAAGCTCAAGGTTTATTTCAGTCCCAAAGGCAGGAGGGTCAAAGCTCAGATCTCGTTGTTCTCTCTCCTGGTAGAGTGAGATCAGATACGTGGATGGAAGTGCTATTGTTGAGTGGGATATAGTCGCTTCCAACGGGATCATCCATGTCATCTCAGAGCCTTTGAAGGCTCCGCCGGCACCTGTAAGTACACGGGGACTTCTGGGGTAGTGGGAGGTGGCTGTGTCTTATATCGTCCCAAATTCACCACTGACATTCCTATCTTCCCGGTTTCCCTTCCACGTATACAGTTTCAGTTTAAAAGGTTACTTTGAAAGAAATTTAGAAGGTTGGAACAAGGCATTAGTGAACTTTGTTCTTTCCATATTTTTTTTTTCAGCTGAATCACTTTAGCTGGTTTCCACTCATCCAAGCTTTTACAAAGCCCGATTTGAAACCTTCCAAAAACCATCAAGGTTCTCAGGAAAACTTTTGACTCTTGGTTTTGCACTCATTCCTATCCAAAACAGGGTGTTTTGAAAATTCAGATTATTTTTCTTTTGCATGCGTGAATTCCTGCCATGGTTCTAGTTATCCAGTTACCCCATTCATTGGAAAGACAGCCAAGCCAAACCCAACAGCGCATGGCCAAACAACCCAGTGCAGAAAGGGCTGCCGTCCCTCCAGAGAGGGCAAGTCGAGTTTGCTTCTGCATTGCTTCAAGTTGGCATTGAAATGGTACAGGGCTCAGCCCTAGCCATGCAGGAATTTCATTCCATCTGTTTCACACCAGCAAAGCTGGCTGCTTTGTATGAAAGGGAGGCAAATGTTTCCTCCAGCCACAGTGCAGCCAGGTTGTCCCATGAAAGTGAGCCCTGTCGCCCTTGGGGAAAGCATACAGGAAGGGGAAAAAAAATCCATTGAGTCAGGGTAATCCATCCTGGTCCTTCTCTCCACGTGTTCACACGTACAGCCTGTCTCTCCCAGCTCTGAGTTAGGCAGCGACTCCTGGCCGCCTCTTCCATCCGCAAGATGAATCTCATTCAGACCTCGTTTCTCACTTCCAATTTGCTGTGAGCAGCCTCTTCTCCCCATTCAGAATAACAGGCAGTTTCTGTCAGCCCACAGCAGCACGACAATGATGCTGCATGCGTTGTATTCTTCATAACTCCTCTCACATGCTAGAGGGCTGATAAAGGTTTTCTAATATTTTGTTGTCCAGCTGCGCTGTGTAAATTACTTTGTTTTCTAACAAACAAATGGAGAAGGAATATCAGTTAGGACAACAAAGTGATTGCTTCTGCCACGGTAAGTTTAGTGACCATTTTTCTAAGCAGGAGACCACAGAGCTGAAGTATCACATGGAAAAGCCAGAGTAACTGCATAGGACTCTTCCCCTGGTGAGCATGGCTCAGAGGATGGTAAGCCTGCCCCTAGCTGCCAGGAGTAAACATCTCCCCAGCACAGAAAGCAGTGGGGAATAAGCTTGAAGCTGTGAAGAGCCCTTCAGGATTATCACACAGGTTTTCAAAGCTACTGGGGGAAGTTTGGTACCCGCTTCTCTGTAGGTCCGTGTGGTTTCAGCCTCTGGGGCTCCACTGAAAAACCTGACTGGTAAAGCTGGCTCAGGTGTGCTGTGTAGCTTCAAAACACAAACACGCTGAAGCTGTGCTACAGCTGATGTCCAGCGTGCAGTACCAAAGATCGAGTTTGCAGTTGTTACCAGAAGGCTGTATCAGTTGTCTGTGGGGATCCTGCAGCAGGAAGCTCTACCACAAAAGTAGCTGAGGACTAAGGTGCAGCTCAGGGAGGCACTGCGCGTGCTGGCAGGTGACCAGCACATGCCCCATCGCTCACCCTCTCTGTGCTTCCAGGCTCATCTCCACGCTGGTACCGGGACGGGGATCTTCTTTGGCATCTGTCTGGTTCTTGGAGTTGTGGCCTTCATCGGATACTCGTACCTCCGATTCAGGAAGAAAAGCACAGGGTTCCAGCACTTCAAGGTAAGAAGCAGAAGAGTACAAAGCCAGGCAGCCTGTGCTTCCCAGACCCACCACGCTTTCCAGAATCAGAGGTTCCAATTTATCCTTACGTTTTATCAAGCTAGAAATATTCCAGATCACTTCATGCTTGAACTGCTCAGACTACCTGAAAGTCTGCCTAGAAGTAACCAGAAAGCCCCCTCTATTCTTGCTTCTGTACAGTATGTATCATCCAGAAACAAAAAAGGAGCCATGAAGCTGGGGAAATGCTTGTATTTTTATATTGCAGCAGTGAGCACACTCAGATACAACCATGAACTTTTCATGCTAGGCAGAACGCTACTGCAGTACTTCCTCTCCCATTCTTTGTTGTGGCTTAATGATAAGAAGGGAGAAAAGGTTTCAGTGCAAATTGATCTGAGATAATACAGCACCCAAAGCAGAGCTCGTGCCTGGAGACACAGGCTTAGGTGATAAAGGCAGTTCATTCACAGCACTGCACTCATCAGTAGGGAAGCTTAAGTGCCCCACTTAACACACTGTAGGAGGATGAATTTTAAGAATGTTTGCGTGATTTTCTGTAGTCAAAAGATGACACTGATGTAACAGCACTGGACAAGCCTTCAAATATCACCAACCCCTCGTACGAAAGTTCTTCTGCAGTGACTCCACCAGAACCTACTTACGATCTTTTCTCTGTAAGTGTTGATTTCTATTTGAGACACAATTAAAATCACAGTAAGAAGGGATAACCTTATAAAGGGAAAATATCCACTGGGGGGAAAAATTGGGAAAACACCGTTCAAGTTCCTGGCTTTCCTATCTCAGCCCTGCTAGGAATGGGCTCACCTCACTTGTAGCAAACACGAGGTCTACAGCTCTAGCTCAAGTAATGACTGCGAGGCTGCAGCCTCCTCCCAACAGAGCTGAATTAACTGGCACTTCACATGTTGCTAGATGCCAGTGACGCATCTATAAAGCTTTAAAAGCCTTTCAGTTTTGTCTTTCCTTCTCTTTGCTAGTGCTGCCCAGCATCACGCTGGTACTCTGTGCAGTGTCTGAAATGCAGTGGGAGGGGCTGGGAAACAAGAGAAGGAAGTTTTGAACAAGACCAGAGTGTCTGGGTAGCCTCAATGGCCCGATTTAGCAAGACTCTCATGTATACACAGCAACCACAGAGCATAGTAGAACTCGTTGCGTGCAGTAAAATGACTTGTTTGGTTCAAAAACGGCAGGCGCAAACCAGGTGCAAATCCATCTGTGTGGATAAATCTGCCAAAACATCTTGCACAATGTTAGTCTGATTTGTTTTTCATTCTGTTTTTATAGGACTCAGATGACCAGCAGCTTGTGATGAGTGGTCCTCACGATCAGAATTAAAGACTGAGTCTGGCATTAGTCCACTATGAAACGCTTCTATTTACATTTACTGTGGGAAGGAAAAAAAAAAAAGCAGCTACAACTTTTACAACTTTCAGGGAATAAAATATCATTACAAATTAAAAACCAAACCAAAAGAGCACAGCCTTGTTTAACGTGCACTCTGTAGGGGTTCACAGAGTTACCAGCCTCAGAAGTGTTGGCTGAGAACCATCAGCTATGAGCTCTGAACGCAGGAGTCTCAACTCTCCACCTATCTGGGAGGAAGGAGGCACTTATTTCTCAATGAAAAGCATAAACCTCCTGTTTCACTGCTTTTATTCTTCTGTACAGAATTTAAAATGACGTCAAACACACAGAGCTGATTTTATTTTGGCTCTGTTGCAATTACAACTGTCCAGCGCGAAATAGAACGTGTGTGAAACTACACGTTTCAAACTGAAGAGATTTTTTTTTTTTTTTTGCTATCCTTTCCTGTAAGGAATTTCAGCAGCAGGGAGCACAAGCACCCCATCTGTCCCACTTGTTTGCTCTAGCTCTTCTGCCTTTCCTCCAGAGTTTTCCTGAGCTTTGTTTACACCTCGTATCACTCTACAAAGGGCAATATTAAGCGTAGCCATACTTCTTGCTAAAGCTGCTATAGGAGGGTATTAGAATAGTAATACACTTTTACTTGAGCCATTTTTGGGATGAATTACACAGCGCAGATGGGTGTACCTTGCCACTTCATAACCACACGCAGATTTCCAGGTCAGACAGAAGCTATCTCCATGTACCATATTTGTGCCACGCACGTTAACGTTGCCTTTCAGCCAATGCGCAGCAGTAGCAGCTGCTATTTTCACCTTACCATTAGAAGTGAATCAACCCCAAGTTTGATTGATAGAAGCCACAAACCAACAAGAAAAGAGGGATGCTCTTGCTGGGCAGCAGTCACGTTTACCTATGCCATGCTTCCTGCTGTTACCTATGTGGAGAGGACGGGAGGGAAGGTGGCACTGCAGGGAAGCACTCACTCCCTCTGAGGGCTCCTGGGGATATTCTCAATCAGCATAAGGTGTAGAGGCAAACCCAGGGCTGGTGACAACTGTCAAGGACAGCCAATGGAACGTGACGTGGAAATGACTGAAGGAAAGCCACAGGCTGAAGCCATTTCTCTAAGGCATCCTCCTGCCCTCTACATGTGCCTTCTTGGTGTTTCCTAGAGATGATATTTTAAAAAATTTAAAAGATGCACACACCCTGTGGTGCAATCGCAGAAGCAAGATCGCTTCAGACAGATTTCTAGTGATCCCAGGTAGAGTATTAAATGGTTTAATGGTTGTAAACAAAAGATTTCAACTTACTTACACGATAGTGATCTCCCACCTAGATGAGGAACAGCCAGATCCCATGCGAAAGATCCTTTCTCCTTGGTGGCTGGCTCTTAAATGATCCCAGGGTAGTCCCACCCTGGGTCCACCCCTCCTGGTCACATGGAGGGGGGTACAGGTGTTCCTTAGGCCAGACACCGCCCTTCACCAGGTGTTCAATCACTAAGTCAGGCCACGACCTCATCCTTCCCTTACACATCCCCTTACACATACACATTTAAGGGAGCTTTCCTTGAACAGTTTTGCAGCAATACAATTCATGTTCTTTCCTTCTCCCAAGTCTCCCAAAAAAATAACACTCACAGGGACCAGAAGATAAAGTCCAAGCATTTATTTTTGTAATAATCATTAAATATTTTTTATCACAAAAAGTTTCCACAGTTCATTAAACTCTTCTTTTAGCAGACTCTATTCTCTTCTGAGTTTTTCATAGAACAGAAAAAAATTTTGGTGTTCAAATGAACTATACTCCCCAAATGAATATAAATAGACATCACCCTTCCAACACGCTCAAACACCTCTGAAGTCAGTAACGTAACACAAGGTTAAAATAAGCAATGCAGAGAACACCGAGGTACACAGCTCCAGTTCTTCGAAGTCATTACAAAAAGACATTTTCAAAAGACTAATATTTAGAACTGAAAAATAAATAATACACTTTAAAATTCTAACTTAAATCCATATTGCATATCGTCATTTTTTTTTTAAAAGAACATAACTCTGCCATAATTATTTTTTCATGCAATGCTGCTTATTTCGAGTCATGCAGTATAAACAAGATTTTATTTCAGCTCACTGTTGTCACATAGCTTTGTGCAGAGGTTTGATGGATTTATAAAAGAGAGGAGACAAGTCTATGTTGAAGCAAGACGGATACGCGGATAACATCACCCAACCCAGTCAGACCGTGCTGGGCACCTCAGGACAGCGAGGCCCACAAACTCTCCCGGCCAGATTTCAAAGAACAAACACCTGAGCTACCACCAAAGCGTTACCCAATTCAATAATGCAGAACTGCGTCACAGCACTACTGGTTGCTGGTACTAAGATGACAAATGTACAATTTTTTCTGTTTCAAACAGTGCGCTGAGATCTGCAGAGCTGTGCTGCAAGCAGGTAACACCAAGTTCAGTTCCAGCTGAGCGTGACGATAAAGAGCCCAAGGCAAACTGGAGATGTTTCCATCCCCAAATCTCAGCTCACAGAACAGCTTGCATGACTGAGTTACGCTGAATATTTCTTGCACAGCCCCACCACAACTCTCCTGACAAGACCCAGCTGACTCCCTGCTAACCTTTATCTTTCTTCTCCCACCAGAACAGCGGGATGCTGGATGAACTTGTGTCGCTTCAGGTACGCCCCTCTGTTTAAACACACGCTTTAGGAGTGTTGCATGTCAAGTCTGAGCACAAGAAAACCATGAAGGTAAAAATCCACAAGCATCTCTCAGGACTGTCATGCTGATTTCAAGCATACAGGAAAACTGCATCTGAAATAGTGCAGGCTGGATTAAAATACATTCTCTGATTCGCAAATATGCTTTTAAAAACAGTCAAGACAGCGCATCTTGAATTCAGTACAGGTACTTGCACATTAGACAGGTTAAAAACAAACAGGAAAACTTTTGGTCACCAAAAGTTTGTTTACCTGACAGTCATGGCAGGAACCAAGTGATGCCCTAAAGTGAAATGAAAGATACCAAACACTACGCAGCTTGTTAATTAAATGCTTTTAAGAATAGGACCTTTACCTAAAATTTGAAAGCCACTAATCATTGTGCCTTGTAACATGGCTGGAGCAGGAAGCACCAGTTTAAAAAAAAAAATAATTAAAAAAAAAAAATCTTTCCTTTGGATGCAGAGAGAAGCAAGCATCCCGGCTTACAACCACCTACAGAGCAGTTCTATAAAGTGCCTGTTTGAGGAAACACCAAGAGATGTTTTCCTTGTGCAAAATAGACATTTTTCAGCTCAAATCTTTGGAACATATATGCCACCCAAAGTTTGTGTTCATGCCTTACTTGCAACTTGAATTCAATAAAACTTCTCCCCTGCACAGTCAAAATGGTTTTGCTTGATGCATATTGTCCATCACGCCCAAGTCAGCTTTGGGGGCTTCTGCTAAAAAAAGCATCATCAGAAGAATCTGGTGTTCATTTTCTCACATCCTCCCCCCCACGCTCATTGGCCCATTGTGCGTATTTCCTTTTACACGTACAGGTCCATCACTGAAGGCTACACGACACACGTTCTCCCCAAGGGAGCTTCAGAACTGCACTGCGCGCCACTGTAAGACACTTGTAAAGTCAGAGAGCAGCATTTAGGATCCATCTGAAGTCTGATGGAGTTCTGCCTCCGCTTTGAAACGCGCTCTGCGAGACCTCTTGAAATGGCTTTACTACCAGGGAGTGGGTATTTCAATTGTTTTAAAACTTCGGAAGAGATGTGTCTAAAACCTAACGCAAGGAAGCTGAAGCAGCCCGAGCTTCCTGTCAGTATCAGCTTCAGGCTCAGGTCCACCTACAGCCAAGCACATACATTACAGGAACAGGAAATGTACAGGCAGGAGAAAAGCCCATCAGCCCGAGCATGCCTGCACTGGGGCCAGAAAGGTCTACAGCGAGATGGCTGTACTGTCCACGAGGCTGCAGATTGAAGTTTCAGAGCAACCACCCTCAAATACCATCAGCTTTTCCTCCCTCCCAGCCCGCCACCATTTTGGCAGGCCATCATACATCCTCTGTGCGCAAGAACAGGTTTCACATCTCTGAGCAGGAGAGGAGAAAACAGGTACTATGCTTACGAGAACAAGTATTAATTAAATCTATTACCTTGATTTAAATGTGACTTAAAATACATCTGTATTCAAAAAAAAAAAAAAAAAAAGACAGATTAGCCCATTTTAGAGAGAACAAGGCAAGTGCTTATTTGATCTGAACTGTCTCTTGTAGGAAGGGTATTCTGAATGTACCAGTGCACAGCTGGTCTGACCAGCCGGGAAGTTCATGCTGCAGAGGAGTCCTTCTGGGATAAAATGTGTAATCGGGCTCATAGTTCAAGAGACAACTCAGCGATGCCATGTAGATATCTGCAAATCTAGAGAGACGTCTTAGGAAGTAAGTGGGATTCTCATCCGTTCTGAATAAGCTTCCAAACTGTGCGTTGAAGAAATTCCTGTTCATTTCCCTGTTCCCCAAAAGAGAAAACAAAGACAATGAAGGGAACACATTTGCACACATCTCTTTACCAGCTAGGTTCCAGAACCTGAAGCAAGCAGCTCCTACAATCTGCCCTATGTGTTATTCTCTTGTCATTTTACTCGAAGCCACTGAAATGCACAATGTAAGAAGCGTGTGCACCTCCTGCATAGCCCAGAACTAGATCACAGTAGTGAACAGAACAGCTTCCTGTTTCTCCCACTAAAAACAGCACTAAGTTGCTTCTTACTTCAGGAAGCTGGCATCTCAAGATTTCATTTCCAGAGACTGTGAAATAAGACTTGAACCTTTCTCTAAATCCTACTGACACCTATTTGTCCCAGAGATAAAATGCTTTAAAAAAAGATTTAGCTTAACATACACAAAAATACACCTTTGAATTGACCTCTTATTTGTCTCCACCAAGTCTTACTCCTGTTTCATTTGCATCTGAACTCTGGAGAAACCTGTGGAAAACATCACACTGAACTCTTGGCTACCATGAAGAATATTGCAAATAGTTTAACTCCCATTTCTTACCTCATTTCTTTTCTTTCTTTCTTCCACTCCTCTAAAATCATCTGTGAATCAGGATCACGGTGAACCTGGAATGCGAAGTGTAGAGGACAGGTAACTAAGGACGCCCACAAATGAACCTTGGCATTAATAAACCCTTATCAGCTAAGAGGACAAGAGCGATGCTTCAGAGATTGTGATACAAAAGTGACCACATATTTTAGCCAACTGAAAGCAACCAGTGGAGAAAGGGGTTAAGATTTTGAGAAGACTTTTACCCTTGCAAGTAACTGCATTTACCTGCAGTTTAACTGGGGAACTTCAGCAAGAAAGGAGGCACTTGAAACATCAATATCCAGCATTTAGAAATGGGGCTGGATCTCTTCAGCTATACAGAACTGATTACACACACACACACACACACACACACACAGAACAAACCTGCATGTGTTCCAGTAATCCTGTCAAGGTTTGCAGCCAGGTCATGGTTTGAATGTACTTCTCTGTGTTCATGATTTTAATCTCGGACCGTAACTCCGGGATAATGGCACCAGTGCGCCAGCCATGCTTCAGGGTCAAATCCTATTTACCAAGGAGAAGTAAAAAATGCAATTATTAGTCAAGGAAAAAAAAACACCTACTTAAAAACTAAAGATTATGACCGTTCCTTATTCCAGTGAGTATTTATTTAATTGCTTCTTCTGCATAAGCAGACGTTAAACAGCAGGACTCAATTGTGCCAATACACAACAGGTTTTAATTTTAGAGCAGGCTCCAAAGCCCACATTTTCAAAGAGAACAAACACATGAGCAGTTGCAAATAAGCACTAATTCATTAGCTTTAAAGGAAACAGTAGGAAATGCCTCTTACAGATGAGACCTCTGCTGCTGTCAAAAGCATCTAGAGGAAACTCTGTTGGGTTCACGGTATTTACCCGTACACTCAGCTGACAGAAGGGCCTATCAGGACCTCCAGCCATTCAAGCTTCTTGCAACGAGTACAAGGTGAGACAGCTGCTACCTGTTCTCCTTCCCTCACTGTACCAAAGAGTAGAGCAGACTCCTCCTTCCTTTGGCCCTCAGCCCTCTGAAGCACCCATGCTTACTTTTCTTTTTAAAAGCAGACCGGGGCAAAAATATGCACATCTGCTGCTGAAACGTGATACCCCCACACTGCTGGGGGTCACTGCTGTAATGGTATTCAGTCAAATGGCATGCAGACCTAAGTGATGGGAACTGATTTTGACATAACAGTGAACAGCACATTTGCTTGCAAGGTAATAAGAAAACACCTGGGGAGTGGAGCAACAAACCCCAGCGAGATCTTGAGAAGAATGTCAGCTTACCATTAGAGACAGAAGGATTGCCACCTGTCATTCAAAACAGAAGTTCATTCAGCTCCTATTACACTTGGTAGCAAATGTCATCCAAACCAGCTACATCCTGTGCATTTGGACATCCATGTTTACCTTCTGCTACATCTGACACAATCACTATCTGGAAGTACAAACTTGCATCCCTGGGCTCAGGTTGTAAGCGAGTTATATGCTACAAGTCAGGTGGAAAATATGGTCAACCTTTCATTGCACCAGTTTTCTTTAACACAAGAAAATCAACATGGCTTCCTACCAACTCAGATTTTGTTGTATTGAGAAACCTCAAATTAAAGAGCTTTATATTGAATAATTGTGGAAGAAGAAAGGGACACAAACAGAAACGTTTGCCTTTTATTCTGCTTCACGAGAGTGAACTACTTACTGCCAAGTCACTGTAGATGTGATCACCAAAGTAGAGAACCTTAGAGCCCCTCCAGCCAGTGAGCTTCAGGAATTCGTACAAGTTACCCTGCAAGAACAACACATACATCGTAGCAGCATGCAAATCCCATAATCACAGGCACTAAAAAGGAATTTAGTAAACAAAATTATTTTTAGATCAAGAATCTTGCCCTCAGTTAATACAATACGAATCCCAAGTTTCATACTCAATTTCAGTAATACTGCTACTTTTCATATGCACTTTGAGAGGCAAGTAAACAGCAGGCATACAATATCAACAACCAAGGTGAACCACTTACGTTGTTAAAATAACTCTTCAAAAAACATTTCTAAGTCTTCATGATAGCTGAAGAAGTTTAGGACTCCAGGAAATGGGTATTAAATCTGAACTGGAAGTGTCAAAAGTTGCTGAAAGTGTACCTGTTTGTAAATCTGGCCTTTCTGCAATTTGTGGATTTTGTCCCAAAGCAACACTCCCCTTTCATTCACCTTCCGAAACGGTCTGCAATAGAATTATACACAATTGTTACATTGCTGTAAAGCATGATGGAATCTCTGAGATAAGTATTTTAGTATGCAAAGCGCTCATCTTTCAAAAGGAAAATGTGCTTTATAGCATCTTAATACTTCCTAAGAGAGAAAAAGCAAAGCTCCAAAACTTCAGTTTCAGCCAGGTCAATGCAATGTTTCTATGCAGCATACTGATGACATCTGAAAGAGTTTAAGCGCAACTGTTGAACTAAGGCAGGGAATCAGCCTCCCTAGACAGAGAGGGGGGAAAGTGTCAGTGGTCTGCCAATAAGAAGGAGAGAAACACAAAAAATAAAAGTGTTTGAAATCTTGCCCGATACCTCACTGTACAACGGAAGAAGACGGCACAGAGCTGACAGATGGAAGGACAGCAACGTTGGTTTTGACATTAAGCAGAAAAGGGAGCAAAGGAGAAAGAAATCCCACTTCTATCTCACTTTCAAAGTCGTAAATACATATAAAGGAATAGATATTTTTCAAGTGTTTACAAACGCTTACACATTACAAACGTGTTTACTTAACGGAACAAGAAGTCCAAATATTACAGCCTGTCAACCAGTCTGCCCTTTAAATATTATACGTGACTAAACAAAACCACAAGCAATGAAAAACACTTCCAGATGAAGGGTAACTCTTGAAATGTACCAACGTTTCTCAACTTTAGAGGAATACATCTCACCAATTTACAGGCTAAGGTGTTAAAAACAGCCTCTCGCTCAGTCCAGCAGACTAGACCTGTATGAGCTATTGGAACTTTCTCAGGTGAGAAACGGTAAGATTTGGACTTCAGAAAGGAGTGTTTCTGCGTTTTGTAATGACCTTAAACAGGATTTCACGAAACACAATTTGATTTTACATTGCACCCACGTGTTCTACAGCCCTATATGGAACAAGCTGCTTGAATCAGTCTTTACTGACTGAACACCCACCTTCGCTTGTCGTTGAAGAAGTTTGGCTTATCAGCCTGGACAATGACCACATCAAAGAGATCCCTCCAGTCCTTGCCAACTATGAACCTCATGCCTTTGTCCCTGAAAAGGGCAGAGGGTTATTAACAGCAAAGCATAACAGAAGTGCAGTTGCTATCAGTGCAATGTAATTAATTACATTCAGTCTCATCCCTTCCATCCTTTATAAATTCATAGTTGAACAGCAAACGACCGTTCACTTACACAAAGCTGCTGGGACTGTTTGTGATAAGAAACATCTTCTTGCCATGATCAGCCAGCTTAGCTAACACTGCACGAGTTTGTTCGGCATAGCAGATGTATTTCTCTGTGAGGATTGCGGAAAAAAAACATTAATCTCAAGTTTTTCAAGAGAATGACTTTTCGTGTTCAACTAAGGGGTCAGAGCATGAGGTTATACTTAACAGAGACGCACCCTAGACAAACAGCAAGACTTCTTTCAACCTTTAAAATTTAGAGTTTGCTATCTTAAATAAGGAAGCCAGAATGATCAATACATTATCAGAGGAAAAAAAGCTTTGACAGATGATGCAATTAATACTTACCAATATCTGCTTCAATTGCCCTATACATTATTCCTTTGATGTGGACATCCCTGATTGAATCCTGTCAGGAAAGCAACAGAGCACTGAACAACTGAAAGGTCTTTTCAAATGTAAAAACCTTGCTCACTGCATAGTAGTAATGCTTTTATAAACAACTGCATTCTCTGAATTACATTTTCAACTTCAGAGAAAGGTCATGCAGTATTCATCATATGTATGTCACCACTAGACAAAGTAAACTTGTCCTTCAAGAAGACTACTGCATACTTCCAGGAAGTACAGAACAGGGGCTGTAACAGCTGAAAGAGCTCAGAAGGGTAAAGTGGGGTGAAAGCCCTCTATGGAAGCCAGGTCGTCACAAGTTTCTAACATCCTTTGGAGCAGAACACATTCCTTTCCTTGGGCAGGCGGAAGCCATAAGTCAGATTTTAGATTATCATCACTCTCTAATGCCCTGATTATTTGAAAAGAAACGATGAACAGACTAAATCCTTAAGCAAAGGACCCATAAGGAGCTCTGAGGGCAGCTGGCAGCTGTTCTGAGCTGGCTCTGCACCAGACTGCTTTGTTTAGGACAGTGGTACTGCCACATTGGCACTTACAGTCTACAGCCCATACGTTCTTTAAAAAGCCACGTACGTGTCTTCAAAAATGTCAGTAATGTTAAGCAGTTATGCACGGAAGTTTCTACAAACATTTCAGCAGAAGCCACAGAAATCAGCCTTCTGACTACGTAACAGTAGACAGAAGGGAAAGTTAGGAGGAGGCTGGAGTACAACTGAAAGCTCCATGGAATTCCCCATAGCCTCTTACAACTCCTGCTAGCAAGGAAAGTATACCTTCAGTAACAAGCAAAAGCAGCTTATTGACATCCAAGCATTTCTTTACTTTCCTCCTAGCCCCCTCACAACTAAAGAAACAATAACTACCATAGAACATCATATTTAAAACAAATTGCCAAATTGTTGCTGTTTTTCCAAGGTTTACTATCATTTTACTTATGTTTTTTTGGTTTTGTAGCAATAATTACCCTATATAAAACCTAAAGTTGAGGTATTTTGCTGGAGTTAACACAGCAGGATGAGTCTTGTGAAGTGCTCACAAACAAGATACAGAAACGTGTAGGTTTACCTAAATCTTCAAAGTTATACCTTGACATCTTTGTACAGATGAACAGGCTCATAGTCTATGTTGTTTTTCAGAAAATATTCATTCACACAAGAAAGGAGCATCATCTCTGGCAAGGAAAATATATCCATGAATTGCTTCATTGTATTTCCTTGTGAGCTCTATGTGGGTGAGGAGGGAAAAAAATAAAGGTCAGATATTTCTCAGATTATAGCACTTCCATTCATTTAATATAAAAAGTTCAGATTAATTGCAGATACTCAGCCTTTGCTACCAGCCTTCTCACTGTATTTTACTTGAATTAACAGACTTTCAATAAAGTAACTCCAACAAAAGTGTTGGCTTTTTTTTAGAAATAAATCATGAAAAATCACTGCTTTATGAGCAATATTTTCATTCACGAACACATAAAAGACAGCATTCAGCTAAGCCAAAAGAAATAGAGACTTCTTTGTCAGATGTCTACAGTTCAATACCCACTGCTTCTTGCTTGTTGATATGGGGAGGGAGTGTTTAGTGGCTTGAGTATTTTTTTTGTTTTTTTTTAATAAATAGAATACTACCTAGCACTGAAAAACTATTTGCCTCCTTGAAAAAGAGAAAAGCTCTAATTATCTACAATAACCAATGTAAGAACAGAAGAACAGATGCCCACTCTGCAAAGGCTGCAACCATAGTTAATTTTCATGTAAGTAGACAATCTCATCATACAGGAATAAATGCTTTAGGAAGAGGGTAAAGCAACCAGACATCTTTCCTCAAAACAGCATGCTGGTCAAGATCACAGAATAGTTGAGGTTGGAACGGACTTCTGGAGGCCATCTGGTCCCCCTCTCCTACCCAGGCCACCTAGAGCAGGTTGCCCAGGGCTGTGTTCAGGAGGCTTGTGAAGATCTCTAATGTACCCAGGAGGAATGCCAGGCTGATATTCAGAACTGCTGCAGCTGCTCCAGAGACCAGATGCAGGAATTATGTGGGAATTCTAAGTTCAGCATGTAGTCAGTGTAAGGCAGATACGGTTCACTCCCCAGCCTTTATCAGATTTGCTGTGCAATTGAGCAAGTCACTTAACTTCTTGATGTTCTACTTCTGTACATATGACTGGGCAAGGGAACAGTGAAACAAGTAACTACAGCAAGTGGGATAAAAAGAGTATTCGTCACTTCAGAGAGCAAACTTCATACCTAATGTCATAAGTCAATCAGGTCTTGAGAAAAATACAATTAGTAGGAACAAGAACAAAATGCAAACCCTGCCCCACCCCATATAAAAAAAAAAAAAAAAACACGAAGATAATTCAATTTGTAAATAGCAGTTAGTATTTTCACCTTTCCATAAAAGTCACTCATTTGTTCCAAGGGGACATGGGAACCATCATACATTGCAATGACTTCTTCATCTGGGACAACACTGAGGCCTCTGGAGAGCAAGAAAAGGTTCAGTTCAAAAGTCACACGAATTTTCATGTAATTACTGAATGAAAATCTAACAGATTGGTACTTAAATCTGGAGCTTACTGAAATACTAGATGTCATAGGAACACATTAGTCTACGTTAAAACAGCATCTCTCTCCTTACAGGACAAGTAACATTTTAACAAGCTGAAGCATGCCAAACACATTCCAAATGCAAGTCTTTTACTTTCTTAAGAGGAAAAACGGCTAATTAGTCTCCATTGAAATTCTGCCCTAAGGGTTTGTAAAAAGTAGTTAGAGCTTCCAGTTTCTTAAAGTAATTCCTCACTCTGCCTTTGCTTCTTAAAGCACTGATGGTGTGATAATGTTTAAACCAGATTATTCTGCAGTATGACCTTGAAGATTCAAGGGAAAGAACAACAAATTCTTACTTGGAGGTTGTGTAAGCTGTATCAACAGCTCAGTTTCCCAAAACTGAAGATAACTTGAAGGATTTTTGACAAGTAATTAAAATACAGAAGCAACACAACAAACAGAGAAGAAAAAAGGCACCATACCACTAGTTTCCTTATCAGCTCCTAAAAGATTAATGGCTTTACATTTTAGGGTTGAGAATTCTTTTTGTTTGTTGTTTTAAAATATTTACAGTATCCAGTATCTTGTATTGAAGCATCCAAAATACTGCATACACACAGTAATCCTCACCAGAAGACACAAGTGGAGGGGGAGGACAGGAAGGCTTTGCTTAAGATTGAAGAACACAAAAGTTGTATCATCTGGTCCTTTTCTCCAACCCTACTTACTGGGTTCTTCTGGCAGCCTTGCATATAAGTCAGTTGATTTCAGTGCCTCCCTTTCTTGGTCTTACTCCAAAGCGTTCTAAATGAGTGAATAAGCCCAGTGTTTTCAATTGCTAGAGTTCACACCAGCCTTGCAGTAGAACTGCATGGCACACAAGTTGCTGTGGTAGCAGAGGTCCATACCAACTAGCTCCTTTACTGCCCTTTTCAATGTTACAGCGACTTGTACATTGCTCCATGCTGCTGCTGGTAGGACTACAGCATTCAAGTTAGTACTGTACAAGAGCAAAGTAGATAACTAGGTTACCAAATGTATATATATAAAAAAAAAGTTATTCAGCGTCATCTACTCCACAGCACAAAATGGAAGAACACAACAAAAATGTTAAATGTACACCAAGTAATAATATCAGAATCGAGGCCTGATTCATGTTCTAACCTACAGTCACCTGTGCCCAATAGTACTTGGATACTGCTAAAGAAAACACTTCTGGATCAGGAGCTATTTAAGCGCAAATCAAGAGAGGACAATAACCATTTGTGAAACCCAGAGAGGAGAGAAGACTGTAGGTAAAGCTGTAGATCAGTTTAACTAAAAGACCCATAGTCTTAACATAGTTCACAGTCCAGCTGTGTAACTACTAAGTTTATTTTATTCCACTCAAAACATGGCACTAAAAGCAGAGTCCATCTAATGTAATGCTTCCATTCCTGCTCTTGGAAATGTGCATTGTTAAAATGGTACCAGAAAGGTAATCTTACACCTTTTTAGTTTTGTGTAAAGTATGACTGAAATGATCGTTCACTCTCACACAGACTCAAGTACCAAGACGTGTGGCCAGGCAGTCTATCCAGAATTGCTTTGGGTGTAGAAGGCAAGACACTATCTCTTCAGCATATCTCAAGACCTCTTTGGAATCTTCTTCATCGGTCATTATGTGCTGACTCTAGATGTGCCCTCTGTACTAGGAATTGGTAGTAATTGCCGTCTTCTGCCTCTTCATCCTCTCCCACTCTTGAGTCATAAGGCAACACCACCGATGGACTCACCCACCACCCATCTGTGTTATCATCTGGGTCATTTTATGGCTCCAGGCATACCATTGCCCTTCCTGAAGTCTTCTCTCAAAGCCTTCAGTCTCATTTTTGCTCTGCCCATTCACATACCGAAGAATGGCAGATAAGTGTGCAGACATCTTGATGACCAACTGACCCAGGTACCACCAACACATCCCATCCTCTTACCCTCCCATCAACATCCCTTCTGGTGCTCTTGCACATACTCATTGCCATTCATACCAATCTTCATGTAATCAAAGCTAAATATATCTGTAGAGGTATGTAGTGGAAACATTATCTGGCCTTTAATATAGCAAGCCACCACTTGCCAAATTTCAGTACTGCCTCTTGAAAAATTGTTTATAAATTATTTCATATAAATACTGCTCTCTTTTCTCCTTACACTCAAACATATCCTGCCTTGAAAACCTCCCACTTCAATGAATTGCTAGCCTGGAATCTGAAGCTTTAGATTCACTCAGTGACTTTTTGTTTTAAAATCTCTAACAACTCAGGGGTTGATTTTCTTGTGTTTTTTTTTTTTGATATCACAGTTTTTCCCTAGCTGGGCAGTGGCATTTATATTGTATTTCAATGGCCCTTTTAAAGATTTCTGAAGTGACAGTCTAGGTGAGCAACCACTGACTTTCACACTGAGTTGCCTAGTTCCCTCCTAGACCCATATCAATGATTTCTTAGAAAAAGGAAACACAGCAACTGGTTTTGACTGTTGAAATATACAGTAATTATTCTACACGAACACATATGCAAGTAAATGGTGTAAAGTTGCTCTACAGGTCTGATGATGATGCATACAGAACACGTCTTTTGGCAGCTTTAGACAACCACCACATCAACAATATCAGCCCAATGCTGGACCATGAAATCTTGTCTCCTTCTCATGACTGAGTCACACACCCGGCTGGCAAAGAAAGTAGTAATGAGTGCACCATCATCACCTCATACTACCACACATACTTACATACTTGGTCCCCACAGTAAGTCACTTCATGTTTGCATCGTCTTTTGGTCCCAAAGGAAAGCTTTTTGTGAAATTAAGAAAGGTACTCAAGGCTTGTCGTTCAATTTAAAGTACGGCATTAAGTGTGGTGTTCACGTTCATCAAGCACGTACTGCTTTATCACCACAAGCTGAGCCATACTAAAGACCCTCATATCACAGATCACCCACAGTAAGACAGTACCATGTAAGAAAGCACAGCACAGAGACTGCCAGTTTTACATTAATTCAGTACATTCAAAGCATCACACTGTGTAGACAAAGTGATTGTGCTCTGACCACACCACACTTGCAGAATGACGTGTCCAAACTTAAAAGCTCTGTGCAAATACAGCCAGACCTCTCAAGTGTTTCTGCAGCCACGCTGAAGCCATGCTAACGGGCACTCTGTGACAATTGTTTATATAGAAAGCACCAGCAGAGAAGTCAGTGTATTTTTAGATGTCTTTCAGCACAATTTAACAGCCGGAAACAAAGTGACTCAGCACTATGTGATCAACCAGCCTGCCAGCTTCCCCAGCTACAGACTGGGAGAATCAGCTGTACAGCATGAGTGAGTAGATGTGTGCATGTCTGTGTGTACACACTGAGGTGCAATGAAGCCCCCCTCCTCTAACATTGCAATACTCATTCACGCCTGTGCTTTTTCAGTGCACTGCTCCTGATGTGTGTCAAGATGTACACACTAATGCAGGCAACTAGGAGATTTAAAAACAAGAGTACACTTGTTTCTTTATTAATACAGGCAATAATTTTACCTACCTGTAAACTGTTCCTAGCTGAATGTAATGAAAAGCATCAATCTTCATTAATAGTGCCTTGCAGAGGGGAGAAAAAAAAAAAGAGGTCAGCTTTAATTGCATGTCACCTACATTAAATGAAACTCTGCAAAACAAAGCAATTTTATCCATAATCTTTCCAGTTCCAGAACAACTGAGCACCTTCAGTTCAACTGCCCTCATAGCTTCCAAAATACTTTATCAATTATTGCTACCCAGGACCTGCAAAATCACAAAGGAAACATTCAGTGACCTGAGCTTAGTCATAAAGAAGTATCTTTTTCTAATAACTGCAGCCTGCTTTAGGTTCATCCTGTTGCACTCTAACTTGTCCTTTCTCCCCACAGAACAAGAAAACATTTTTTTTTACATAAGATTAAAAAATAAAAAAAATCAAGCTCAGAACAAAATAAAAACATGAAACAAAATCCTTACACATCAAGGCAGAACGAGAGATCGGAAGACTTAAGACATTTATTTTCTTTGGCTAGGTTTTCAGCACTATGTAACTCACAACAAAGATACTTATACATACCCGGTGCACATCATAATGAAGTCCTCTTATTGCAAAATTTGGGTCATAATCGTATTTCCTTATTTCTGCAGGATACTAAAGAAAAAAAGACAATAATTTGATTAAAAGTTCTTAATTCAAAAACAAAATCTAAAAAACGTTTCTGCAGAATTTGAAAAGCCTCCGGTTTTTGTGCTTCCCACTCCTACTAGCCAGTACAGATGCTTTTTGACAGGTTGGAGAGATTCACAGGACAAATCAAACATTTGGGAGTGCGATAGGAACAGTAGGTAAGCTGAAAGTTACCAGCTGCAGAAGCCTTCAGAAAACAGAGCTGAAGGATCTAAACCCTTCAGGCCAAACTGAAGACAGCTCAGTCTACAAATCTGTTAGGATGAGACAGAGCATCTTGAATATCTCTGAAGAGATCCGAGTGATTTCACATTATGGCACTATTCTCTTCAGGCACGGGATCGGGTGAACTTGCGTACAATACTGTAAAGACCTCCTAAAACTTCTTAATAGCCAGCAGACTACAAGGCTTGGAAAGCACAGAAGCACAGCTACAATTGCTTGTGTCTTTTCACTTGCAGGGGACTTCAAAAAGGCAAAGCTGGGGAGATTGTCAAGAATTTCACATAGGATGTGGCAGTGCCAGACAGCTGCCACTCAGCAGGACATGCCAGGCATGTAGACACTTTGCACCCAGTCAATGGTTTATTACAACAGTAAAATCCAACTAAGGCTTAAAAATCACTTTCTCCAAGCATTCACCATGCTACATCTTGAAACAAATACAGATGAACAACACATCTACAGCATCACATCAGACTTGCATCTGCAGAGGCAGTACCTCCCAGGGTACAGCAGAGATCAGATCAAGCAAGTTGGGTGCTGAACACCAACCAGGTGAACACTTGGTGAGTCACTTCAGAGAGCATCACAGTGACCCAACTATATTACTCCTGAGGATTGCACCATAGATACACCCTTGCTCTCTTAGAAAACCACGTACAGGTAAAAAATAAGCAGTACTCATCTGGTTTTGGTAACAGTTTCTTTATCTGTTCCTTAGCTATAGCACAAGTGGGAAAACAATTACCATCAATAGCCAGGGGGGCACGTTCACATACACTCATTTTTTTATATAAAAGAGTTTGCTTCTTTTGTTTAGGATTTCTTTGGTTGAGTGTTTCTTTTTGTTGTTGTTGTGGTTTTTTTTTTGTTTTTTTTTGAGGGGGGATGTTTGTTGTTTTAAAAGATAGCCTATTAAGGATCCCACTTTACACTTACAGCTATGAAGCACAAAGAATCTCCAATGCTATGTTGCAAGTTGGATGCTAAACTAATTTTCTAACCATATGCCAAGGCACATTTGTATATGTATCCCATCTTTTCCATCTTCTGTGCTTTTATTTTTTTTACTCACTACAAGCACAATTATTTACAACGATGCACTTTAACTTTGAGCTTAGGATCTTCACATAAGTATTTTTTTCAAAATAGAAGCTTCCTCACTTCCTAGTCTTACATACATGATCACATCAGGTTGTACCCTGGAAAACATTCGTAACATTTTTTTTTCTTTTTTTTTTTTTTTAAATAGATGCACGTGAACTGAGTATCTGTGTCATGTATTCTTTCCTCAGGTTGTTTGCAGAGAGCGTAGGCAGCACACAGCACCTACCAACATGGTCCATTTTCAGTTGATTGTGACTTCATCATACTTCAAACATAAGTATAAAAAATACATATCAGGCAAGTGCCTGAGGGTAGGGGTTGTGTCCTTTTGTTTTTACAAGTTAAAACGCTTCAGCTGTTTCTGACAATGCTTGAGAAAACTCCTTTCTTTTATTAACCACCTGGAAGGTGATCCTTCACTTCCTTCTCACACACTACAGCACTCAAGAACTTGATGCACGTCGGGCACATTCTCCACTTCTCTACAAAGTCTCCATACATACATGGCTGGCTTACAAGCCTAAAGGGGAAAAGTGCAGAATGTGCAGCCTCAGTAGAGGCTTTTGCTATTTTTTAAAGAAAAATACCCCAGTTTTTCAAACAAGTTTTTGTCTATGCTGAAGAGGACTTGCTCCGCAACTGCTACAGATCATGCTTGTACCAAGCACAGGCATCTATAACTAAAGAAAACAGTCCTCTCCCTTAGCATCTCAACTGTCATCCCTGCTATTGGTTCCAGAGAACATGGCGGAGGCTACCGATTTCAACAAAGAATAGCATTGAAAGCCTAATGCCTGAAAGCCTGATTTTCCTGTTTGGGAAAATGTGGAGATTTGGCCAGGGAACATGAAACAAAACAGGTACTAGGCACGTGCAAAATGGCCAAATCAAGAACAAGCAGTTTCTGCATGCTTGACTTTTCTCCTTTAATTTATTCTGATAGAAGGCAGTCCTTCTGCATGCATATGCCAGTACATATGAGAAAAAGATTGAGACTATCCTGGCACAAATGAAAGCTTCCTTACAAGCCAAACAAAATAATGATAAGAATAGCACTGTTTGCTTTTCCCCCCCACCACTCTTGGTGGTGATAATACATATTATACGGACTAAAACAGCAGTCCAAATGAGGTGGCACGCACATACAGCAGGAAAGACACAAACCCAAGAACATGAGCTTATGTTCACCATCTGCTGCCACCTGTGAGATGAGCATTAAATGGATGTTTGTTCTCTTGGGCGTGCTTCAACATTTCTTGCTTCCTGCAATGTCTTCTGCAATTTCTGATGAATTACCTTACACTGCCAGGACCAAAACTGGTCATATTTCAAGCTACGATGGTCATAATCGACAATGCTACCTAGAAATCTTTTCTAACATTTATGTCAAGAAAATCATTAAACAGTTACAAAAGCCAGTATTAACAAAAACTGTTGTTCCTCCGACTCCAAGAGATGATAGACTTCAATAAGCTTTCTCAAAAATTAGTTGTAGCTTCATTCACTACAGCACAAGAGATTCTTACTGAAACAAGAAATCTGAATTCATTCAAATAAGAACTGAGCAATGTGTTAATTGTCTTCCTATGGCTACTATAAAGGTTCTTTCGAGAACCAAGTCGCATTAGTCAAGTGCATTTACGCTTTCTACAGAAATTGCTACCAAGGCATGTCAAAATTTTTGGGAGATCAAGTTGTGTGTGCTTGTAGTGCCCATGAAGTTTTGTTTGTTCTTCCAGGGATATTTATAGGTGTTTATATATAGCTCCTAACCTTTGGATTGAAACATGGAAGTAGAATAACGTCACCCATTCATGTTTAGGTTGCATAAAATATACAAACAGTTTTATTAATCTAGGTTGTGGATTTTTCTCTTTCATTTTCCTTCAGTTCCTGCAGTACAATAACTTCGGCTTCCTCCAGCCCACGCTTGTTTCAGGCCTTTCCCCTGCAATACCTTCAGTTTTTCCTACAACCTCCCTACACCTCCTTCCTTGCTTCCTGACACACAGTAACTTCTCCCATCCCCACAGCAGCCCCAAGCTGCCTGGATGTTGACTGCTGACCGATACAAACACGCTGCTTGGCCAGGCAGCAGGTTAGCACTCCCTCTTAAGGGACTGCTGAGCTAAACACTTATTTCGGTCTCTCTTAAACCTAACCCTCTAGTTACAGTGTCACTGCACCTTCAGGTAACTCAGCTGAAATGCTGAAAGCATACAGAGCACCACACAGGCATGCTGCACAACCACAGACTTTGTAAGAAGACAGGATAAAGATATTCCATATGGAAATCCATCACTACTCACAGCAGCGCAGAAAACAGTAAAAACAACTTCTAAGTTTCTTACATATCGGGGTGACTCTAGTAACTGACAATCTGTTAAAAAAAAAAAAAAAAAAAAAACCCTATTGCTACCACCAAGTAAAAAAAAAATTCAAAAACAAACAAAATGTTCCTTAACTGTTGCCAGATTGTGCTCTGCTCAAAACTGCAGCTGAGAATAAATCAGGACTTCTGTGGTTCATATGCAGCTGTTGTGCAAAATGTGCTACAAAGGAGCCAAGCAAGGACTGAGGCATGAGAAGATGAGTTATGTCTCCCTCAGCTAGGAAGGACCCTTTATACCCTTCATTCATAAAGTTATTGTAATCCCAGTAACGTTACTTACCCTATGCTCATTAATAAGAAGATCTCGAGCAGCATTGAAGATCAGAGTGTGCAGATGTTTAGAATAAAAGACCAACGTGTAGTCGTAATCAAAGCCATAGATTTCAATGTCTGACAGACTCATTTCATTGTTTGAAAAAATAGCATCCGGGTTCAGCATGCTACTCATAATTGAGGGAACTAATTCTGGGAAGAGAGGAGAGAGAAAAGTTAGTTATACCAGTCTTGTAGTTTACATAAAAAAAACATTAGCAATTTCTAAATACAGATAAAAGCAGATGACAACTATCAAACTGATTCACACTAACACACCAGCTAACCCTCAGCAAAATGATGTTATCGGAAACGCCCTCCCTAGTTTGTCCCATTGACTCACAGTTTTTATTTGAAGCACACTTTCCTTGAACAGCTCAAGTAAAACAGAAGATGCGTTTCATGATCATGCTTCATGCAGAACCCCAGAACCAATATATACAGTTTTTGCTAACTCCATTAATACATTTTTATTTTATAACTGCTTTTCAAAATGAGCTTTGGTGTTTGAGAAGTAGGGGTGGGTGTTAATATTATTCTAGGGGCTTTGTCTTCTCTTCCCGTTATTTGGTCCAGGTTCTGCCCCAGAAGCAGAACTAACATTGTTTTAATCTGACATTGTTATAATTTTTTGTTTGACCATATCAATGGTACCGTGTTACTCAGTTTCCATTCATATATACAGTTTTAGCAACTGCCATGCTTTCCTAACACAGCTTAATAAGCATGGCAATGCATACATACCCTCCAGCAAGTCAGAAACTGAAAATACTCTGCTCATTTTCTTCACATGTGCCTGATGTGTGGAAATTGCTTCAACTTTTAAGGGCATATTTCTCCTGATATTTTTTTGAAAAGTATACTGAGAAATGAAGACCCTTTGCATAGAGGCGTAACTGTAGGGCCAACACCAACGTCAGCGTTAAGGATGTTTGTATTTCAGGAGGTTGTTATCTTACTAAAAGCAAGTTCTCCTTCCCTTCCTTCCTGTATGTTGTCTTTATAATCCAGACTTTGCTATCAGTGGGGGGAAAAAAAGGGAGCTGTCATTATAAATCTGCATTTTGAAGGGTAGTTTTGAAGGAAACATGCCTGGGTTAGCTACTTTCTGTGCATAAGTCTAGAAGGAGGTACTCAGGCTTATCTCAACGCCTCCAGCTTTGGGAACAGGTGCACTACATGGGGAGAAACCACGCCAACAAGGCGGGTAGGTCCCGGGGATACTCCAGGTCTTTTAGAAAGATAACACTCTATTGTGAAAACTCAGGCTAATTCAGAGAAGGAAATAGCATTTCTTTTGCAAAAGCAATGCTTGATGTCGCTGCACAGCTGACAGGCAGACACTATAAGGAATTCAGAGATGCTCAATAATTGAGGAATCTGAAAGCACCCAACTTTATCAGCCACACGTGCTATTTATGCAGAGACAGAGCAGCGGTTTCAGTGACTTTAATTCCCAGTTCCATATGATGTCCAGCATCTCTTCCACTGAACAAGATCTCAGGAATGTGCCGTGCTTAAGCTGCCATGAAAAGCTATACCCTTCATAATCGATCACTGGGGGGGATTAGCAAAATAAGTCTCAACCAAAACACTACCTCCTACTGCGTCCAGTCACCACTCACAAAAACACAGTGGATAACTGTTACGCTCAGTTAAGAGGGGAAAAAAAAATTAAGCGCAATTTGACACGCTACTATTAAAGCGAATACTCTTATTGTATAAAAGAGACCATGAATCATTTAATTACTTGAAACTGTAACCTTAGCTTTAAGCAAACTTCCAAAGTCATGTTGCAACAGCCATTTCTGCATTATAGTTGAAGTATTTTTTCCCCAAACATCAACAAGTTTCAAGCAGGTATTTCACACAGGAAAACCCTGACGAGCAGCAGCCTGAGAACAGACACCGTGCAGCTACCAGACATCGTGGCAGGCAGACAGCATCCCCGGAGCTACAAACCCTGGGTCACCCATCAGGACGGGTTTCTCATCCTAGCATCCCGACAAAGTGAGATTGGAGCCACTCGCGAATTCAGGCAGTGAGAAACATTCTGAACAATTCCAGAAGCGCTCGCCTCATCCATCGCTAACCCACACCCACCACTGCCTTTTCCCTTAACACTGCCCTACGCTCTCGCCTCATCTCTGAAGTACTATGGGGTGTGGTTTGGGGAAAAAACATTTCGTCCAAAAGCAGGAAAAGAAAAAAGATTCGAAGCAGAAGGCATTCTCTCTCCCCTTCCTTCCCCTTATCCCACCCTCCAAAGCCAAAAGCATCTTTCTGAGGGCAGCAGCATGGACCTCATTCCATCATTTGCACCCAGCCCAAAGAGGACCTCAGCTCAGCACTCTGGGGCTGTGCTACGATACAACACAATTTTTTGTTTCATTTTTGTAAAGGGCAAAACAAGCAAGCCTGAAGCAACACCCAGCTGGGTGCTGCCACTACAGGGCAAGCTTTCCTGCTCCACAGTGCTGAACCACAACCTGCCTCTTCCTGCTGGTAATGCCCAAGGAGCCCTGTAACACTGTTCATTGGAAACCAGCTACGATTCTTCTGATAACGGCCACAGCCCACCGGACAGCAGCAGAGCAGCACGGCCGCCGCTCCCCGAGCAGCGAGCCCCAGGGCACGGCACTGCCCACACCGCTGTGGAAGGGGCACACGGCACAGCCCAACTCCGTGCCCAGCAGCCCCAAGCGCGGGGCTTCCTCACGGCATCGCCGCTTTCCAGACGACCGCCCGGAGCCACCATTACCATTTTAACTCAGCCTCAGTATCTCAGTGCTTTAATGTAACTGCAGGCATGAAGAAAAAAAAAAAAACAGCTACAACTTCGCGGCACCGCAACTTCTCCGGGAGAGGACCCGCTGCAGCGGGCACCTCAGGCCGCCTGGCGTCCCGCAGACCTCGCTGCTGGGTGCCCCGCTGGACACGGGCCGAGCCCATGGCCGCTCCCTGCCGCCGCCTCTGCTCAGAGCGGCCGCGGGGCGCTCCCGCCCGGCGCCCCGCTCACCCCTGGTGACCCGCTTGGCCTCCTTGTAGCGCGACCACAGGTAGCTCCTCATGTCGGCCGGTGGCTGCTGCCGCTCCCGCTGCGGGGCCACGGTGCAGTAAGGAGCGGCCCCCGCTGCGGGCAGNAAAAGGGCTCATTTCCCAGCACAGACAGCAAACAGCGGCTGTGCCGTTACCGCAGGGACCCACGGGACCCATTGCCGCTCACACCCGGGGCGGCTCAGCCATCTCCAGAGCAGGAGTCCTGTGCAGGTTTAAAGGATTCCCGTCAAAGCGTTACTCCAAGNTTACATAGAATGACATCCACCTTATTTTTACAGACAAAAACAACAAACTGAGAAAAAGGCAATCAGCCTTTGGACTTCAAAGCCTCTGTGGAGGGAGCTGCCCTGTCCTCCCTAGGCTGTTCCTGACTGACGTCATTACATCGTGCTGGCTGGAAGCCTGACACCCTGCCTTCCTGGGCTTCATTACCTGTGGAAATGGGACACAGCTTCCTCCAGAGCTCCTGTGTTACCACTTCATTCCTGCAGCATGTGATTCTGGTACACATCTTCACAAACCCCTCGGGATAAATTCTAGCAAGGAGAGAAGATGGTCAATGTTCAGAAGAGATGAGGCAAGAGGACAAAGCTTCAGAGAATTCTTGGTCACCAGCACTTGCTTTCCGATCTTCATAGTCAGGAAAGAACACCTTTATGGAAGTCTTGCATGGCAGTTCCCTGAGGCAGGGGAAATGGGGTCCCCCATTTACCTCTCAGCGTCAGTTTCCCCACATACAATGGAAAGAAATTAAGTCACCTGAGAAATTAGGAGACAATGAAGGTCACTCTGGTTTCCTGGCATCATAGATTTTCTTTGCACCCCAACTTTTAATTAACTACCTTCAAAAAAGCAAAAAAGCTTTGGAGAACTTCTTTATTCCAGCCTGTGGGCCAATTAATCCCAAGTGCACTTGAACTGAAATCAATAAAAAAGGCGCAACGTTCTGCTGAACACGGCCTAGACTGGTCTCCAGGTACCAAGCGTGTAACTGCTGTGAACAATAACCATGCCAGTAGGTGAGCCATTCCAAGGAGGAGTTACAGGAACTGCCCTGAATCACACAAAGAGGAGCAGTAACAGAGGCTGTTCCAGCAGTCAGTGGAGGTTTTGCCGTTCTGGCATAAGCAATAAAAGAACATGCAGGTCCTGGGATTTATGTTCCCTTACACCAGCATTAAGATTAGAAGAGTTATCTGTAACAAGTCTGGATAAAGATGATATTGTGCTCTGCAGCTTGGGGCCACTCACCCCAAGAAACCTGAAGGCTTTGAACAGTCCCTTTTTTAAATACTAAAAAAAATGAGGATACAGTACTTTTATTTCTTCCACAAGCATGCACAGCACAGGGCCAGGAACATGAAACCCACCACTGGAAACCTCTGCTTTCACTGCAGTCTGTGGTTGGCTCCCCAGAAGTTGGGACTAGCCTGGGAAAAGGTGCATTGCCTCTCCACGTTTCAGACGGTGTCCTTTTGTAACGCTAGTATATACGCGATGTGTGTGATGCAAAGAAAAAGAGAAGTTGGTTCCTTTATGTACTTCTGTTACCTAGAGCAACTTGCACCAGGCATCTGCTTCTGAACGGGACCTGTGAGACCCGTGGGTTCTTCACACAAATCAAAGTAATGCCCAGGTGTCAGCAGTGAGACCGAAGGCAGAACTAAAACGCGATACAGTGGTGTTCAAAAATAAATTGTTAAACAACTCAACTTTAAGGAATTCTATCCTTTCCCTGATCTGAGTAATAACTCATATTGGAAAACATTTGGCAATGTAAACTGGCATGAAGCAGCGCACACGGAAATTAATTTTTCTTTATCTGGCTTCCATAGATACCAGACTTTCCTCCTCCGGTATTTTCAGATCTGGCCACACCTGTGACACTTATCTGGTACAAACTCAAACTAAAAAGTGCACAGCCATGGCTGGCAATAAAAATCACAATAAAGAGCTTCACAGAAAAATGATCCTTCAGGAAATAATCTTACTGCATACATAGAGTGAGAGGACCTAAAGACAAAAAGGCATGCAGTGGTGTTAGGCACACGCCATAAACCCTGATTTATATCTGCCATCCTGCAGGGCCCATGGAATTAAGCAGGATCTCAGTAGGGATGATATACACAATTTCTTTCAAAATAAACAGAATGCTTATGAACCAAGTGGTTTTAGTTTGGACTGAATTTTGCAACCAGGAGTAATTCAGAGGCTAATTACTATCTTCAGTTCACAAACACCAGCTCTATTAATACCATTGAAGGTTCAGAGCGTAGGCACCATGTGATCTCCAAATGTGCATACATAAAACACCTCTGAGAATCCGGTGTTTCACATATAGCATGTATTACAAATTAGACCTATAATTACACCAGTATCTAATTTCTTTGCTTTTCATAGTTTTGTTCACATAGGGGAAACATCCAAGTCTCCCTGCAGGCAGCTCAGCACCATCAGCTCATACTCATTTCTGTGATTACTGAGAGCACTCAACACCTCAGGAGCTGCTTGGCTAATGAAGACACTCCTGCACTTCAGTGATGGCAGGAGGGATTTCTAATCAGCTAGTAGAGCCTTCAAGTTAACCCTAAGATGGAGCTAACATCAGATTTGTTAAAGTCCCATCAATTGGAATTAAAATGCAGTACTAGGAAAGCTGACAAAGTCTTCTTACTCATGCTTCTGCAGTACAACATTCTGAACACAACAGCTTTGTAAGCAATAAAACCATCTGACAGATTATATCAGTGGTTTATTACAGAGGTGAACGACCTTGGACTGACAGAGAATGGACAAAAATTGTAGCCTTTCAGTATTTAAAGAAAGCTTACAAACAAAACAGAGACCAACTTTTTACGTAGTCTCATAGTGACAGGGCAAGGGGGAACAGTTTTAAACTCAAAGAGGGGAGATTTAGGTTAGCATCAGGAATTAATTCTTTACTGAGAGGTCAGTGAGACCCTGGCACAGCTGCCCAGAGAGCTGTGGGTGCCCCATCCCTGGAGGTGCTCAAGGCCAGGCTGGATGGGCCCTGGGCAGCCTGAGCTGGTGGGGGGCAGCCCTGCCCATGGCAGGGGGTGGGACTGGGTGGGCTTTAAGGTCCCTTCCAGCCCAAACCATTCTGGGATTCAATGAAGAACACCATACAGAAGCAATCTCTTGTGAAATAATTAGACATCTCTCACTGCCTTAAAAAAAGCCTGGAGAAATGTTCTTTCTTCATCTTTAATATATTACTTGCTTACACAGCTCTTCCTAAATGAAAGTTATTTTGCTTTCAGGACCACAGAATCATCAGATGCCGGCAACAGTTTTTGGCCATCACTGATATGGGCTATCTGTGAATCTGTATCCTGTTAGGATCCCTTTAGCCAGCCATACCTGTCCCCTCAACAAATACTTGTGTGGAAACTCACCCTTTCCCTCCCCTAGCTTTGTATTTTGCAGTAGTTCTCAAATCCAAGTCTTGATTCAGGAAAGCAGTTGAGCTACTCAGAGCTGCATCACTGCAGCGCTTTATAATATTGTTAAACCAACATTTTTCACCACCCTAAGCCTATTCTTCAAACCTCCATCCTTCCCATGCAATTCACTTTTATGAACTTTTCCTTGCTTTGCTGTTTTGAACTGGAAGAGCTTTGGTGAAAACTAGCACACACATTTATCTAAACTCCAGAATTAGCCACGTAAACTATGAATATTTTTCTTTTTTTTAGCATTTCAGCTTAAGGAGACTCCGCAAGTCTTACTTGAACTAATAACTAAGGAAAACATGAAATTATCAAATGCAATGATAATCTGTTCAAAGTGCATTGCTATTTGTTTTGCAGCAGTCTGCAAAAAATAATCAATATATAAAACAAACATTCCACAGATTTGTATGCATAGGTGTACATCTATACACACAACTCCTAAATATACCACAAAATATCTCCCTTGAGAAGCCTTGCAGACATTAAATTCATTTTTCCCTTCTTGTATTGGTATTTTAAAATAAATGGAACCATGCTCACATTCAACTATAAGAAGCTTTTCTTCTGGGCTGCTTTTTTCGTTTCTTCAATCCTGTTGCAGTAATATTAACACCGTTTGAAACAAATTATAAATCTGATTATGAATTCAAGAATATGGGCACACCCTACCTAGGTATAAGAATATGTGGTTAAAACAATAGCAGAAAAAGGAAGCAATTGTGACCAAACACCAAAGTGTCTATACTATTTCTCACAAACTCCAGTATAAACCCAAGCTGATACTTTAAATACTATACTTCAAATATTATACTTCTATATTCAGACTGGCTAGAGAAGATTCTCTATGGTTGTGCCTGGTGAGTTTGTCATCTTCCCTCTCCACAAAAGAAAACATTTACTCCAAACAAGTTATGAGATTTCCTGGCAACTCCAGTGATGCAATTTAACCATCCAGGCACCCTGCCATCAAAGTTCTGGTGCAATATTCCAACCATTATGTCAGACATCACACAACTCGCCAAAAGAATAAATGCTTTGACAGAACTCAAAATGACAAAGAAAATTAGGCTTCGCAGCCTAAACTTGTATTGAGGAAATTAAATGCTAATGATAAAAATGAATCTTCCTTTCTCCATGAAATACATTTTGAAGTACACACCTACTTAGGAGCACCATGGGCACTAGAAGCCCATCATTCTTGTTAATGCCATCCAGCACAGTACATGCAGTTACATGAAAGGGGAGCACTTATCCAGTGTCTGGTCCAAAGGGAAATCTGACCATGTGAAGCTAAAAAATAAGCAGCCTTTAATTATTTTGTACCAGATCTCAAAATTCTACTTTTCTCTGTTGACTTCTGGCCATTTGACCTCACAGTAGCTCAAGTTTAAGGCCACATCTCAATCACAGCCATCAAGTGCACAGCACACTGAATTCAAAGGCACATGAAGAAGTTACCCTGAACATGCCTTTGCTGGCAAGGCAGACACAGCCAGGTATGTCCACCTGACTTCACAGAGCACAGGAAACGCAAAGAAATACAGTATAGAGACAGCCAAACTGCCTGGAGGACAGGTCACACTCTAGACATCTGGCACCATGCTCCAGCACTCCTGCAGGCTGGGTTAAGCACTCGTAAAATTCTTCAGAACTAAACCAAGTCTGCTTGGCTTTGCTCTGCCCCACTCTACATCTAATCCAATTTTGTGTTGGAAACACGTCACATGGCTGTGTATAAATAAATCCTCGTTTTGGCCAGGGCAGTCCTGAAATCAGTCACACCCATGGCCCCTGTAAGAGTCAGGATGTCATTATACCTTGCCTTACACTAGGACACTGGATTTTCTATCCCCGCTTTGAGCATGGGTCTGACAATTCATCCCCAACACGGCAGCAACAAAAAAGCTATCAAATTAAAACACTTGCACCAGGTCACAGCGTAATGCAGGTGTTTTTACCTCTGTAGCAGGACTCAGAAGGGACATGTTTCTGCTCTGGATAATGCCCCTGGCTGTCATGTAATAATGCCAGGGAGCACACTGTAGTCAAATGGCATTCCACAGGAAGCATATCCCATATATATCTAGCAAGAAATTTGGTTGCCCTACTCTCTAGTGCATGGACTGTTTCCAAGTTATCTGAAAAGTAATTCAGCAGCAGCAGCCCAGAGTTCCCGTGGGGTAATTTATTCTGCTCCTAGCCAATAATTCTAGATATCTGCCTCCAGACAGACAAAGTTAGCCTATACAGAACGTGGTGCCATTACACCAAACTGCTTCTAGCTCTGGCAGAAATACTGCCAAGATATCACAGACATCTCTATATTATACCAGTTAGGGTTAGAATAGCTCAAGAAGTATTTCTGGACTACAAAGACAAGCACAGGCCAGAGTGTCCTCCACTAAGTTAAAGCAGTGGACACTGCCCCTCTCTTAAAAGAAGAGCCAAGAAGCTGCAGCAGCAGCATAGGAGCTGAGAAATTTGTTCCTCGAGGCATGCCTCCCCACGGGGTAGGGGAAAAGGAGACCTCCGTGGTTACTGTCTTGGCTCTCTGTCAGCAGAAAATCCCCCTGTACACACCTGACTCGATTAACAGCATAACACCATATCATCATGAGATGAATCTGACCGGTTCTTTTCCATTATGCATGCGTTACTCCGGAAGTAACGCCTCCTATTTCCACAGAAACTAAAACAGATATAAAGCACAATAATACAATTTGATAGAGCAAATTCTCAGCTACAGAACACTATTCTTCAACACAGTCACCACCATTAGCTGTGCATTTTCACCAGCAATGAACAACAGCCTGCATGTCACGCTCATAAAAATCTGCACCAGCAGAGGTGACCCACGATTGCTGCCACTACTGCTGAAACGCACCACCCACCGCCTCACTGTGCTCACAGCCACTGTTTGGCATACACTGTTTGCTCACTTCCACATTCAGCAAGCATCAATGAACGTCAACGGGCACCATTTTTTCCATATGGAGAAATCAATTCCACTCCTTTGCTCCATCCGCACTCCCATATCAGACACCATTTGGTCAGACTGTCCCTCTGCTGCCGTCTGTCACACAGCAATAGAATGTGGCAGGAAGGTTCAACCTCTACTACCATACCACCAACATCCACCTCTGACAGTGTGGGCCAACATATTAAAAAATAGGAAGCATTACTTCTGGAGCAGCCCTCATACTTGCCCAGAACTCAATGAGCATCCTATGATCTAATTTTCAATGAGTTTCTGAGCAGGTAATTAACAAGAAGCCATAGCCCATCAGCTATCAGCATTTCCCCCACCTGGGGAATTGGGTTGTTCTCATTGACCCACCCGTGTAGCAATAACACTGACAAAGGTAAAGAGCTAGAGGGAAACGATGAGCAGCTGACAACCAATAAGCAGCCTAATGAAACTTGAATAAGGTTTCAGAATTCTTTGAGCACCATAAAACATGATTTCCTTTATAGGCAATTTAAGTGAGGTGATCATTTAATTACACTTATTGCTTGGCACTTTATATACAGCCCTGACTTTTTGTTGCTCTTGAGACAACTTAAACTCTGCCAGCTGTCTCCATGACCTTCAACTGAGTGCAAATTTTGTCATGCAAAGTGTAACTTGCTTACAAACAGCAAGTGAAATAACCTTTTCCCTAAGAAATCAAACAAAAAATATTAAGAAAACACAAATAGACTATTATTAAGTCCCCCCTCCCTCCCAAACACAAGGAAGTACAAGGAAATTTCAGCTTTAAAATGATTATTCTTGATAGGCAGTTTGTCTGAATAAATTTAACTGATCAAACAGAATTAAAGTGAAACATAAGATGAATATGGGCTTTGTACATCCTAACACAGCGCAGCAGGCCCACTGAGGCTGTTCCATGCTTAGCACCACAGGATCCTCCAGGAGTTTTAGCCAAGTCCCTGCTGAGCACACACAAGCTGCACTTCTTCAGAGACCTGCAGCTCAGCTGAAGTCCTGCAGACCTTCAGAGGGGCCCACCTGCAGTACCTAGGACACAGCCTCATATTTCAAGGCCCTGTTCTAAACCAGAATTCAGTTAATTTATAATTTTTTTTTTTACAGTTCCTACTTGAAATTAGAAAATAAAGCAAGAAAAAAGCCTGCTGTAACAGATTTCAGGTCCAGAAGCTGAAATTTTGTAAAAATCAAAACCAACAAAAAATAGTCTGTGACCTGTGCTGTTAGAAGAGGGTTGGCCTATAATTGAAAGGCGCCTTTAAGAAAAGGCGGTTTTAAACAACATCAACACCTCGAAGTCAGGAGACACTGCAAGAGTATACAGTATGGCTACAAACTGAATAACTAGAGATACATCGTAAAAATGTAACATTTCTTCACAGATTGCCTTGAAATTAGATACTTCACCCTGAGAAAATAAATGGATGTTTACTCTCTAATGCCAGGCCCCTTGGATTTGTCTCCAGCCTACAGCCTCATTATGCCTGATCTTGCACATCTCTACACTTTGATTCATATCAGAAAACACTGGCGAGTGTTTCAAACTCCACTGGAAAGCAAAGAGACTTAAGCACAACGTCACGTATTTTACCACAAATGCAGTCAGAAGCCTCAGTCTTGCAACCAGACCACACGGGTGAACCCTTCCCTCCAAGCCCCAGTAACAAGGCAGTACAGGTCTGCACACCACCATCCAACCATTAGTTTCGTAGCAGAAATAACACTGACCCCTATCAGTCTATGGGTTTCTATGTGCTCCTTCTCCATAAAACCAATTAGCCCAGCAACAGCACATTGGTAAGATTGTCTGTTTTGAAGGTACACTTACTAAAAGAAAAATTGTATGTATGCATGATATTGGATGTATAAAAGTATTTTCTGCTTCTCTCTGGATGCTCTGGAACACTATCATACAGATCAAAAGCAATTTTCTCCAGTTCCAGCATCCATTGCTCCTGCATGCAAAAAACCCTAAGTTTCAGCAATTTGTCTGAAAAGTACGACTGCCCTGAAGTTCTAATACTAACTAGTCAGGAAGGAAAGCACACTTTAATGTTATTAGCATAAACAAGATTTAAATAATCAAATACAAAGAGGAAGACATAAAAAAAATATATTACACTGGATTAAAACAAATTAGCTTTAAAGCAAGTATAAATTATGCTTTATGCAGTTTAACTTACCCTGCTAGAGAAAAGTGCAAACAATATCAGGCTTCATTTACTTGGAAGAATTGTACCAGTTAACTTCATTCACTTTTCAGGTGCTGTTGTTAAAGAGATACAAAAGTATTACATCGGTTTACAAATGTTCCATCTCAATTCACACTAGGAGAGAATTCTGTTCTACCCTGAAGCAAAACATAAACTCACACCAAAATAAGTGTCCACACTACTTTGCTATACTCATGCAGCTTTTTCACAGCCTTAGCACAGATGAGAATGCATCCATCATACTTTCAACTCTTTCCTGTTGCTTACTATAATCAGATAAGACATATAACTAGATTTTGTTCTTTCCAAATGAAATTGATTGTATAATCTTCTGCATAGAAAACTTTTGTCTTATCAGTATTCAGATTTGAGTGTCTGAAAGAAAGAAAACTCCTTTTCCACAGAGTTAGGGAAAACAGGCACAAAAAAATCTGTTCAGCACATCTGTTCATATAATTTATACCTCAATTATTCCAGAAAAATGAGCTTGATAGACCATGCAGTATGCCTGCATTCTTTTTATTGCTGCTTCAAGTTTTATGTAGCAACATAACAGTAAGGTTCTCCTTAAGCCTGGTCTACACTTATCCCCTAGAATCAGATTCATTAACAATTAATGGCAACATGTCGCTTCGAAAATATGGCCTAAGGCAGAACTTCAAGGGCAGTTAAACTGGTTTGAAATCTCACGCATTTTGGCATAAAATCTTATCTTGACACAAAAGTATTTTAGAAAAAAATACGCCTTTCCTCATAACTCAGAGGGCTGTGTTAGAATTGTAAACTTCAGCTGCAATTGTGTTACATACTCATTGAAGACAACAGAAGAACAACGTCTGTTGTGCATCCTGTGAAGACCTTCAAGGAATGGAATCCATCAGATCAGACTTTCCACATCTCATACAGGTGAAACTAACTCCTGAGAACTCACTGACCACTCTGGAATGTAGCATTTTTCTGGAATGTAGCACAAAAGTCTTCCACTTAGCCTATATTTCTAGGGGACAACTTAAAAGATCCACATACACCAGATTTCTCTTTCTTCCTAAAGCAAGGGTCATCATCCTCAAGCAAGCTGCTTTCTTCTTGTCTTGGAGAGTTCAGCAGCCTCGTGCAGGCTCTGAAGGGCTTTCACCCAGCAGCATAACATTTACAATGCTAGAAAAATGGGATGCTAGCATCCACTAGTTGAAAGACAGAAGTATTTTTTCCCCAGTCTTATGGCCTAGATCTTAAAGTACGCACATGGAATTAAATTCTCAAGTTCATTTCTATTGTAGTTTTCTGTTAAAAGACAGCTTTGATGTCACCACCTGTAATCAGAAGAATAGATGAATATTAAGCGAGGCGAAGGTAAAGATAGATGCATGCTATCCTTAATGTTTCATCAATCAGATCATTATTTGTCACCTGTCTGCCTTTCCATTTTCCTAGGCAAGGCTGTGCACAAAACCCACTCCACTACAACGCAACATCGTTATGGAGTAAGTAACCAAGTTGAGCATAACTACACTGTCTGGAACCTGTGGAGATTGATCCAAGCCCTTGACTTAGCTTTAGGCTACTCCTTACACAAAGCTATGCACCAAGGTAAGCCTTTGCAGGCAGTAGTTCAAGGAACACAGGCTGCAGATACTGTCTTAATGGGCATAATGCTGAAGTAATGATATCCAACTACGAAATGACATTCAGACGCAAGACAGTGAATGGATAAAATTTAAAAATACTACTTCTTCCTCATAACTTTGGCCACAACATCACTTAGCAACATGAATTCGCAGGCACTCTGTTGCTCAAATTACAGTGATCTTGCAGATAAAATTGGTACAGCTTCAATCTGCAATCTAAGTGGTTTTCTCAACCCTATAATCAGTTTTATTGGAAAATGCACTCAGACTATTTCATTCCACAAAGAGTAAACAGACAGTTAATTTACAGTATTTTTTGTCAGCTGTGTATTTTCCACTGTGCAATTAAGCACGTGTTCACCTTTGCTCTGTTTTCTGATACATTAAGCAGCAGATACCCAGCTGAGAAACCTCAGTATCAGAAGGAACTCAGCCATAAGTTGCAGATGTGATTGCACAATTACCAAGTTAGTGACCATGGTCTCACAGAAGCCCACTACCAATGCCATCAGCAATGGCAAGCACTGCCAGGTAGTCAGGGAGGATGTGGACTGGGCAACCAAATACATCTGCTGACCAACCGTGGCAAGGTGAGTTTTATACACTCTAACTAGCATAGAGCAAGAGCATCATACAGCTAGTCATGTTGTTTATTCTGGGAACTTCTTACTGCTAAGAACTGAACACTGGATAAACATGGCTTTATAACTCATACAGTCTTGAACTCAAGACTACAAACATTTTGACAGGTCTGCCAGCAATTCTTTAAACTGATGATAATTCGCCCCACCCAGAGGGCCTCTGCTCTTAATTTTTACTCTGTTCATACAAAACCACTCTACAAATAAGGGAAGGAGATGACTCTGCAGACCAGTCAAAATTGGAAGAGATTCAAAACTTGCGCATTTCCAAATTCAGGAAAATTCACTATGGGTTGATAACTCATACAGAACAGCACTTTAAACTACAACAGATCTCTGTTACAGTGTAACATATATGTGTGACAAAAATATGAATTAAGACCTTGGAGGCTGGATCCTGCCCATCTGAAATCAACAACAGTTTTGCTTCTATTTTAGTGGGAACAGGCCACGAGTTAGCCACTCCAGTTAATGTTTTCAGCAATGTTCAACGCTTAGCAGCTCTCAATAATAACGAAAAGCTGAGTTCAGATCAAATTTGAAGTCTCGCTCTAAATGTCCTGTTGAGCACTGATATATTTTGGAAATCTTGATACCTACTGACAGATTTAAATGTAGATAATGTCTCCCTCTGAAATTCCACTCCAAGATGAACACTAGTATCTCTTGCAACCTATTCACAAACCATTCCTGAAACACAAGTTTGCCAGAAAAATCTAAGAACAGACAGGCACTTTCTCTCAAAAATGTGCAGTCATGCCATTTAAAGAGTTCATTAGTTTCACGAGATTGAAGATTTCAGCACATTATTATAGCTGCTTCTTCAAAACAACACTATATTTAGCATTGCTATTAATACAAACTCACAGCAAGAAGCCTTTGCTTCAATAGCATCTAGGTCCTGTAGCTAGAGAACCTCTGAATCATGTACAGAACTACAACAGATCTTAGCAACTATCCCTTTTGATTATTTCAGACTCTTGGGAGAACATAGATGATTCACCTTTTCTCCCCACTTAGTTTTAATGAGCCTGGCTCAGACATGACAGCATTTTACCTTGTGCAGCATCTAGTCATCTCTAACATCTTCTTTTCTATCTCAAACTTTATTCCTGTCTGCTTTTGTTACATAATCATTCCTATGGGTATTTTCACGATCTGTTATGTTGGATAGAAGCACAATGATAAGACTTAGTTATATAAGAGTCTCAAAACTACTTATACTCAAGAATCCAAATCCGTGGAAGTTTGATGGCTTCACAGTAGCATCCATTAGTACTGGAATGCAGACAGTTACCTGTGACTCAAAGAAAAACTACACGTTTTGCCATCCATCAGTCATTCACGTACACTAAAAATCACTTAGCTTTCAGAAATACTGAATAGTAACTGCATGCCAACTTTCTATCTGTGATGCTCTCATCCCATCAACACAGTTTATCTTAGGAGATGTGCTCTTTCACCTATTAAAGATCCCATTCTATTTCACACAGGTTATTCCGTAAGACAATCCTGGATCTGCAAAAGGACTCAGACAAGGAAACAATTTAAAACAGCCTTGCAACCCAAAGAAACATTTAACAAAGGCTGAAGAAAGCCACTGATGCAAGTAGCATAGTAATAGAAAAGTAGATAGAAAGGTAGCTACAGAGAAAACCCGAATACACTGAAAGAATAGAAAGCCAAATGAGTTAGCACTTACAAAAGACAGAAAAATAAGACTAAAAGCCCACTAGCAAAACAGCCGGGCACATAGCTCTGATATTCAGACAGGCATTCCCACTCACCTCTGCTAAAGCTGTTCCACGTTGCATGCAACAATTAAATTGTTTGGAACTGGGATTGTTCAGTCTGGAGGAGAGGAGGCTCAGGGGAGACCTTATTGCTCTCTACAGTTGCCTGAAAGGAGGTTGTAGTAAGGTGCGGGTCGGCCTCTTCTGCTGGGTAACAGCAATAGGATGAGGGGAATGGCCTCAAGTTGTGCCAGGGGAGGTTCAGGTTGGGTATTAGGAAAAACTTCTCTGAAAGTGGTCAGGCACTAGCACAGGCTGCCCAGGGAGGTGGTGGAGTCACCGTCACTGCAGGTGTTCAAGAAACTTCTAGATGGGGTATTAAGGGACATGGTTTAGTGATTTAACGGGTAACCTTGGTGGTAGGTAGACAGTCAGACTAGATGATCTCTGAGGTCTTTTCCAACCTTAGTGATTCTGTGGTAAACCATTTAGCCTCAAAATAGAAACGATGGTTTAGCATGATTAAAAAAAAATCACAGCCATGTGAGTGGCATGCTTCAAAATAGAAACCAAGTTCAGTGTAAAAGAATCACGCACTCAAGCATCCTTACACTCCACAGTTCCAATTTCAAGAGCGTCCTTTCTTCTTAAACCTACTTGGCCATACAACTGGCATGCAGATTTTACATTGCTATGGACCTGGTTTTCATGAGTGAATTATGAAAGAAAATATCTTGTGTTACTGCAACAAAGCTCAAAGATTATTTTAATTAGCATTCTTTTTTCAAGTTTGATCTAACATAAAAGAAACAAGAGGAATATAAATTGTGCCTTGGGCTGTTCACTGAGCACTCATTTCTGTACATTCAACAGGTTGAGTTCACTGCCCATTACAGTTCATTTATGCTGTCTCCAAAAGAAGGAATGAAGACATTTTCTTGACACAAACAAGGGTCATCTATTAACCTTCCCACACACTGCTAACAGAAGCCCCTGGAAAACACGACAGTAAATTATTTCTTAAGCAGCAGGAACAAAGGTAATCCAAGGTTTGGTGCTTGAATGTAAAGCCCTGGCAGCAGCCATGGCTTTCTAAAAGGAAATGACGCCCGAGGGCCGCTAGGGTGAGCTCTCGCCCAACAAACGGAGCCAAGTCCCTGCTGTTTGCATCGTGCCCTGCTCTGCAAGTCGCGAACTTGACAGTTTTCCTTCTCACTCTTTCTATACTGAAACTTCTGTCCGACATAGAGTGGCTGCATGTGCCTGACTTCAAAGACGGGATCGGTTTCATTGCTTTTTAAAAAACACTCCACTGGAGCTGACCCCAAAAATTCAAAAGCACAGCACCTGGCTGAAACCACTGGAGCAAAGGGAGCTCCTAGCAGAAGCTCCATCTCACGCCCTTCTGCTGAACTGTTTCACCTTTAGACTTTGTTCTGCTGTGGAAAAATAGCAATCACAAATTTGAATAAGGCTTAACTCTGAGAGAAGTAATATTCCCTGTGACATGTTTTGTACTCTTAGCCACAGACATTTAACACTGCAGGTGCAGATTTTCACGATACTGAAACTCAGAAGTTTTAGCATCTGCAGAACCTGGAAGGTTCTAATAATGATCATAACGGTTCTTGTATCTGTGCAGTGATATTCTAGTCACAATTCTTCACTTCCACAGCTTTTGCCCTTTATGGTAAGGGCAAAAGTCCGTACATAAAACCCATTCCCTTCTGCCAATTCATCTACTACAGGAATACAGAACATGAAACTTCTAGAGATACCCTGAAGACTTGAAAAACACTCAGGGCAGGGGGGAAACACAGATTACTGCTTTTTCACTACCAGTGCCAGCTGCAGTGCCATGGTCAGACTCAGGAGAAATGGCAAAAAGCAGAACAAAGGCCAAGTGATACTTGAAGAACAAGCACTTTCTACTGAACTCAGAGCAAGGCAGAAATAAAAATTAATTGTGGAAGCATTATACTGAATTTTAAGTCACTATTTGATATACTTTTAATAGTTTAACACTAAAAACAAAGCAGCAAATGATACAGGTGAAGGACTCCCCAATACGACTTTAACAGTGGTATGAACAACCTTAATGCGGAAAGAAACATTTATACCAAGAGTGCTTACTGAAGAAACTATTTGGACTCCAGTCCTTCAGATGTTTCAACTCCATGTCTGAACACGTGAGCAGCCTGCCTGATAGCAGCAAATCTTTCCTCAGACTCATAGGACTTGCACGTCAGTATGAGCACAATGTCTCCCGCACATGTAGTGTCTGAAATTGTCAGACATTTCAGAGCAAGTTCCTACAAGATGCTTTGGACCTCCTGGAAATCCCTGAATCTTGAATCCACAGAAAGTCACAACTCATCTCCAGTCCTCTCTTCAGGCATGTAGGTCCAAAATTGCTGCTTCCAAAATGCTCCCCTAGCAATTGCCTGGCCTTGAAACCACCTAAGCTCTGTCAGCACCTCAGTTTTCATTCTGAAGCTCTGAGCACTGAAAGTTTCTGGTACTGCCAAATACTTATTGTGTCAACTAGTGACAAACCTCAGAGCAAACATCCCTCTGTCTTTCATGCCTGAGAGATTTCAGTCCAGAAAGGAAGCCCAGAGCATATTTCATAGATCAGGTTTCAAAAAGGGTGGAAACTGCTGCCTTGCTTCAGAAAACAGCTGGTATTCCTAACGTTCACCCTGCTTTCATTCAGCAAATCAATTCAGCAATTAAATTACTAATCCAAACTGAGAGAAACTTCAGCTCAATTCCTTCCACGCTTTAGGGTATTCTCCTATCTCTCACCACCCTGAATGGTGATCTAAAAATGGTGGGGACAAGGAAGAGGAGCTTGAAAACATACAGGCAACTTGCAACATTTTAAGCAATTTTTCCACTTCTTGTGATGAATGACAAAGGATGAACTTGACTGACCATTTTGGTGCCTAGAGCTCCTTTCCAGGATTGATTCTGACTGTATTCTATACTCAGTGCATTCAGGCTTCTAAGCCTTCGAGTTGGTCGGGTTAACAAAACATCTATAAAACATATGTAGTATCCAGGAATGGCCACCTTAGATAAGCCCAGTATCTTCTCTCCAACAGCAGATACTGCAGATGCCTAGGCAAAAATACAAGGACAAGAGGAAAATAAACCAATAAAAGCCCAGACTGTTCCCGTTTGCACTACTTAGCTCACTGTTTCCACACTTAATTGGCTTTTCATAAGTAAGCAAAGGATGTCTTACAACATTGAGACCAATAAAAAAAATAAATCGAAGAGTTTACCAAGTCTTTAAATAAAATGAATGACAGTGTCATACAAGAACTCCTTAGGATCTGGTCTGATGCTGTTTTAGATGCTGTTGGTTTTTTCCCACTATTTGAAGGGCTCATGGACACATACAGTAATAATTTTTCTCAGGATGAGTGTTCCCGTTCTTTAGCCATTATGATTCACCTCCAGGGTAAGGAAGATGCTCACTACAGCTCATGAACTATGGACCCACTGCCACAGGTGCTTCATACCACTCTGATGCTCACTACTCTCTGAAAAGAGGGCATACACACAGACACTATCACATCAAAAAAATAATGTGATGGGACACTGGATATCTGGCATCATCCATTGCACTGCTACACCATGGGAAAAGCCAGATTCACAGCCTCATACTAAGAGGATCTACGGATCCTTGGTGGCTTTCTGGAAAGATCCAGAGATATTCAGAGATACTCAGTTGCACAAACTGCCACATTTTGGAAAACTAGGAAAAGAGGAGCAAAAGCAAAAATATAAAAGGTTGCCTTCTACTTGAGCATCAGTCAGATGCAAGTGCTCTGTGCTTATTGTTTTCCTTCACATGCATATCACTCACAGCACCTCAAGACCTAAATGCCACTTCAGCTACCTTTTTCATGCAGCACTCCGTTGTGTTCTGAAAACTAAATGTACGCACACCTAAGAAATAACATGAATGATAAATACAGCAAAAAAACTTGTAGAACACTTGGCTGAACACAGCTTTTCACAGTACAGAAGGAAATCATTACCTTTTTAGTTAGGATCCTCCACTCTTAAAACTAGAGCAGTGCTGGGAGTCCTATGTAAGGTACATTCCAGGCTTCTCTATCATTGAAAGAATCACAGAACCATGGGGTTAGAAGGAACCTCTGGAGATCATCTAGTCCAACCCCCTGCTAAAGCAGGTTCTCTACAGTAGGTTGGACAGAAGAGTATCACCTTATCCTCTTCATAAACTCCTGCTCTTTACCACATTCTAGTCTGGTGCATGCTAGACCTGATATAAACCGATTTCATTACAGTGTGCCTTGCAAATGCACAAGCAAAATCTCCTCAGACAAGTTCTTAGCAATCCCAGGCGAAGTACTGCAAAGTCTAACAACAGACATACACAAAGTAGTTCAAACTCACAGGACCAGTGACAGTGATACAGTGTGTGTGCATATTTAGTAGGAAATGTATCTTTCCAGTGCACTGTGTGCACATGCAGTAGAAAATGTATCTTTCTAGTATGGCCGAATCTAAGTGTCATAGTAACAGAAGGTTGCTGAAGACAATGAAGTTGTTGAAGTTGTCTGATGAAGAGCTGTCCTTGCCAATGTTAAGGAACAAAGACTGGTTTGTGGTGACAGGCAGCAGATCGTACCCATGACAACGACACGGTGATGAAGATGATCGTAGTGAAGAAGATTCCTCACCAACCACCAAGGGACCCCCACAGCTGCCCCACACAACTTCAACGGAGGACATTAGCATATATTCATTAGTTCCTGGAATAGTCTTGCATATGTATAGAATTCTGGGAAAACGTAGTGTTTATGCAAAGTTTGACAATTTTGGAAACAAACTTTCTAACACCAATTCAGTAATTAGAAGGCAGACATTATTTATTTCGACATTGGGAGTAGCGGGTGTCACAGCACCACCGGATACTCAACTCCCTACAGAACACCCTCCCTTATGCACCTACAAAAATATACATAAATGAGTACAGCTAGAACCCCCTATCACAGGCAGAGCCTAGGAAGATGAGCTGGCCAATTATTCAGTCCTGAAAGGCAATATTGAGACTTCTTTTAAAAGACATCAGCAGTCTGCAACTCAGATTATAAAATTGTTCTTGAGCTTTTTAAGCAAAAAGTGTGCAGAAATTAAATACATTTTAAGTGAAAATTCTACCAAGATTTGCTTAAGGCATTGAAAGCAGTGCCTGACAGCATGTTCATATCTTTAAAATAGCTAAACAACTTTTAAAGTTTAATATTCAGTGAAAGTTCTTTTCTTCAGTTTCCAACCTCCCTGCAGAGAGATAAAACTTTCTTTGTGAGAGCCTAAGTACGCAGCTGCCTCGTTCTTACGTATCATCGTGCCCTGGGCAGCACCACTGGGCTTCACAGAAAGCAAACAGTGCAATCGGCGTGAAGGAATCAACGCCTGGCCTCTAAATCCAGAGCACAGAACAGAGATTTATCAGGTTCCACGTTATCTTCAAAAACAACGTTTTACATTGTATAATCATAAAAGTAATCAATGAGATTTGGACTCCAGCAAATTTAACCAGAAGTATTTCTTCACAGAAGAGGAGGTGAGGCGTTGGAACAGGCTGCCCAGGGAAGTGCCGGAGAAGCCATCCCTGGAGGCAGTGCAGAGGTAGGAATGTGGTGTTCAGGGCTGTGCTTTGGTGGTGGACTTGTGGCGTTATGTGGACGGATGGACTTAATCTTGAAGGTCTTTTCCAAACCAAATGATTCTGTGAACACTGACGGTCCCCGCACGAAGCACCGCACCAGAGGGGAGCGTGAGCCGAGGCCGCGACAAGGCACTGGGCCCACCTGAGGCGGCCCTATCATAGCGCCCCCCTCTCCGCGGACTCCCGCGAAACAGCGAGGACTATAGCTCCCAGCGTGCAGCGCGGCGCAACGCGCTGCTCGCCGCGCCTGTTCACGTCTCAGTTTGCGGCTGCTCCCTCTGTCACTGGGACCTGAGGACGCGGGGACCGGAAACGCTGGTTGCCAAAGCAACAGAAACCCCGCTCAACATCCCGGGTGCTCCCGGAAACAGTAAGGACTAGTATGCCTATGTGGGGTTCGTTCTTTGCACCACATCAGCCGCGAACCACCGGCCACGATACCGGACACTGACGGACTATCAACTAAAGCAACGGCAGCCGGGCGCGACGGTTAAACCCTCCCCCACGGACGCGATTGGCCGAGCGCGGCTCCGCCCAGCCAATCAGCGCCGGCCACGCTCCGTCCGCAGGAAACCGCACATGGAAAGCCTCGATTGGCTGTGACTGCTCCAAGTCCCACCCTACAGCGCTCGCTATTCGCTGCATGTTTGGCGTGGTGCGCTGCGATTGGCCAGGTACGGAGAACTCCGCTCGCTCTCCGCCGGGGCGCATTTAAAAGTCGGAGGGGGAGGGCCACCGCGGCTCTTACGGGCTG
>WBMW01000984.1:195891-250057 GCA_013396635.1 Penelope pileata
GCTGCTTGCTGTGTGGAGGTCAGCATTGGGGACAGGCATTCAGGAGTTCTCAGCTGGGTTTTGTCTAATCTGAGTGGCTGCATGAGACTGGTGAATTCACAGGGAGCTATTTTTGTATGTTAGTGTGTGGTAACTAGTGTCAGCTGAGTGCCTACTGACTGAAGAGCTCCATACCTATGAAGTGCTTCAGCTCCTGTTTAGCATGCCACACACTGAGGATTGCAGTCATTATAGCATTTCTGTGTTTTTTTCTGGGCTTCTTAGTGAAGTAGTCTTCCTTGCAACCATGGGTTTTCACCCAAGTTTTAGAATGTGGTTGTGCAAATGAGGCTCTTCCAAATTTTGCTTGGCCCTACCACTTGTAGGCTGTTTTTGTCAGTGGCTGAGAGTCTTGCTGTTGCTGTGGTTAGACATTACTGCTGTTGTTAGGTCATAAAATTAGCGATAACTGTATGTAGGCAAGACTGCTTGACAGGTTTTGATTGCTCTTACAGAGAAGAAGAAGCTATCCAGCTAGATGGCCTAAATGCATCCCAGATCAAAGAAATCAGAGAAAAATCTGAGAAGTTTGCTTTTCAAGCAGAAGTTAACAGAATGATGAAACTTATTATCAATTCTTTATATAAAAACAAAGAGGTGAGCATCTTTATCAGTAGAACTTTCTAGAACTGTTTGTGTTGTTGAGTTTAACAGGTTGTTTCCATTTCAGATTTTCCTGAGAGAACTTATTTCAAATGCTTCAGATGCTTTAGATAAGATACGCTTAATATCCCTGACTGATGAAAATGCTCTTGCTGGTAACGAGGAACTCACTGTCAAAATCAAGGTATGAAATGGTGGGTGGGTAATCACTTACTGTAGAGCAGTGGCAGGGATATAAGAGGACAGTGCATCGTTACATTATTGAGCTTATTGCTTAATGGGCTACATCGGGACCGTAGCAACTGGCTTTATGAAACAGCATTCTTCTATCTACTGGAAGGTAGTGGTTTTTGTAGGCAGAGATGTTTGAATAGCTAATAGTCTCCTCAACACTTCTCCATACTAGGGTGTATTGTCTTAAGGTTCCACATGAAGTCATACTGTCTCTTTTTCTCTTTTCTAGTGTGATAAAGAGAAGAACATGCTTCATGTTACAGATACGGGTATTGGCATGACAAAAGAAGAGTTGATTAAAAACCTGGGTACCATTGCGAAGTCTGGTACAAGTGAATTCCTAAACAAGATGACTGAAATGCAGGATGATAGCCAGTCAACATCTGAGTTAATTGGCCAGTTTGGTGTTGGCTTTTATTCTGCTTTCTTAGTAGCAGACAGAGTTATTGTTACATCAAAACACAACAATGATACTCAACATATTTGGGAGTCAGATTCAAATGAGTTCTCTGTGATTGATGACCCAAGAGGAAACACTTTGGGACGCGGTACAACCATAACGTAAGTATCAAGTTTCCTTGGATTTCAAAAATTTTCTTAGCTGAAATGGATGGATGTTTAGTATTGTGATGACTATATGTAGTGTTTGATTCTTGGAGTATAGTTCTTTTCTGTTTGATAGAAAAGGTGTAGTTTGAAAGCCCTGTTTTTTACACTTCTCTGAGCACATATATTTATTTGATCTAGGGCTCCTGAAGTTATTTTCAAGTCTTATTACTACTGAAAGGTAAGACATCAGCATGGCAATGCCATTTGTTGGCAGCAAAAAGTTCATCTTGGTGCTCTAGTTACAAAGGAAGTCAGTGGCAGTACATTAAGGTCCTAATGAACATCAATATGATTTGAGGTTTTCATTTAGACTTGTGAGTGTTGTGTTCTGCCTCAGTTGTTAAAAAATGATTCTCCCTTCTAGCTGAAGCTTCTTAAAGATGGTGATTTTTGAGAGAACGAAGCGTTTAGTAGTTCAGCTGCAATGGCATAAATTTCAATCAGTACAGCTGCAACAGTGGAAAGACATTTCCTTCTGTAAAATTACTTTAAAATATTTGTCCAGCACTCTAATTTTCTTATTTTTCTTTAGCCTTGTCTTGAAGGAAGAAGCATCTGATTACCTTGAGTTGGATACCGTTAAAAATCTAGTCAAGAAATATTCACAGTTCATAAACTTCCCCATATATGTATGGAGCAGCAAAGTAAGTGTATTTAACAAAGCATTCTATGTTATAAGCTGTGTATCATAGCTCATGATCTTTCAAGGACCAGATCTTTCAAGAAGAGTAAAAGCATACTATACGATGTTTACTTGTCTAATTTGTAACTAATGTTTTTGGGGAGAAGGAACTGGCTAGTATTTTACCAGCTACTCACTAGCCAAAAGTTAATGCATTGTTGAAATCACAAACTTCAAAGGAACTTTGTGGTGTTATGCCTCAGTTTTAACAAAGAAGCAAGGTTGTGCAAATTAGGACCAAAGATCTTTGTTCAGCTGGCTTTGTTTAGTAGCTGGAAGCTTTTTTTAAGCTCCCAGGGAGGGCTGTGGTTAGGTGTCCTACTGAACGTAAGGCAGCTTTTTAACTTTTAGGCTTGGTTTTATTTTTTTTTTCTTGGTGTAGTACTAACCTGAAATCTTTCTGAAGCTCTGACAATCTCAAAAATTGAGTACAGTGATCTCCTAGTGTACTGAAGGATAGTGTGCATTCATGAAAAATGCAGTTTAAGAAAAACAGCTACTGAGAAGTGTTATTTGCCTCTTACAAGCACAAATTAAACTAGTGCTGAGATGTAGCTATCTGGGAGAATGCTAGAAGATAGTTGGTAAGAATTCTAAGTCCCCACTTTGGATTGTCTCTTTAGACAGAGACTGTTGAAGAACCTATTGAAGAGGAGGAAGCCAAGGAGAAAGAGGAAACTGATGATGATGAAGCTGCGGTTGAAGAGGAGGAGGAAGAGAAGAAACCAAAAACTAAGAAGGTAAGATGTCTCAGACTAGAGAAAGTCTTCTAACTCATGTCAGCAGATACCTTAGCAGTTTTCGTAGGTATCCTAGAGGTGCACTTGAGTACTGTGTTTTCAAACAGTGCTGCTGTTGACATCTTGTCAGGGAAAGAAGATGGTAAATCAGACTTGGTTGAAATAAGGTAAATGAGTGTCAATAGCCTTGTGAGGCAGTAGTCCTGGAATTAACTATAGATACTTGCAAGTTTATGCAGTGAACTGTTCGAAAGTGATTGTGAACTCAAATGGACTTGACACTGGTTAATGTGAAGATATTGTGTTGGAAAGTTCCTCTCAGAGGGGCAGTAGAGCAGAAATCACAATACTTGAGTGTTAAATGTGCATAAGGTACACTCAAGTGTGGACTTGATTCTTTTCCCTTGCAGTCATGAGCACATATTTGAATGAGAAAATCCAGGCCATTGCCTAATTTATTTCTAATACTCAAAACAAGTATTTTCTAATGCTGTTAGGTGACTTATGCATTAGTGGAGTCTGTTTACTTGACTTAAAACCTGAACTAAAGAAGGAATGTTTATTCTGATGTTTACATACCTAGGTGGAGAAGACTGTCTGGGATTGGGAGCTCATGAATGACATAAAACCAATCTGGCAGAGACCATCTAAAGAAGTGGAAGAAGATGAATATAAAGCTTTTTACAAAACCTTTTCCAAGGTAAGCTCAGAGCCTTGAGATTCTTCCAAACTAATAGGTTTGAGGAAGGGCTGGCCCCTCTGATTGTGAGAAATAAGGCTTTGTAGAAACAAGTCTTCCTATGTTATGAATGGAAGAGTATTAACTTGCCAATACTTAGCCAATGTAGTTTTTACAAAGAACTCTTTTCACAGGAGCATGATGATCCAATGGCATATATCCATTTCACGGCTGAAGGGGAAGTAACTTTCAAATCAATCTTGTTTGTCCCTAATTCTGCTCCACGTGGCTTGTTTGATGAGTATGGATCCAAGAAAAGTGATTTCATTAAGGTAAGGCCTGGAGATGCCTATTGCTATGGTTTGCACTTAAAAACGAGTGAAATAATGGATGTTTTCTTTTGTTTTTCAGCTGTATGTTCGAAGAGTATTCATCACTGATGACTTCCATGACATGATGCCCAAATATCTGAACTTTGTTAAAGGTGTTGTAAGTATTAAGCCTTACTTGCATTTGTCTGTTTTTATCTCCAAATTCTGCTAGCCATACTTACAATGTTCCTTTTTGAACTAGGTGGATTCTGATGATCTTCCTTTGAATGTATCTCGTGAAACACTCCAGCAGCATAAGTTACTAAAGGTAAGATTAAGTGGTCTTAAATCAAGCATTGCTGTTTTCAGGCTCTACTTCTGTTTATGTGTGAATCAGGAACATAGTGCCTTCAATCCCTTCTTTGTTATAAGGCTGAATTGAGGGCTCTTATTGCTATAACTTGGCACTGTCTTTTTCCTAGGTGATCAGAAAGAAACTTGTTCGTAAAACTCTTGATATGATCAAGAAAATTGCAGAAGAGAAATACAATGACACGTTCTGGAAAGAGTTTGGAACTAATGTGAAACTTGGCGTTATTGAAGATCATTCAAATCGTACACGACTGGCTAAACTGCTTCGCTTCCAGTCCTCTCATCATGAAAGTAACCTTACAAGCCTTGACCAGTATGTGGAGAGAATGAAGGAGAAACAAGACAAAATTTACTTCATGGCAGGTGCCAGCAGAAAGGAGGTAAGTATGGGAGGGATAGAAGACGGGGAGAAAATGCTACTGTTCCTGGTCTTACAGCGTGAAAAATATCTGGCAAATAAAGTTTAAGATATGTGGCTTCTCCATGCTTAGATTACTACTGCTGTTCAGTTTTCCTTGTGTTAATGTTTGTCAAATAGCTGGAGAGTTGTCAGTAGCTGCTGGTATCAGCACAGTTTAACAGGCATCTTGCTCTGTTCTCAACTTAGGCTGAGTCCTCGCCATTTGTTGAACGCCTTCTGAAAAAGGGCTATGAAGTGATCTATCTGACTGAACCTGTAGATGAATACTGCATTCAGGCTCTGCCAGAGTTCGATGGCAAGAGGTTTCAGAACGTAGCAAAAGAAGGAGTTAAGTTTGAAGAAAGTGAAAAGTCCAAGGAGAGTCGAGAAGCCCTGGAGAAGGAATTTGAACCACTCTTGAACTGGATGAAAGACAAAGCTCTAAAGGACAAGGTACAAATGTCACATTGTATGTAACGCTTATTGGGAAGTGTACAAATGCAAACTGAAGTACAAGATGTCAGTTCTATCTCCTCAGAGTATGCAACAAGAACTTTCCTGTCTGTCTTCTATGGGTTAATAANTGCATATTCTGAGGAGATAGAACTGACAAGAACTTTTGTCTGTCTTCTATGGGTTAATAAACATGTTGTTTAAAAACAAAGTTTGGGAAGATGAGTTAGAATGTTGTCTTGAGGCTTTCAGAAAGCATTGAAGTGGCCCCACGATAGAAAACTTGAAGTTTTTGCTTTATTGGAGTGGTTCTGTGAATTAATATCAAGCATATTTTCTACAGATAGAGAAAGCTGTGCTGTCTCAACGTTTAACACAGTCTCCATGTGCACTTGTGGCTAGTCAATATGGATGGTCTGGTAACATGGAAAGAATCATGAAGGCTCAAGCTTACCAAACTGGGAAGGACATATCGACAAAGTAAGCTTTGGTTATGTAGCAGTAGACAGAAAGTGTAGGTGATGGATGTGCTTGCTTGGTGGAGCACAGCAAGCTTCCTCTGTGTTTTTGAGGTCATTTACAGATGAGTTGCAAGCTGTATTGCAGTCATGGTTTTAGAACCTGGTATGTAAATCTCTGCCTACTGGGCTCATCAGTGGTATTTGCATCTGTCACTTGATGATAGAATAAACTATTGAAATTATCTCAATGCTTGTAGAGCTTAGCTAGTAATAAAGGGAGCGAGACAAGCTTGTTTCTGTTGTCATCAGCATACATAGGTTTAAGGTGTGGCTGGGCCTGATGCTTCAGAACTTAGTGATGTGACTTCTGTTCTTTGCAGTTACTATGCTAGCCAAAAGAAGACATTTGAAATAAATCCCAGACATCCTCTCATCAAAGACATGCTGAGGCGAGTCAAGGTAAATAACAGTCGCGATACATGGACTGCATGGCTGTCTACAACTGAATTAACAGCTGTGTTCATGGTTTCTTTTGATGTCTCTGCATTAGGAAAATGAAGATGACAAAACAGTTTCAGATCTTGCAGTGGTGTTGTTTGAAACTGCAACTTTGAGATCAGGGTATATGCTACCAGACACCAAGGAATATGGAGACAGGATAGAAAGGATGCTTCGTTTGAGTTTAAACATTGACCTGGATGCAAAGGTTAGTTGCCTGCCACTTGCAGATGATAATGGATTTACATGTCTGCTTTCTAAGACGTAGCATCTATCTAGTTTCCTGTGTTGATGTGAACCAGTTCTGGTTCTTGGCTGGGAAAGTGACGAGTTTCCTGCTCATGTTCTATTCCACAATGGGTGGTGGTTGCTTGGGATTCTGCTGTTGCGTTATGCTTGTCAAGTATTGTCCTGTCTTTAAGTGGTGGTTTTATGGGAGTAAATTAGGGGCCAGACATGCATGTGCTGGTTTTATTAATGGAGAAACTCATAAGTTGGTATAGGTCTTCCCATAGTGCTGTGCAGGAACATAGATGCTGGGTATCCTGCCAGGAAAAAGATGATAATGCGTCAGTGCTGAAGAGAACCTGGATTCTCCTTCACATAACCCCTGGGACACATTATGCCAGTAGTTGCATAGCCTGTATTTAGTCTGCAGCTAGGAAACATTCTAAGCAAATGAGGCTCTGAATGCTTAGTGGAATGCTTGTGACCCCTCCAACAGGTGGAGGAGGAGCCTGAAGAGCCTGAAGATGCAGCTGAGGAAGCAGAGCAAGATGAAGAGGAGGTGGATGCTGATGCTGAAGACAGTGAAACACAGAAGGTAAGGTCTGAAGTTTGACTCCGGTTTTTTAAAACACAGGAAGTTTTTTCTGGTGCTGTGAGTGTAGTAATTACTGTTAGGTTTTCCTAGATCTTCTTGAAGAGAAGGAAAACTGCCGTGCCAATGACTTTTTCCTTCCTTATCAAATCATGTTGTAAGAGGAAAACTCTTAGAGGTGTTCAGTATTTGGAGTGAAGCTGGGGATACTGTAACAGAGTGCCCCAGGGCAGGCAAACAGCAGCGCAAATCCCCTCCTGAGCTTGCTGTGACCTGTTGGATTGCCACAGCCTGCGGGCAGTGGCATTACCAGGTTGGCTGGTACGTGGCAGACTTGGAACAACACTGCCTTGACTTTGATGTCTGCAGTTCTCAGGGTGCCTCAATGTGCCAGGCTCTCCAGTGTTGGTTTCTCAGGCACTGTCATTTTCAAGTCCCTCTGAAGTCCCAGCTGGCCCTGCTTGCTGAGGTTGCCGTTGGAGGAGTTGTTGTGTTTGTGCTAGTCACAGGCTGCAAAGCTTCTACAGGTGTTTGCCTCTTAGCTGTCAGGTTACCTAAAAATAAATATGATTGAGGAACTATACTTTACTATAGCTGTCGTATTGGTTTTGATGCAATCACTGTGGGGCTTGACAGCAGCATATGATGCAATGACAGCAGTAACTAAGGGAAGGGAAGGACGTGCTCTCCTAATCGGATGAGTGTCCCTGCAGTTGACATGGAGATTTGACTGTAGACTGGAAGCAGTTGTGCTTCTCAGCTCTGTGGTTGAGTAGAAATAGGGCTATTAACAATATTAAGGCTGAACCTGAAAGGTTAGCTGAAAGTAGTGCAGATGAAATGGTGAACTAGATCTGCTGCTAACACCTGAGCAAACTGGAGAAAAGGAAATCTGTTTTCCACTTGAACTAGCAAAGACTTAACATGCCATCCTGTGACCAGCAGCGCGTGACTCCACCTTCTCCAAAGGTTCCCTTATTGGTTAGCACTTTGGATAGCATCAACAGTACTTCAGTTCATCAGAGGTGGCTCTGGTAATGTTTGCACTTGGTAAAAGCAACGTTCTGATTCTTTGTCTCCACAGGAATCCACAGATGTAAAAGATGAACTGTAAACTGCACATGCCTACCATCCTGCACTGGGGGGTTAGGAGAGGATGTGAATTAGGTTTTGTTTTTCTCCACTGTAAAAGTTTGAGGGATGGGATGGGGTTAAGGGCAAAGGAGGTGTTTTTTTTTTTTTTAAGTTGACTTTTCTAAGAAAACATTCCTCATGAATGTAAATTTGTATTATTTAACTGACTTGGTGTAAAATCTTGTCATGTACAAAATAAAATGTTCCCAAACACCAGTAACTCTAAATTTTGTGTAAGCTCATCTTTGCTTAGTGCTGCAAAGAACTGAAGGGATGGGGATGGTCTTGCGTGTTCATGTCCTTTGTACTGTTTCTGTCCTCATACCTTTCCACAGGGGCACAGCTGCACTTTTGGCTGCTGTGCATTTCACAGGTGTATGCTGAAGGCTGGGCTTTGTGTTAACAGGCCTGCTGTGCTGTTCAGTGCAAGTGTACCTGGTATCTGGAGTTGTATGGAAACCTGTTAGTGTCGAGTAAGTCTTCAAGCTTGAAGTTGTGTAACTACTGTTGCCTGAAGAAAAGATGGGGCCTCCAAAAGTAGCAGTAGAATTGCAGTTCTGCTGGCATGCATGGAAAAGCAATTTTGTAAGGAAAGCGCTGGTTGTAGCAGGGTTCCTGAAATCTATTTAAAATAGGGTAGCCCTGGATTGTATGACTTGATTGCACTTGACAGAGCAGGCAGTGGTAGCTCTTACAGCTGAGATGAGCAAAAATGATTCCCTTTGAGTTCCAAGGCTTGAAGGGCAACCAGACGTGCTTTACTGTCTGGGAGACGACTCCATGTTCTGCTGTAGTGATGCTGCCTTTAACTCAAGGAGCTTTCCAAACAGCTACAGTCATCCTAGTTTCTCCTTTTATAATGTAAAGTTCTCAGCTGTTAATTTTGAACTCTTGTTCTATGTCTCTACCTACTATGACAATCCACCAAAGTATTCCAGCTTAGGTCTGACACCAAATGGAACACCGTGTCATGCAGACAAGTTGAGCTGGTGGCACCACTTTCTCTTCCTTGTATTGTATGAGCTTGAGGTGATGTTTGGATGAAGCACACTACCCTCCCTCAATGCTTCTGCTTTGGAAACAAATATTCACAGGGTTGGGAGAAAGTGTTCATATGGACTTTTCCTTTGCCTTCCTCTGGGAAAGCACTTAGGAGTAGTGCTTGACAAGTAGCTCTCAAGTAGAGTTGTTTACTCTTTTGAATGCCTATAGTTAACTTCCTAATTAGGTGAGCTTAAGAGGTTAGATGAAGGTGCTGACCACTGAGCTCAAGAGGTTACTTTCTGTTTACTTTCAGGCTTGTGTGTCGCCCAAGTACTCTGTTTCCATGTAATATGGACACATGCTGTATGTTAGTCTGGTTATTGAGTTAGGGCTTATTCAGAAGCATAGAGCAGCAGGATGCATTTGGAAATAGAGCTGAATGCATGGCAACTTTCTGCAGCCCTTACATCTGAAGTAGAATGCATCTCGTGCTAGGAAGCAACAGCACAACGATGGAGGTGATATTCTGAAAAACGTGAGTAACTTGGTCAGACTTAGTGAGTCCTGTCTCTTTCAAGGGATAACTGAAAATGCTGTTACTGAGAATAGGAGCAAAGCCCTGCTGAACTGTCTCATCTTTATTCAGCGTGCTGGTTCTTCTCAAATCATGCTGAGGTGAACAGGTTGCTTTTGCTTAGGTGCAGTGAAAAAAAGACTCACCAAAAGTGAGCCTAGTACAATGTTTTCCACTAGATGAATTTCATTTGGGCTCAAACACGAGATGTAATCAATGCCTTTCTCCACTGCTTTCAGTGGTAATGATGCCTGTGATCTCAACGCTAAGCAGAGGCTGCANTGCTGGTGATGTCAAGCTCAGTGGTGTGTATTACACATTCAAACGAAGGGATGCTATCCAGAGGGACCTCAACGAACTCGGAAGGTGAGCCCATGTGAACCTCAAGAGGTTCTACACAGGAAAGTGCATGGTCTTCCACTTGGGTTGGAGTAATCCCAGGTATGTATACAGACTGGGAGAAGAACTCCTTGAGAGTAGCCCTGCAGTAGCTCCAGAGGACGGCCACTAAGATGATCAGAGGGCTGGAGCACCTCCTGTACGAGGACAGACTGAAAGAGCTGGGCTTGTTCAGCATGGAGAAGAGAAGGCTGTGGGGAGACCTCACTGCAGCCTTCCAGTATTTAAAGGGAGATGATAAACAGGAAGGGAACCAACTTTTTGATGCAGGTAGGCAGTGATAGGACAAGAGGGAGTGGCTTTAAACTGAAGGAGGGAAGGTTTAGATTGGACGTCAGGGGAAGCTCATTACCAAGAGAGTGGTGAGGCACTGGCTGCTGAGAGAACCTGTGGATGCCCCATCCCTGGAGGCATTCAAGTCCAGGTTGGATGGGGTTCTAGGCAACCTGATCCAGTACCAGATCTGGAGGATGGTGGCCCTGCCTGTGGCAGGAGGGTTGGAACTTGATGATCCTTGGGGTCCCTTCCAACCCAGGCCATTCTATGATACATCCGGTAACTTCCTGCATGGACCTAGGTAAGAGGATTTGCTTTAGGGGTTGGGAGAGACTCTTGTGTGTGTTGTGACTGAGGCACTGTCAGTGCAAAGCCAGGGCAGAGTCCCGATCCACGGTTCTGGAGTCCTGTGAGGGGCTGGAGACAGACAGAGGGGGTGGTAACAGTGAAAGGAAGAGCCTCAGGAAGGGAGCTGTTTTGATGTACAGTACCCTGCGTTCTTGGCAAGGCAGCAGCAGTACAGCCCTATTTAAACTGAAAATCAGAGTTTGGTACTCCGTAAGATTGAGCCCTAAATCCAAGCATTGGAGTGTGGTAAGCCTGCAAGCAGAGAGGATCACAGCAGCACTCCAGGGGGATGGGGAAAGGAGCTCCCAAAAGGGAAAAGAGTCCCCACTATTGCGCCTAAAAGTAGTCCCCTGGGAGGAATGACAAGAAATTGGAAAAACAATCCCACAACAAGAAACAAAGATAAAAAGACCATAGGTAGGTATTGCGCATTCGTATGACCCAAGGAACCAATACAATGGGCATCACAATTTTGGCCAAAATACAGATCTGATGAGGACTGGGTGTGCCAAGACAATTCTTACGGAAAAAGGGCCACAAAGAGGAAGAAAGGGATGCAAAAGAGCAGGAGGGGCATTGGGACCCTTCGGATAACTTGCTTCCTCCTCAAAATCCCAGCGCAATGCAAGCAGCAGCCGCTTCTGAAGGGGCAGGGAGTAGCTCTGCTGCTGACCCCGTGCAGGGCCCTAGGGAGAGAGCTCATTCCCGATGACAAAGGGAATTGGAACAATGTAAGCAGGACTAGGAAAATTTTCCTGCTCCTAAGACTAACTGCACTAACACCTCACTGAAACTTCTTAGGGAGATCCCATTTGGTCAAGGAGAACTGGGACACGTCAACACCTCCCTTCTTATGGGGAAGAAAGGAGCTTTAAGATAGAAACGAAGTCCTTGATTCAAGATCCCATAGGACTCATGGAGCACTTGGATCCATTTTGGGGGCCAAATTTATACTGCTGGGGAGAAATGATGTCCATCTTGAGCATGCTACTCTCTGGGGAAGAGCGCAGGATGATCAGGTAAGCAGCCATGAGAGAACAGGAAAGAACAAACCCCCTTCCTCCCCCATTCCAGCTGCACAAAATACCCAGGAGTGGACCCCAACTGCAGTAATAACAACCCTCAGCACACACAACACAAAGCGTCTGAGAACTACTGTAGTTCAAGGGATGAGAGAGTCATGTCCCAGAGAATTACAATTTCCAGAGAATTACAATTTAAACCCAAAGCTTTAGGACCTCAACAACAAAAGGAACAGTCTCCTCGTGACTCTCTGGAGAAACTCAGAGATAAGAATTTCCTCATCCTAGGAATGCATCCCAAACATCAAGTGGCCTGGAGGCTTCTGACAGTCCCCAGGGTAAGCAAAGTCCAGCCAGACAGAAGAAGCTTCAGAAGATGGAGGGCTGGAGTATGAGACCATTACAAGAATTGTTACACAAAGCCCAGAAAGCATATGTGAAAAGAGATGATAATAAAGGTGAGCAGAAAACACAGTGCTGAACAGAATATCCCCAAATGCCCTCCCCTCGGGTGTGCTCTGAAACATGGGAAAGAGCATTCAGGAGAGAGATCCCCTGACTCAGAAACAATTGGGGGCTGAGCTTGTGCGTGTGTGTGTCACCAGTGTCAGAAATAAGTCAATAATTTCCCAGTTATCACTGACGAAAGCGGTTTTATTCGCAGTTGCAATGGCAGGCAGCCTGCAAGCCGCAGCACACCTGCAGACACAGCTCCACATCCTCTGTGCCCTGCTGCCCCATGCCCCCCTTCCTCCCCTGGTTCCTCAGTGTCTGAGTACTGCAGGTTCACAAAACTACTCCATGCTAACTGAAGATGGATACTGGCTGAACAAACATGGATGTTGCAAACTAAGGGTTAGTAATATTAATGATTAAACTTCTCCTCTTGTGTTTCATTCTTTTTCTTCCCCCCCCTCTCCCCCGTCTGTTTCTTAACATGACTCTCATAGAATTCCGGTGCTTAATACTTGCAGTCATTACTTTGCCACTAGGTCACTTAATTATTGTCCATTCTTGCACCCCTGTTGCTATCTTCGCAGTCTTCACACGACCAATCCTCCCTAGTAGCTCTACTCAGCATCTTCACAGTCTTCAAGGCTGAGCCACCTTAGCAGCTGCATTCAGTTTTAAGTGATATAACATTGCACTTATTTCTGTTAGTCCTAATGCAAAAACAAGATTCTCTTCCCACAGGTCCCCCCTTTTCTTCTTTATATGTTGTAGACTTCTGCATCTTGTCACATCACCCCATTCTCAAGTTTCTCAAAAATCAGGGTTATTTTGTAATACCTTATGATTTCTTACCATTTCGTTTACCTCACTATGACCCCATTAGGCCATACTTCAGATTTTTCTTCAACATTTTCTAGACAGAAATAATGTTAACTAATGTTAACTTATCCTGCTGACTACGCCAAGCGTAACAGAAAATGTGCCAAACCTCTCACAACTTCACTATTTCTTCCACCTGGAGCTGGGGTCTCTGCTACACAGCATTTTCTGCTTCCTCAGCTCCTTCCTTGTGCTGCTGCTTCTCCATCCAACTACTTTCTGACCAACTGCTTTCTGACCACACCTCTCTCCCAGGCTACTTTCTGCTTTGCCTGGCTAGCCCTTATCCAAGCCTGGGGCAATCCCACCCCAGGTGCAAGGGATCTACCAGTGTTCCCTGGGCCAGCCATGCCCCTCCACCAGGTGCTCTATCATCAGCTCATGCTGTGATCAGCTGCCTCCCTACACCAAGTCTTCTGCTCTCCTTGCACAAGGAAGCTGCTTCCATCTGCAAACAGCTCCCAGTCAGGGTTCTGTACAGGAGTACCCTTCAGGCCTGAAGGACAGGAGTCCACCTGTTCCATGCTTCATAAACAGTCACGTGCCAACTCCTCTCCTTCATGTGCATCAAGTTCAAAAGGTTTCATTCAGTTCAGGAGACTTAAGGCAGGAGAGCCATTCCTATGTCATGAAATCCTTTTGGGTGTCCTGGAGTCCATTCCCAGTAACTCCCCTGCCCTTTTCAACTGCTCTGTACAAAGATGTGGCCAGTTGCCCAAATTTATGCACCTGCAGGCAGATGCCACCCAGCCATTCCCCCATTCCCTGTGTTCTTGGCAGGAGTGATGTGACAGATCCTCTCTTTTCTCTCAACTCCCAGTTTTCCTTCTTTCTCCTTGGGCTATTTCAAACCCAAGATAAATTGCTTTCTTTTGTGACAGTCTCTGTCCCGTTCACCTCAAAAAGTTCAGACTGATAGTTGTCTCCCTACATTCTATCCCATCTGCCTTCAACAAGACACCACCTACATATCCGAACAAGGTAGTGGGAGTCTTACCCAGCTGTTGCTCCAGTTCTTTTCCCAGTACGTTACCAGAGTTTTGTAGGACTGTTCTGAATCTGTGGACCTGGGGGCACCTGGTGGGTAACGCGGAAAGATGGGGATGCCCAGTGGGTGCCTCAAGGGGATTCCGTGCTGGGCGAGAACAGCCAATAAACCAACTTCATGGACAACTTCCATGAAGGGCCTACAGACTACAGGAATTAAGACAGACAGGTGATGAACATTAACTAGAATGTCTGGAAATGGTGGGACCTGAGCATGATGTCAGTGGTATGGAATAAGGGGGGGAGGATCAGATCTTAGTTACTGACAGAAATTACCTTCCTCATCAAGTCCGCTATGAAGCTATGTTTACGTTCTAGAATCGAATTCTGGCAGAAAAACAGAACCGATAACACCTGGCAGTGCTGAACACAGCCAAGGCCATTTTGAGTTCTTCAGCTTCTTGTATTCTTCTGCCAGAAGAAGGGGTTGCCGGGGAACAAGGAGCTGGCAGGAGACAGGACCAGGGCAGCTGACCCCAACTGACCAGAGAAATATTCCATACCATATGACACCAAGTGATTTGAGGAAGGGGAGTTATGCAGGGAGGGGCTGCTGCTCAGGGACTTGCTGGGTATCAGCCAGCAAGTGGTGAGACCTTCCTTGGGGTATCATCTCCTTCTGTGAGTACATACACACAATAACGGTTAATTCTCTTACCTCCCCTGCTGTCTTAGCAAATAGCTTTTATCCCAACCCACAAGTTCTACCGTATTTTTCTCTTAATTCTCTCCCCTATCCAACTTGGGAGGGAGAAGGAAAGCAAACAACTGTGCCCCTCCTCACATACCTCTGTTCTGCTGGCACATGCCAGGTAGCAAATCTTGTCGTCTTCCTCTCTCATTCTCTCCCCGTACTACTGCTCAAGGCTTGTAAGGTTCCTTTCAGGATGAGAGGACAGGAAGCAAAGCAGTTCAGCCAGCTGTGGATAACTGGAGTCATCTTCCACACCTCCAGGTTTCACATCAGAAGGAAAAGCTTTTCAGAACGCGAGATTGTGTTTCTTTTTTGCCATTATCTTGATCAAGATTCTTACCAACAAGTTTCCTTCTCATCTCTGAGGAAAAAGACATAACGCCAAGGTCTACCAACACGAGTCCTCCATTCAGCCTCGCTACCAAGAAGGGATTCAAGGCACTGTGTTCCCCATTGACAAGTCAACACAAAGAGAGTTTGAAAACAGCAATGCTTGCGTTTCTCCACACCTTTAACAAAATTCAAGCATTTCCAAGGCAACATTCTAAGCTACTCATTGTCTAAAGCTCGATAGCCACTCAGCTCTACATTTCAAACAAGTCCACTAGGAAAAAACAAAATTTAAGACCAATTCTCTTACCTTTCACTACTTGTGCTGCTGAAGTCTTTCATAAGATGCATTCCAAGGAGGATCATCAGAATCCACCTACTTCAAGAAGAAACTTCCCAAGCATAGCAAGCAGGATTTGGAGACAAGAACAGACAAACGGAAGCAAACCTTCATACTGACAACACCTCCAATCAAGTTCATTGCCAATCATGTCACAGAAGTCATCAGTGATGAACACACTCAGAATGAACAGCTGACTAACAGAAGAAAACATTCATTATTTCCCTTGATTTCAACCACAAATATAAGCAAATAAGCATCTCCAGGCTTTACCTTTATTAAATCACTTGTTTTGGATCCATGCTCGTCAAACAAGCCACGTAGAGCAGAATTATGGACAAACAAGACGGATTTGAGAGTTCCATCCCCTCCAGCACCCAAATGGATGTAACCCATTGGATCAGCACGCTCCTGTGAAGAGAGTTCTTGGAAAAAACTATATTGGCTAACTATTAGCAAGCTAATACTATTCCATCCAGAACACAAAGACTTGTTTCTATGAAGGAGCCCACCCCCCTCGAGCACCCATGAGCCCGCCCCTCAGCCCTCCTCCTTTCTTCCCTCCCTCCTCATATACCTCCTTTCTGCTGACACCTGCCAGGAATGACATCTTGTCTTCTTCCTCTATTGGTCTCTCCACATAATACTGCTCAACGCTTGTAAGGTTACTGTCATGATGAGAGGACTGCAAGCAAAGCACTTCAGCCAGTTGTGAACAACTGGAGTCACATTCCAGACATCCAGGCTCCACATCAGTGCCAAACTCTTTCCAGAGGGCGTCACTGTATTTCTCCTCTGCTATTTTCTTGATCATGTTAAGTGTCAAGAGGCTTACCAACAAGTTTCTTTCTGATCACCTTGGAAAAAAGACATAACGCCAAGGTCTACCAGTATGACCCTTCAATTCAGCCTCTTTACATAGAAGGCATTCAAGGCACTGTGTTCCCTATTTAGAGACTGAAAACAGTAATGCTTGGATTTTTCCATATCGTCTTTATGGGTCCTAAATTCAAGCACTTCTAAGAGAACATTCATCAAGCTACTCATCTTCGACACCTTGCTACTCACTTATCTCTTCCTTTTAAACGAGTCCACTAGGAAAAAACAAATTTAAGACCACTTCTCTTACCTTACACAATTCCTGTTCTTGAAGTGTTTCACAAGATGCATTCTAAGGAGGATCACTGGAAACTGCCTACTTCAAAAACAAACTTCCCAAGTACAGCAAGCAGCACGTGGAGATAAAAACAGACATATGGAGGCAGGACTTCAGACTTACAACACCTCCAACCAAGTTCTTTGGGCATCATGTCCTTGAAGTCATCAGTGATGAATACTCTTGGAATACAGCTGACTAACAGGAAACATCCATTATTTCACTTCAACTGCAAACATGAGCAATGAGCATTCCCAAGCCTTACCTTCATGAAAACACTTGTTTTGGATCCATGCTTATCAAACAAGCCACGTGGAGCAGAATTAGGGACAAAGAAGATGGATTTGAGAGTTCCTTCCCCTCCAGCACCCAAATGGATGCAACCCATTGCATCGCCATGCTCCTGGGAAGAGAGAACTTGGTAAAAACTATACTGACTAAGCAGAAGCAACTTAATACTCTTCCATCCATAACACAGAAAGACAGCTGTTTCTATAAAAATGAGCCAGCCCCTCGAGCAAGCCAGCAGTGATGATCACACTCAGAACACACAGCTGACTAACAGAAGAAAAGATCCATTAGCTCCCTTGATTTTAACTGCAAACCAGAGCAACAGGCATCTCCAGGCCTTACCTTAAAACACTTCTTCAGATCCATGCTTGTCAAACAAGCCACATGGTACAGAATTAGGGACAAAAAAGATCAATTTCAGTGCTCCTTCCCCTGCAGCACCCATATGGATGTAACCTATAGCATCATCAAGCTCCTGGGAAGAGAGTTCTTAGTAAAAACTATATTGGCTAAATATTGGCAAGTTAATACTCCTCCATCCAGAACACCAAGACTTCTTTCTACAAAGCCTTCTAACCCTCAGCAGAGGAGCCAGCCCCTCAGCACTCCTACTTTCTTCCCTCCTTCCTCACATATCTCCTTTCCGCTGGCACCTGCCAGGAAGGACATCTCGTCTCCTTCCTGTGTTGGTCCCTCCACATAATACTGCTCAAGGCTTGGAAGGTTACTGTCACGATGAGAGGACTGCAGGCAAAGCACTTCAACCAGTCCGTGTAGGAGCTGAGTCATCTTCCATCCTTCCAAGATTCAAATCAGTACCAAACTCTTTCCAGAACAGTCCACTATATTTCTCTTCTGCCACTTCCTTCATCACATCAGGAGTTTCATTCTGAACATCTAGAAAAAGAGTCATACCACCAAGTTCTACCAATAAGAACCCACCATTCCATCTCACTACCAAGAAGGGATTCAAGGCACTGTGTTCCCCATTTACAAGTCAACAGAAGACAAGTCTGAAAACAGCAAAGCTCACGTTTCTCCATACCACTATTACAAGTGCAAAATTCAAGCACTTCCAAGACAACATTCATCAAGCTGTTCATCTTCTAAACCTTGCTAGCCAGTTACCTCTTCATTTTCAACAACTCCACAAGGAAAATGCAGAAACTTAAGACCACTTTTTTACCTTTCACAACTCCTACTGCCGAAGTGTTCCATGGGGCACATTCCAAGGAGGATCACTGGAAACCGCCTACTTCAAGAAGAAGCTTCCCAAGTACAGCAAGCAGCACGTGGAGATAAAAACAGACAAATGCAAGCAGGACTTCAGACTTACAACACCTCCAACCAAGTTCTTTGGGCATCATGTCATGGAAGTCATCAGTGATGAACACTCTTGGAACACAGCTGACTAACAGAAGAAAACATCCATTATTTCCCTTGATTTCAACTGCAAACACGAGCAGTAAGCATTCCCAGGCCTTACCTCCATGAAAACAGTCTTTGTAGCCATGCTTGTCAAATAAGCCACATGGAGCACAAGTAGGGAAAAACAAGATGGATTTGAGAGTTCCTTCCCCTCCAGCACCCAAAAGGATGCAACCCATTGCATCGCCATGCTCCTGGGAAGAGAGTTCTTGGCAAAAACAATACCAGCTTCATTGTCTTACCTTGCTTCAACCATATCTGATTTACCATCTTCTTCCCTTACACGATAACAAACAATAATTGCAAACAACTGTAAACAATATTCAAGTACACCTCTAGAAGGATACCTATGGAAACACCCAGAAGAAATGCTGACTAGAGTTAGAAGACCATCTCCAGTCAGAGGAAACTGACCTTCTCCATGTTTAGCTGCTTCTCTTCCTCTTCTTCCACAAGCATAACTTATCTAAAATTTCTGAAGCCTCTGAAACAAGTTCACTTAGGAAAATCTGAAATCAAAACAAGCTTCTAGAAACTCAACAACACAAGCAGTTCTAGCATGTTCTACTGAGAAAGACACTCACCTTTTTCCTCCCTCTCTGTAAGAGCAATCAGAACCTGTCAAGCAGTCTCGTTGACACACAGTTATCAGTCAGTTTATGACCAAGCAACAACAGAGCACAACTAAACCAACATCAAGACACTCAGCTGTGGACAGAAACAGCCTGTAAGTGGCAGGGCCAAGCAACATTTGGAAGACAAGGGAGCCTCATTTGCACACCCACTGCGAGGAAATGTAAAATATTCTTTTCAGAGGAAACCTCCCTCCCCCCAAGGCCCCAAATTTCCTCAACCCTTCCCAAAAGGCCCTAAATATCCTAAAACCCCTACAATGTTTCCCCCAGGACCTAAAACCCAGCTGAGAACTCCTGAATGCCTGTCCCCAATGCTGACCTCCACACAGCAAGCAGCCGCCTTTCCCCCCAAAATACCCCGTATGTCTCACGGCCAGCTGGGTTTCCCTTGGGGAAGGTGCCGCACCCCCAGCCCAACCCCCGGCCCTTCAGGCATTCCCGACGGCAGAACCCATCCTCTGGCGGCAGCACGAAGCCCCAGCGCCTTCGCCAACAGCTCTCCGGGCCCAGCCACTGACCTCTGCACAACTTCATCCTCTGTCCGAGAACCTTCGCGGCTTTTCCCGAGGTCCTCTTCCAGCGTCGCATCCACAGCCGCCTCCTCAGCGCTCACCGCCGCTGGAACAGCGCACAGCCCGGCACGCTGAGCCCATCCCCGGGACACCGCCGCCGCCCCCACGGCTCCGCCTCTCCCCGGCCACAGAAGCCCCGCGAAGCGCTGCAGCACTCACCGGTCAGGAGAAGTGCGCACGCCAGAGCCAGCGCCCACACCGACCTCAAGCTGCCGCGGGCTGCAGGCGCCCAGAGCAGATCGCCTCGCACGCAGCCGTCACCCCGGCAGCATCTCCCGCCCATGTCACCACCGGCCGCTGCCCTCCCCGCCGCCTTTTAAAGGCACCCCGGCGGAGGGCCTGGCCAATCGCAGCGCGCCGCGCCAAAGATGCAGCCAATAGCGAGCGCGTGAGGGTGGGACTTGGAGCGGTCACGGCCAATCGCGGCTTTCCGTGCCCCGCCACCTCCAGAAGCCTCCAGAAGCCCCAGAGTGGGGCTGCTGCGCTCGGCGGCTGAGGGGATCGCGCGGGCCTGGGGCAGCGTGAACAGCGACCTCGCAGCGTTACAGACAGAGCGCTGTGCTTGCTAGCCCCATCCTCGGGCCGCTCCTCCCAATGCTCCAAGGCAGGGAGCGGGCAGTGACTGACGGTTACAGCATTCCACCAGTTGGTGCGTACAGGTGGCCCCAGCCTCTTCCCAGGGCTGCAGCGAGCATCCCAGGGGGCATCTCCTGAGCACCCCTTCTGCCGCCAGAAAGGGTCATTCTCCTGTGTTGGGCAGAGACTCAAACCCTTTGAAACTCCAGCAGTTCACCAGCATTAGGTGAAGTAGCAAGGGAACTCATGGCCTGATATGAAAGGATTTACTTCCTGGCTCCTGATGCTGACAGGAGTGGTGATCGTGGGAGCTCAGCTGGCACCGGGGCATTCTCAGGGAGACCTTCGCTCCCTGAACCAAAGAGCCTTGAGCAAGATCCTCTGGAAAACAAGCAAAGGTAGCATACAACATTTTGGATGAAAGCTCTGCCCAGTGGAACCCCATGACCACCGAAGACCCCACAGTAATACAGTACGTGCATAGGACTAGATTTTAATACGTACAGCAATTCCTGGAAATAGGCAGGCACTTCATGGAAAATGTATGAATATTCACATGTTAAACATATGTGTGAGATCTGTCTCTGAGGTGTAGGTGCTAGGAGGAACTATCCCCCACATAGCCAGCACTGAATAAAGTAATTTTGGCTTTCTAACCTGTCATTCGGGTTAGTGAGTTTTACTCCTGGATTTCAGTGTCAGGAGTACCTCACTGTAATGGATAGAAATATTCGTTAGGAATTGTTTACCTTTTTTCAGGGTGGCCAGAAGCTTTTCCATGTCCAAAAGGGTACCAAAAGTGTTCCCTTCAAACAAGGGGCCTCATTTCATTACATATAGAAATAGTTCAGAAGGTGTCAGAGTTTTTACGTAGTAGATGGGATTTACATACTCAGTGGAGGCTGGAGTCTAGTGGAAAAGGAGAAAGGATAAGTCAGATGATAAAGAAGCAGATTGGGAACTTGTGTCAAGAAACCGAGATGAAGTGCAGAGAGGTGTTTTACTTCCAGCAATCTTAGGAATGAGAGTAATTCCTAGAGCTAGAGAAGGAATTAGTCCATCTGAAATTTTGTATGGAAAACCTTACGTAGTAAAGTTAACAGGGAAGGAAACCCAGATGCATCTTAACAGTAATCAGACCTTCAGTGATTCTGTTGTCTTTGGCAAGAGTTCTAACTTCTTTCCAGAGGCACGTCCAACTGAGAGCTCCTGTGCCTTTGGATTCACTTGTATGTCCATTGAAGCCAGGAGATAGGTGTCTCCATAGACATGGAAGGAGGAGCCACTGACAGAAGTGGAAGGGACCCTTCCAGATCTCAGTCACCACCTATACAACAGTCAAGCTCGGGGATTTGTTGCAGCAGAGTCAAACCAGCTGCGACGTCAGGATGGACTGTCAAGCAGGACAGACCACTGCGATGAAGATGAACTTGGGGTTCGTGAGACTGCGGGTGCTCTGTTTTCTTATCTTCTTGTCACTCTGCTTTCTCAAGTAAAGTGTTTCTTGTTGAATGTGAGGGTATGGATGAGAACATCCACAAACATTTGGTTTTGCAGTTGATACAAGGGTTTGGTAGGATGTGCAATAGAATGTTTGGTAGAATCTTGCATGGGCAATAGCTGAATGTATTCCAGTCCCTCATTCAGCCAGTCAGCCTGTCCTGTGGGGAGTTCTACCAGTGAGTAGGTCCCTAGTAGAAGGCTATGATAACATTACCAAAGCTTTTGAACAGGCTAACTCGTCCAGGTATTTAGATGAAGGAAATTAGTGCAGACAAAGAGGTAGTGTGATGTTTTACAGGATGCTATTCATTGGAGAACAGAACAAGATTCGGGAGGGGTTCCAGAGAACAACGTCCCAGTGGATCACAATCCTTAGACGTCCAGTTTTGGCAATATGGGCAGTGTAGATTGGTGTTTCAAATGGGGAACCAAGTTGATTTGTAATATCAGTGAGACAGATGGGAAATGTCCCAATCTCTTCAAATCTAGCAAGGTATCCATTCTTGGTTCAACACTAACTAACCGTAATGGATTCTTGCAAAAAGCAGGAGTCCCCTCATGGGGATTGCAGACAAGGAATGTCATTCCTAGGGTGTACAGTATGGGTCACTTGAGAGGGATACTGGACTACTAGATGATGATCAAGCCCTGTCACAAAACAGGTGGTGACCCTTGGACCGCTGACCTTCTGTCCAGTTTGGAAAAGGAGACCAATGGAAGCTACATCTTGGGGATGAATCAGAAGAGATGAAGATCGTGATGGATGGACAGGACCTTCCGCAGCAGGACAACTCACTGTGGGTATCAGAGGGTAAGTATATATGACTTAGGGAGGACTGTGACAAGAACTGGGAAGGAATGGTTAAGGTAAGGATAAGGGAATACCTCTTCAGCTGCCAATTGTATCCAGGCTGTGAATTGCTGTAGTAGATGGAGGGGTCTGTCCAGGTCCCGACCTAGGCTGCAGTGTGACCTGTCATGTACCTTATGCCTCTAGCCACTCTGTGTTGCCCCTAGGTTGGTTTTGATTATGTGGACAGATGGCAAATACTTAGATTATGGCCAGTTCCATGAGGGGCCCACATTTGGTCACCCAGACATACCCGAGAAAAGGAGAAGTAGGACTTACTGCAGTGCTCGCTCATTATCAGAGGACTGTCTCAGAAAGAACCCCATTTTGCCCTGAAGAAATGTCAGCAGCAGCCTTTGTGGCAGCAGTGAACAACCAAACCATGAAAAGACTCCCACGCACACTTGTATAAAACGTAAATGTTACTTCACAAGCCTTAGCAGCTGTGGAAGAAGAGCCAAGTAGTGTAAGACAGGCCACCTTAGGAAATAGGGCAGCTGTTGACTCTTTATTCTTGGGAGATAATCACGGATGTCAAGGATTTGAAGGGATGCATTGCTTCAGCCTTACTGGTAATTCCCAACTAATTGAACACAAGATCAGTTACAAAAGTGAGCAGCTGGAATCAAAGAGGAAAAGGGGATGGATTGGTCCTGGTTGAGCAGCTGGCTCTCAAAATTCAGGTGGCTCAGACAAGCATTTCTGGCTGTGTTCTTTCTGATCAGAATGAGTGTAATCACTGGGATTCTGATCAAAGGCTTACCTCTGTGTATGTCAAGATGTGCACATCTTTGTAGAATACCTGAGCAATGGTCTGATAGCCACAGGGACAGATGAGTGAGACTCCCAGAGCATGCATCTCTGGAAGTCTCAAAGGGGGGAAATTGTTGCTAGGCCTTGAAAGCATAGTAGCTAGTTGAAAAACGATCTTGTTTGCAAGGAAGTATGCCTGGTTCTGCAACAAAGGAGAAAGGTACACACAGAGCCTGCTGTCACCAGTTCTCTGGTTTTGTGACCTAGAAGAACAAATATTTTGATCCTTATAAAGGAAAAATAACTGGGAAAAACATTGCATATAAATCGCGAGCAATGTACATTGACTAAAATTGTCTTTGGCTGGGGGGGCACAAGAGGAGGAATGATTCCCCTGTGCCGCCGGCACCGATTAAAGAATGCCTGCTTCTTCACACTGCGTTGGTGTTAGGGAGTTTATTTTCCCGGATTTTGGTGACGTAAGGAGTATTTCACATGCGGATTTCTGCAGTTGAGATAGCTGAGTAAATGCTTTATCAGTTCTAGTTTCTGTAACATCAGCAAACTGCAGTCAGTTCTGTGATGTTCCAGCTTTGCTCGATCTTGCTTTCAGACCCAACAGCTCTGTTCTCAGTTCTCCAGGCTTAGGGGGTATTTCAGGTATACTCTGTTGAAAAACAGAGAAAGATGTCAGTGCTGTGGCAAAAGCAAAACTGAACTCCCCAAAACACTGCGCTGATGCACCCTGCAGGAGGCAGCACTACACGCACACGGTCATCCCATCTCCCAGAGGATAAAAATAGTAGAAACAAAACATCTTAACCACTGACCTATCACATTCTTTTTCAAAGCATGCTTTGAATTAAAGGAGAAAGGAAGAACAGCTGGTTTAAGACATGGACATCCACATGGGTAGCCAACCTCTTGGCTTGCCTGGGCTGCACTGAGTGAAGAGGAATCGTGTTGGGCTGCATATAGAATCATATTTCAGGTTGGAAGGGACCTTAGAGATCATCTTATTCCAACCCCCTGCTATGGGCAAGGACACCTCCCACCAGACTGGGTTGCTCAGAGCTCCATCCAGCCTGGCCTGAAACACTTCCAGGGAGGGGGCATCCACAGCTTCTCTGGGCAACCTGTGCCAGTGTCTCACCACCCTCACAGGGAAGAATTTCCTCCTTATATCTAGTCTAAATCTACCCTCTCCCAGTTTATAGCCGTTACCCCTTGTCCTGTCGCTACCTGCCCTTGTAAGAAGCCCCTCCCCAGCTTTCCTGTAGGCCCCTTCAGGTCCTGGAAGGCTGCTATCAGGTCCCCCCGCAGCCTTCTCTTCTCCAGGCTGAAGAGTCCTAACTCTCTCAGCCTGTCCTCGTAGGGGAGGTGCTCCAGCCCTCTGATCATCCTCGTGGCCCTCCTCTGGACCCGCTCCAACAGCTCCACATCCTTCTTGTGTTGGGGGCCCCAGAGCTGGACACAATGCTCCAGGTGAGGTCTCACGAGAGCAGAGTAGAGGGGCAGAATCACCTCCCTCGACCTGCTGGCCCCGCTTCTCTTGATGCAGCCCAGGATCCAGTTGACTTTTTGAGCTGCAAGCGCACACTGCTGGCTCATGTTGAGTTTCTCAAGAAGATAGAATATAGATATTGTATAGAGCTGACGAAACCTTTTTCATACTTCTTACTAAAATTTTTTTTAAAAAAGAGCAACAAGAACATGAAACTAGTCAGCTATTTGAGCCTGTTTTAGTGAAACAAATGTAGGAGTATGGTTTGATGGTAGTGTTAGTAATTCTCAGTGAGCTCTCAAGGTGTTTGCCAGATTTCTGATGAGATTTCACTCCTCCTGTGCTTCACCCGTGCCAACAGTTGATCAGAAATGGACGTGCTGCCAAAAAGCAGTGGTGTAAGGGGCGGCTGTGCGGTGAGGGATGTTTCTCTGGCAGGGTATGTCTTAGGAAGGTCTAGTAAAGGGAAGTGAGCAGTTTCCTGTGAGCTGAATGTCTGACTGCAGCTCCACACCTTCCATGTGAAATCTTGCAGGCATGCGTTGATGTCGACTGAAAATGTAGTCGCAAATACACCAAAAAAATTGATCATTTTTTTCGGCAATCGGGAAACCTACTCTCCAATTCCTTTATCAGAACGCAAAGCACGGCTGCATGTTTTTCGCTGCTGACAGGGCTGCGCTCAGCCCACGTATCAGAGCGCACGGCATTACTCGCCGTAACGTGAGCTGGCACTGCACTGCACCGCGCCCTCCCCGCGGCCTGCGCTCAGCTCGGGCAGCGCCCATCGCTTTCCCTTCATGAATTAGCGGAGGGCAGCACTTACGAGGTCCGGCCCGTAGTACCGGTGCACCACCTCGGCCCCCGCGAACATGGCCAGCATGCTGGCCGCCAGCGTCTTCAGGTACGTGGGCCAGGGCACGCCGGCGGGCATGGCTGCCTCCAGCTCCCCGTCGGGCGGCGCGCCGGAAGTGTGTCGCCCTCCCGCTTCCGGCGCTGGGCTCTGCTGGCCCCGCCCGCTGCCGGCGCCCTCTCCCCCGCTATTGGCCGGCGCGGGTCACGTGCGCGGGCTGCCCGGCAGGTCGGTGGGGAACGGGGCTGCGGGGGGGCGCTGACAATAGCCCGATGGCCGCCGGCGGGGCTCCGCGCTCGGCCATGGAGGCCGAGGAGCTGGGCAGGTAGCGCGGGGCGGCGCCGTGCTGGGGCTCCGCGGGGGGGAAGCGCCGCTCTCCTCCTCCTCTCCTCCCCCTCTCCGGCGGCCTGGAGGGCTGAGGCCGGCCTGAGGCGGTCCCCCGTGCCCGCTGCCCCCGCGCTGAGGGAGCACAAAGCGGGGGGCGCGCACGGGCCGCGCTGACGTGGGCGGAGCCGGGTCTGGAGAGGCCGCGGAGCTGCGAGGAGGCCGCGGGGGAGGGCCTGGGTGCCGTGGGGGAGCGGTGGCTGTGTGGGAGGAGGGGTCCGGCCGGGCTGCGGCCTGCGGGGGGTGAGGGAGCGCCCGAAGAGCGTGTATTTAATGTGCCCTTCAACGGCAGCGGGGCGTTCGGTGTCTGAACCCACGCGAGAAAAATGATTTTAAAAGCTCCTGCGAGGGTCAGAGGTGAGGGCTGAGGCTCCCTTTTGGGGCAGAGAGGCTAGGAAGCTGCACAGAGACAGAGGACCTGGGGGTGTTGGTAGATGCTTTGCTGAACATGAGCCAGCAGTGTGCCCAGGTGGCCAAGAAGGCCAATGGCATCCTGGCCTGCATCAGAAATAGTGCAGCCAGCAGGAGCAGGGAGGTGATCACCCCCTGTACTCAGCTCTGGTGCGGCCGCACCTCGAGTGCTGTGCTCAGTTTTGGGCCCCTGCAAAGAGGCTGTGGTGAGGTGGGGTTGGCCTCTTCTTCTGGGTCACAGCGATGGGATGAGAGAGAATGGCCTCAAGTTGTGCCAGGGGAGGTTCAGCTTGGATATTAGGAAAAAATTCTTCTCGAGAGTAGTGCTGCACTGGCACAGGCTGCCCAGGGAGGTGGTGGAGTCACCGTCCCTGGAGGTGCTCAAGAACCATGTGGATGTGGTGCTGAGGGACATGGGTTAGTGGGCATGGTGGAGTTGGGCTGATGTTTGGACTAGATGATCCTAGAGGTCTTTCCCAACCCGATTGATTCTGTGATTCTATGATTAATCTCAATACCCAGAGGTTAGGGAGCTTGTCTGTGATATAGTACAAAGCCTCCTCTTGTTTAAGGGAATCTTTATAGGTTAGATCCCCACATGTCTGTCTAGCTGGCTCTGTTCTGCTCTGTGTAATTAAGCATTTATTACATTGCGAGCCATATTCTTCATGTGTCAGCTGTGCTCCTTAATGCACAAACGAAAATCAGTTTTGTTTGGTTCAGTAACTGCATGAAAAATATATATATAATGGAACTGATCCAGTGGCCGAGGGATGGAGGTAGTTACTGTGATCAGAAAATCCCCTGTGACTGTGTTAGGCAGCACCCGAGAATCAGGCAGACCTGAGTCCAGATTTATTCTCCCTGATTCAGGGCATGTGTTTGCTTCAAAGTGAGTGGCCTTATCCCATGCCTGTGGGCTGTTCTGGCATAAATGTCATGGACAGAGGGTTTCTTAAATATCCATTGCATTATAAAGAATGATTCCTTTGTGTGTCAAGGATGGCCTTGTTTCCATATGCCTACAAATCATTTGCTACATTTATGAATAGCTGTATAAAAATATTGCCTTTTCAGTGTATTTGTGTTGCAGTAGGATCTATGGACAAAGCAGCTACACAGGTACGAGTGACTGACAGTATGAAGTAACCCATTCTGGGGCGTGAGGACTGTTTGTGTCTAGGAAATACCTGGAGCAAAAGAGCTGCGTGTAACAAAGTATCTCTGTACGTGGATGGAGATTGAATCTGTGCGTGTGGAGACTTCCCATAGAACAAGCGCAGTGTTTGTGTTGGGATCCACTGGGGGATAACTGGAGAGCATCTGCCACTCTTTCTTCTAAACTGTTTAAAAATCTGCAGTGACTCAGGGTTTGTGTACTTGTCGTGATTTGGAGCCCAGTGTCACATCAAGTAAAGTAGCTGTAGCATTAAGAAAATGTGGAAGATGGGAAACTTAAAGCCCAAAGAGCTTTGACTCAGTTGTGGTGTAAGTTGTTGGTACGTCTGATGGCCTGGTCAATGTGGGCTGCAGACTGGTTTCCCCAATGTTACGGGAAAGCTCTGCTGTCCTTGAAGTTGTTGTGGTTCTTCTAATTACAGCCATCAGGAGAGAACTGGGCCGTTCGTATTGGGCATAGCATCACCTCATAACTGCCAGACAGTTGGGCTGCCTAGTGGAGCTCAGTAATTAACTGCCTTGTTAATAGAGTAGTGAAGCGTGGTACTTGACAGCCTCGATAAGGATTGATGCTTGCAGCCTGTTTGGTACATCACTGCATTTCTAAGTAGTTCATGAATTATGCCTCTCTTTTTTTTTTTTCTCTCTGTTTCAGATATTACGCTTACCTCCAGCAAGCTCAAGCCTTCTACACGTTTCCATTCCATCAGATGATGACTGCGCCGCCTCCCATGGAAGCCATGACCGAGCAGCCAACCCCAGAGGGCATTCCAGAGCCAAACGTAGCTCAGGAACCTCCTAAAGGTAAGGCAGTTCGACTGGGCTACTAAGAGAGTTAGAATGTTAGTAATTAGTTGGAAAAAACATACATATTTATCTCAATAAACTGCTTCTTTGGAGCTGCTGGGTTTCCTTTTTTTTTTTGATGCTGTTTGAGAAAGCATTGATTAATCATATTCATCTAGCAACATTAGTTAACAATGAGAAAGCTAAATAGTAAACTCTGGTCAAACCCTGGGCCCTCCAGCTCTCCTTGTTACACGGCACACTGGGCTGTGGCAGTTCTGTAAACAACAAATGGTGAATAGTTTATGCAGCGTTCAGTTCCCATGTGTGTGGTCACGAGAAGCTCATCCCTTTCACCTTGAGACCTGCTGCTTTTGGTGTGCGGTTCGGTTTCTTCATGAGGCTGCTCTTGGTTTGTGTCCTCAGTCAGCGTAGTTGCCTGTGAGTAGATTGGGTCTGTGGTACAGGGACACCTAAGCTGGCTCCGTGCTGAACCTGGAGAGCTGGAATTCATCTCATGATTGTTTAATTTCATGACTTTTGTTTGACTTCTTTTTGTAGTCGTACGCTTGGTTCAGTATGTTTGATTACTCGTGCTGCAGTGTTAGAAATGTACGAAAAATATATTTGCTGTCTTTCAGAAGTTAAAAAAGGAGGAAGAAAGAGAAAAGCCAAAGCAACTGAGCCAAAGCAACCCAAAAAGCCTGCTGCTAAAAAAGAGAAATCGACCAAGTCGAAAGGGAAACAAGAAAAGATCACGGATACTTTTAAAGTTAAAAGAAAAGTGGACCGTTTTAATGGTGTGTCTGAAGCTGAGCTTCTAACCAAGACTTTACCTGATATTCTGACTTTCGATCTCGACATCGTAATAGTAAGTAATTTGTGGTTACAGCATGACAGTGCAGACCACGGCTACCTCATTTACAGTCCAGTCACAATGGTTCTGATTTACTGTCTTGCTTACTTATCTCCATTGCTTATACGGCAAAGTTTTGCAAGGTGAAGTTTCCAAACTCCTTCCTGCACGTATAGCTGCTTTGCATTTGCTGTTAAAAACCATGGTAATGTAATTCTAATTTCTGAGAAGTCGAAGGCTTACGTACAATGCATGGCATGAAGGACTGTTACTTGGCACTCAGTGTGTACCAGAAGTGCTGCACCAGTGGCTGTGAAGGACATGGGGAGGCTGCTGTTTTGACATGGCACATCTCAGTGAAACCCTGCTGTAAAGTTATCAGTTCTTTGAATAACGGTGGGAGATATCAGTAGTGTGGTTTTGCTTATTGACGGTAACTTCAGAGAACTGAGTAGGCTTCCTTAATGTAACATAGATTCCTGACTGGTGAACCAGGTTCTCATCATTGAAATGGGCTGCTGTCTTGCTTTGCAGATCGGCATAAACCCTGGCTTGATGGCAGCTTACAAGGGACATCACTACCCTGGACCTGGAAACCATTTTTGTATGTTTTCCCTTTTGCTTTCTTTTTATAGAATTTTCAGAACTGCTAGAACTTGTGCTACTTGAATTAACGTTTGGGTTTTTTGTTTTTTTGGTTTTTTTTGAGGGGGTGGAGAGGGGGACTTTGCTTTTAGCACTCTGAAAGTGATTTAAATCCCATAACTTTTTCTGGCAAACAGCATAAAGGAGTCAAATAAAAGAGAAATAATCAATGACTTTTTATGTAGGTTTAGAATTGTTGTGTAAACACAGTTTACCAGATTGTATTACAAAATAACTTGTTACTGTGCTGGCGTGCAACGAAAGGAATAAAAAGTAATCAGTTAGTACTTGAGTTATCCAGGGTAAGTCAAAAGGCATCAGTTTCTGGTGCACAGTGGATCTGCTCGCATTTTCCCCAGAAAGCATTTCAGCAGGCCCCCTTCTTCGTACACATATTCACTTCTGCTAAATGAGCTTTATAAGTGATGAAGAAGCAACAACCACTGCTTTTTACCAGCAGGTGTGTGGAGTTAGCATACCCGATTCCCCTGACAATTTTTTTTTTTGATATTTGTCTATTTAAATAACATTTTCTGCAGCACGTTCTCATAAACAAAGATCATGCGTGGACTCTGTTCAAATACTGTTTGGCATAGTGGGAGACATTCCAGCTGTGATAGCAGGGAGCTCCACGTGGGCTAATTTGCAGCCCTGTGAAGCTCCAGCCAAAGAGCTTCTGGTACCCAGCAGACCAGTAAATCAGGTATTTTTTCCTGGTGTTTTGCTGATTAGCTAGGTTAATAAATAGTCTCATTTACCAGCAAGATCTACATGCTGTGTCAAATCCAAGCATTTGTAAGTTTGTTGGATCATTAGGAGCTACCTTTGGTTAATGAGTGCTGAAGAGATTGTCACTGCACACCACCCAAACTGTACTTTTCTGTGTTAAATATTCCTTTGTCAGCAGAGCTCAGTTAAGGTCAGAGAGGCCCAGCGCAGTAAGAAGTGATGACAAAGTTGTAAAAGAAAACCGACTGTTGTTGTATTTGCCACGTTCTGTTGTACAAAATCCATATTGATCTCATTTGTACCCTTTTAAATGAATCACAGTATCTAAAGCTCTGTACTGAACTTCTGGAATGTAACTTCTGGTTTCCATACATGTGATCATGGTGAGGGACTCCTGTTGTTCCCTGGGGATTTTCTATCCACTTTCAATAGAGGAAGTGAATTTTGCTATTTTAAACTTGCGTAGGTAGGGCAATAGTCTTCCCAGTTTAGCTGGTGTTCTGTTAACGTACGCTCTTCCTTGAGCATTCCATTACTCTATCCTGGTAGTCACGCTTTTTTTGGCGCTGATGATTTTTGTTGCTGCTGTTGTTTGCTTTTAAAAGCAAATATGTATCTTCCTGCTTCACAGGGAAATGTCTCTTCATGTCTGGTCTGAGTAATGAACAGCTGAACCATATGGATGACCACACCTTACCACATAAATATGGGATTGGGTTTACAAATATGGTGGAAAGGACAACTCCTGGAAGCAAGGACCTCTCCAGGTGGGATAACACAGGGGAACACCGTGCTTGTTAATGGATTAATAGTTGTGATTATAATTTTGAGTAATTTCTTTTTTTTTACTTCATGTTTTAGTAAAGAGTTTCGGGAAGGAGGGCGAATTCTGATGCAGAAATTACAGAAGTATAAACCTCGTATAGCAGCTTTCAATGGAAAATGTGAGAATCGTAATTTTGAATGAGTTTGTTGTATTTGCTTTTTTTGTCCGCTCATCCTATCCTCTCATTTTAGGTATCTATGAAATTTTTAGTAGAGAAGTTTTTGGAATAAGAGTTAAAAACTTGGAATTTGGACTGCAGCCACACAAGGTGCCAGATACAGAAACTGTAAGTACTGATACTGAAAAACAGAAGCAGAGTGCTCTATTTTGGTTATTTCAAAACTAATGAGCTAATGAAATCTTAAGGCTTACACCCACTTACAATAACATCAAAGTACAAAGAATGTGAAAGGCTTTTACCTGAACAGGGAAAGTAGGATTGGGCAATTTTCAGGCACTTCTTCCATACAGCTTCGTCAGACTTGCAGATATTATTTGCAAAATGCTGTATTATGATTAGTAGGTTAGCTCATTCTATGAGGAGTATTTAAAATGTTAATAAAAGTCACATGCAACTTTGTAACTGTCACCTTCTTCCATCTGATTATGTGTCCAATTCCCTGTATGCTAATGTTACTCAATTTTTATGCTGAACATGACCATGGTGCCACGGAAAGAATAGGAAGTCCGTGATTGTGTTTACATTTTAACAGCATTACTGTTCTGGACATGCCCAAGCAGTTCAATCAGCCTCAATCATCTTCTGCTGATTTTCAGCTTGAAATTAAATGGGACGCTAACTAACTTCAAGCCTTAAGTTAGGAACACCCTTGGTGTTGATGGATGTTTGTACAAAGGTCTGAAACAATAACATGAGCTTAACTGTTGCGTTATTTTTGATGCACTAAGTGTCAGCTCGTAGTTCAGGGACCAGTAATGGTATTTTCTTGCTCTTTGTCTTAAGCTCTGCTACGTTATGCCATCATCCAGTGCAAGATGTGCTCAGTTTCCTCGTGCTCAAGATAAAGTTCATTATTACATAAAGCTGAAAGACTTGAGGGACCAACTGAAAGGCATTGCGCCGAACACAGAGGTGCAGGAGGTGCAGTACACCTTTGACTTGCAACTTGCACAAGGTATAGTGGCTATTTTTATGCTGCTTTATTAAGATGTAGTGTAATATACAACACAACTAACAGATTTGCAAGCAAAAAGAAATAAAAAATCTGAGAGAGGGTGAGCGGATGTATCATCTACCTTCAACCACGTGATAAAGAATTAGAGATTCCACTCTTTTTAATGCAATCTGAATTATCTAAGAGGAGCTTAAATTACCTTGTAAAGTGTGTGGTTGTTTTTTTCCAAGTGTTCTCTAACAAAAATGTTCTTTGATCACTTTCTGTTTTTAATACTTGAGGTTTTCTCTTTCTGCAGAGGATGCTAAAAAGATGGCTGTCAAAGAGGAGAAATACGATCCAGGTTATGAAGCAGCATATGGAGGAGCTTACTGTGACCGTGCGCCATATGAAAGTGAACAGTGCAATTTCTCTTCAAATGGAACGGGTAAAGAGTGGGGCTTGGGGCATTCGGTCTGTAAACCATTACATATACTTCTTATAACCATTTCATACACTTCATTTTTCTACCCTTTCAGCAACTTCAGCAATGCATACAATATATTTAAAGCACAGCAGCAGTTAAACTCCTACGTAACTGAGGGAATGTGTAATCTTTGTGGGAGGGAGGAGGGGTTAAAAAAAAAAAACCAAAAAAAAACACTTACTTAAAATCAGTCATCTGCAACTTGAAACTGTTTTCCCAAACTCCGATTCCCAAGGTATGGCCAACAGACATGACTAGTGGCTTACACAGGAAACTTCTTCACTTGCAATGACTTTTGTATAAATGCATCATGTTTTTAGACAAAAGAGGAGGTTGGTACTTCATTTTTTTTCATTCCTACGGAAAACAAAGCCAGAGAATGGTGTGACAGATAAAATCGCACAGCAGTTGAGATCGTTATGTTATTGGTGGGGCAAATGAAGGAGGAGTGTTTGAACGCAGTAATCCAAATCATTTATGGGTTAGGATAGCTGGTGCAGTGACCAAACAGTTTGCCTTGAAGATAAACTTCACTATTTTTACATTATGAGTGGGGAAATTAGTGGGGAAAAAAAATCAGCATAACCCAGAACGTGCAACAGTTCGGTGTTACGCAGTTTTTATTGTGGTAGGAGTTTAACAGTGAGAGAAAAACAAACTTGCACTGTCTGTAGGTTTCTTTAGCTGTGTTAAAGTTCTTGCAGCTTCTAGAGGACACTGTGATTTGTAGTCCTGATAGTTAGGAAAAATGGTAAGTAGATTTAAAAAAAAAAAAAAAGGAGCAAAGAAGAACAGGGTAAAGAGTAGAAGAGTGAGTCTAGTAATCTTGCTGTAACAAAGAAGTAGGGAATGTTACTTCCCAAAATACCACAAACTAATTAAAAAAAAAAAAGATGAAAAACAATGGCAGAAATAATAAACTGCCACCTTTCTCAAAGTCTTGAGCTTTTAATCCTAATCTCACGGCCCCACACTGCTGGAGTTCAAGGGGTGTTTGGATGATGCTCTCAGACATTGGGTTTGAGTTTTGGGTGGCCCAGTGTGGAGACAGGTGTTGGACTCGGTGGTCCTTGTGGGTGCCTTCCAACTCGGGATGTTCTGTGATTCTGTGATCTCATTTATGTTTTAAATTGAACTGTGCGTTCTCCTCACCCTACGTTGTCAAAGAGAATGTCTCTCTGAGAAGAAGAATTTCATTCAAAGAAAACACTGCAAAGTGAAGTAATCGTTTAAAAGTTTAGACTCTTCATTTATGTTTATGCCACCCTTAAAATCTCTCTTCAAAGAAGATTTGAAGATAACGTAACTGGGGGAAATGGTCTGGATCTGCAAAAGTAGGCATTCGAAAGATACGTTTGAATTTCTCTTGCGATCCAAGTATGCAGTTGAGAAGTAGAAGGGAAAGATGGGAACTGCAAATATCTTTTGAGGGTGGGGGAGTGTTTTGTGGAGGTTTTGTGTGTATGCTTGGTCTTAGTTGTTGGTATCAGCTGCATTTTTCAACTGTACTTCCTTATTTTTGTTTTCTAGCAGCAAGCAATCCGCAGTACTGTGAGGGGTCATCCTTTGGTGAAGTTCCTAATGGACAATGGATGACACAGTCTTTTGCAGACCAGATTCCAGAATTCAGTGCTGGTGTGGCACAAGAACAAGAGGGAAGCTGTGCGTAAGAGCTGTTTCGTCTCAGCTATGCATACCTGCTGCAGTTTTAATGCAGTGATCAAGACTGGTACCTCAGTTCTCCAACTGAAGCATTTTAATAGTATTTTATCTCCCTTAGTTATTTTATTATAGTCCAAAGTAAGTGTGTGGTAGGCTCAAATCAACGAAGTAGGTAATTTTAAGGAACTGTCTAAACTTCTTAAAAAAAAGTTAGTCCTTTTTTGTATATGAGTTTTATATTTAATGTACACCATTTCTTGCAGTTTTTGACAAACTGCTCTCTCATTTGTGAAGATTTTTTGGGGCGTTAATTTTATTCCATGAATTGTAATGTAGTAGTAAGAGCAGCAGTATACTTTTTATTGACACCTCAATATTTGGATATCTCATCGTCCTTTTATATCTAGAGGGGAAAATGGAAAGTGTACCCTTATCTTACACAAAGAGGTGTTTTTAATCATGCACAGTTAAACAAATGGTGCTTTTCAAGACTGCCTTTGCACTTCTTAAAACGTGCAGAAAGTTGTTCTGCAGCTGTGAGCGCTGAGTATTTTCTAGGGCAGGAATAAAGAGCTCTGTCTGTTCAGTGACTATTCAGGACCATATTCAGGATCAAGGAGGCAGAGACGGCTCAACACTGAGGAAGGAAACTTGTGTCACGCAGGACAGGGCCTAAAATATTCTAGCCTTAGAGGAAGGTGTTCCTATCATTCCATCTCTCTTTCCCCCTTAAATTCTAACGTAAGGAACTGGAATTCCTTTAAAAAAAAAGTGGTTCTTGAATCTGTGGCAGTTGTCAGCCACTCCTGTGTCTCAAGTCTCTTCTCTTGACCTTTACCAAGAGAGCAGATTACATTGCAGGGAACTGAAAGACCACATTCCCTATAAGAACCCACCTACAGCAATGTTATTTGTGTCAGGTACAGTTAGCACAAGGTGAAAGGAGACTGTGATTTGGCAGCTTTTAACATTAATTTCTCTTCAATTTGTAATGCCTTAGAGGGTGTTTTCCTTACTAGCCTGATGTGTAGAGAATACTAAGTTGAAGACAAGGGCAACTGTTCCATGAATTACGTTGTCAGCTGTGGAACTACAGCTCTCTTCTGAGGAAGTTGCTCAAACAATACACACCTTTGGCCAACGTTAACGACTGAGAAAGAAATGAAATTCTGTGCTTGTGCCTAACCATCATCTACTTTCCCTCTTTCCTCATGTGAGGAAGAGATGAAGTAAAAGCAATAAGCTGGTCAAAACATTGAAGTTTTGGTGATCTTATGAGAGAAGGTGTTTCACGTACTTGAAAAATAGGTACAGACAATATCTCCACAACCCATGCTGGTCAGAGATTCCTGTACCAGTGTTTTATCCTTTCCTCACAGCTGCTGACAGCTGTCATGCATTGAGTGCAATTAGTGTAGATTCCAATCCTGCTGTAACAGCTCGCACTGAGCTCACACACTGGCAGCCTGGTGTGTGGCAGGCATGATGTTTACAGTTCTCTTCCCCAAATTACGTGGCTTAATTCTGAGCGTCTGAAATCAAGGAAGCGCGCGCGTTATGATTGTGTTTGTTAGCTTCAGCATAAAGCTGCTCCGTATATTGTCAAAAAGGTATAGGATTTGTCTTGTCTGTTATTTAAAGTGTACTGTATCATGTATTGCTGTTTACATGGACGTTCTCCTGCAGGTGCTCAAAGTATCTTGCGTCAGGGATTTGTTACAATTCAATTTTATTTTTCAGCAAAATTAGAAGCATGCAACTAGCACTGCTGATGAGGTAGCACAGTAGTACGTGACTACTGCACTGCTCTGCTGTTTGATTTGAAGGGAAAGGTCTCTTCTGGAACAGAGGCACCTACTGGGTATAAAATAGAGTTAAGTCTATAATGACCGTTTCACTGAATACTGCAATTTGTGTACTCCCTCGGGACTGGTGCTCTTTTCATTCTGGTAATACAGAAGCTCTTAATCTGTCTTAAATCTCTCTGTTTCACAATAAAATCAGGAACTGTATCACGGTGTCTTTTGTCCTTTTCCATCTTTCCAGCGGTGGCCTAAATATCCTACAGGGTATGTCATACACTGACTGCACACAGACGGTGTTCTGCAGAGAAACACTGCAAAATAGAGTCACCGTGCCGCTGAATTCTACTCAGGAAAATGCTGCTCAAGTTTTAATTTTGAGCTTCTTAATGTCACCTTGTAGATTAAGACACCTTGTACATAACACTGCAAGTATTTCCTTTGTAGGCTTTTCTACTGGCAGGTACTGCAGCCTTACATATAAACACCTCACAGTAAAACACATTGTCTGGCTTCACCTCTGCAAGTATTCAATTAAAACATTTCACTGTCAAGTAAACTTCCCTCACCTTATTTGAAAGTCAAGGTAATCTGAACTGTGTAACGCTCCAGCCTCCCTCTCCACCCATAAGCCTTCAAAACTGGTGGTCATTTTATGGCAATACTTAAAAAACAATTTTCTAAAATCAGTTATAGAATTTGTGTTGCATCTCAAACTATTTGCATACTGCAAACCAGAGGGTATGAATGCCTTTAGATGTTTTCAGTATCAGCTATCAGGACGAGTTAATTTGAACTTCCCTGAAGGGTCAGGAATGAACCAATTTTCCCAGAGATCAGTGTGAACGCTGGGATAGTCCCAAGGTTTGTATCTCCCATTCCAGTGAAGTAATTTAGCTTCTTGGAGAAAATGCTCTGAATAACGGGTATCAGGACTCCAACCTGTGTGGGTACACAGAAAAAAGATCCAGCTTTTAATAATGGAAGACACTACACAATGAGGTAAATACAGTTTGTTTGTTTTAAAAGAAGTCTGGTTAGCATAGTTCTACCTGTCAACAGGCAATTAGCTCTATGGTAGAGCAGCATTTGTCAATTTCATACCTCTTCAACTCTGCATCTGAAAAAAAATGTTTCCTCTCAACAACATCCTAGCATAGCTAGAATTTACATAAAGCTTTTTTGTACTATTCATTTTACTGTGCTAGCTAAGCTATTCTGTTATCAGGGTAATTCACCATTGCCAGGTGAATGCTAACTACATCCTGTTTATCATCCCCCTTTAAATACTGGAAGGCTGCAATGAGGTCTTCCCACAGCCTTCTCTTCTCCTGGCTGAACAAGCCCAGCTCCTTCAGTCTGTCCTCACAGGGGAGGTGCTCCAGCCCTCTGGTCATCTTTGTGGCCCTCCTCTGGAACCTGTCTAACAGCTCCACATCTTTCCTGTGTTGGAGGCCCCAGGCCTTGACACAGCACTCCAGATGGGGCCCAAGAGGGCAGAGCAGAGAGGGACAATCCCCTCCCTGTCCCTGCTGGCCACCTCTCTTCTGATGCAGCCCAGGATACCATTGGCCTTCCGAGCTGCAAGAGCACACTGTTCAGTTTTTCATCCACCAGGACCCCCAATGGATATCAGGGTTTTGTTTTGTTTTTGCAGGGGTGCAGCTATTTTATTTGCCTGATCTATTAAAGTGTTTGTGTAATGATACCCTGGGGAACACAGACATCCTGCCTGACCCTGAAGCAAGGAGGACTAACGAGTGTTAGAAGAAAAGGAAGCATGGACTACATGCTGTGGCTCCTAAGTATGAAGTCATGTATAAAGGCAAAGTAATGTAGGGTCCTACACTGGAATCTTAAAAACCTCTCACTTCATTTAGTTCTAGCTGCAAATGGTGGAAAGTTAAGCTTACCAAGATGCCGTATGTGCCACATAGGATTAATAGCAGAATACTTTCCGTGAAATACAATCAGCATCGGAGAGGTTGCCACACCTCCCCCGAGGGTGCTGCTGTAGAGGTTTTCCCTGCAAAGTACAAAGGAAATGTTTAAAATCTCAAAGAGTCTTCAGTACAAAAATCAGAGAACTAAAAATGCAAGTATTCTAGCAAAATTTAAAATCATTTTGAACAGACTAATTTTCAACATACTCCTTTCTCATGCTGTTAATTGCTGGCAGTTGCAGCCCCTGTTCCTGTTGAGCAGATCGCTGCTACCCAGCATCATGCTGGGAGTCAGACCCAACATGAAGCCAATTATTTCCGCACACAGCCTATGGTTTGTGAGGCTGATAAAGCGTGAAGTAGGAAAAAAAAAGCTGTTAACATAAAAGGAATCAAAAATATTTTAGCCTGGCTTCTTAAGATGTACATGCTTTCATGTGTTTCATTCCTACCACCTTCCTTCTGCTTCCCCCCTGCCCAACTCTGAGGCCTGTAAGTTAACTGCAGATCAGATTGGCAGTCTAGTTAGTACAAAGCAACATAAAGGATATTAATTTCCTGTGAATTTTGTGAAAAATCCAGGGCTAAAAAAAGCCAAATGACTGCAAAGAGAGGCTGTAAGTGGTAGCAGCCAGCTGTCTGCCCACAGTGTGCTTAACACCCGGCCCGTCAGCAGATGGGAGCAGCTGCACAGCATATAGGACGCTGAGTTTTCATTCACATGCATCACTTGTGTCTTTCCTGCTTTGCCCAATTCTGAAAATCAACAGTAATGAATGCACTCCAAAAGCACAAATGATTGTGTTTCAATTTAGCTTTACTAAATTTCAATCTTTGCAGAGAAAAAGTATGTGTCTAATTTACAAATACAGGTAAACTACAAACAAAAAATGAACAGTGTTTGTTTCACCGCGTTCGTGATTTATTTGTGGTCAAAGCCAAAAAGTTACCTTTCACGTCAGGGTCGGTTCACCTGTAGAAAGGTTTTCTATTGGAATTTAAGAAATATAATGTCCAATGTCAGTTTAGGTAGAGACCCCCACACAGACAAGGAAATATTCCTTCCTCTCTAAACTAGCATCAGGAAGGGAAGACTGTGAGTGGTTTGAACCCATGTGAGCTGGGTCACACACAACAAGAACCAGGCGTTCTCAGCGTCCCTCAGGATTGAGCGTGGTTTGTGATTAAGGGCTGCAGGTGGCATTTCCCGTTACACTATCAACCAGATTTAAGCACATGGAAATTCTGAATATGATTTTCTTTGGGATTTCATAAAGCAAAGACTGTTCAGAGTTGCAACCTTTAGAGAGCTCACAAACACAAAATGGTACTTTCAATACTCAGTTAAGTGCCAAGCTGGATATCTATACGTACTCCACGTTCCTTTGCATCCACTGTTCCAACTGCTTTGTGAGCCGCTGATGTTTCCATTCAGTCATGTTAGCAACAATTACTCCAGGATTAAAGGAGCAGGTGCTGGGGCTGATGCCAAGATCTCTAATTGCTTGCTTTCTATAGTCCAGGAATCCCATGTATGTGTTCTAGGAAGTTAAAAAGAAGTATATTTATCCCCTATTAATCTCAATAAATGTAAGAGTAAATGCAGCTCTATGCTGCTCACATGGAGACTGAATATGCACTCCCATGCATAATTTAGTAGAATCCAATGAGCAGAGATTTATGATTGCAGGAAACAACTCAGAAAGTTACTACAGAAAGTAGTTCTTGATTACAGTGTTACATTACAATGTTACAATGTTACAGCTGTGTGGTGCAGTCCACTCCCCAGAGGGGAGGGATGCCATCCAGAGGGACCTGGATAGGCTTGAGAGGTGGGCCCATGCCAACCATGTGAAGTTCAACAAAGCGAAGTGCAAGGTCCTGCACCTGGGTCAGAGCAATCCCAAGCACACATACAGGCTGGGCGGAGAATGGCTTGAGAGTAGCCCTGAGGAGAAGGACTTGGGGGTGTGTGTTGATGAGAAACTCAACATGAGCCGGCAGCGTGCGCTTGCAGCCCAGAAGGCCAACCGCATCCTGGGCTGCATCAAGAGAAGCGGGGCCAGCAGGTCCAGGGAGGTGATTCTGCCCCTCTACTCTGCTCTCGTGAGACCTCACCTGGAGCATTGTGTCCAGCTCTGGGGCCCCCAGCACAAGAAGGATGTGGAGCTGTTGGAGCGGGTCCAGAGGAGGGCCACGAGGATGATCAGAGGGCTGGAGCACCTCCCCTANCAACCCAAACCATTCTATCATTCTATGATTTATGAGTCAACCCATTCATGATTAGAATTTCGAAAGTGGCATCTTACCTGCATCCCTACACTTCTAACCATTTCATGTGTAGAAGGTAGATCACAGTCATCTGAAAAAGCCGCAGCGTGTCCGGGAGCTAACTTAGTGTCATAGAGTTCCTGGATGTCACCTGATTACGGAAAGTTCAAGAGCATAAGAACAAACCTGCCTCACTGCTTCACAGCTCATAGGATAAAGTCTATTCTCTTACGTGTCAGTTACAAACATGGGGATTTCAGGGGATGGCCCAGGTATCAACCAAGGCTGAATTTTGCAATATGGGAAAAATTTCAATTAGCATCCTGTACCTGGATGTCTATCTTTAAATTTGGCTATTTTGAATATTGATGATAATAATCTGGTCTGGACATGCAAAATCAGCTAAAGCAGAAGCTGATGACACTGTTCAAGTGCTGTTTACAAAGTTATGCATTCTATTAGTTCTTCTTTGGAGAAGGAGGGCAAGGGGAATTTTCTGAAACACTTCAGAAGTGCCTCTTCAGTTTTTTCTGAGGGTGAGCAAGTTTAGCTGGCTGAAGCAAAGAGGAGAAAAAAGTGTTTTGTGCATTGATTTAAAAAATAAATAAATAAAACAAAACATAGCTTGTCTTCTGCCAGGTCAAACAGCCAAGTCAGCGTATTCCACAGCTGCCAAACTGTAGATATGTAACAAGAGAAGGAACGAGCTCCCTGAGGACAGGAGAGGCCACTTCTGTAGGCAGCAGCCTACCATTAGCTGTAACATAAAACTGCACCTCACCCTGTGGTTCCAGAAGCACTATCAGCTGACACAGTCTGGCATCCCTAATGAAAGGGAAAGCCCTACCTCCTCTCTTCTACCAGTCACCTTGTTTCTTTCTGCTGGAATACTGCCTTGAGTCCTACCAGGCAGCTAATTCAGGCTGAAAGTTATCTCCTTTCTGGTGAATGCCTGTACAGGTGCAGGAAGGAGGGATGCAGGTCAAGTAGTGGGGTCAGAATTTTTTTGCTTTTTTTTCTTTTTTTTTTTTTAAACAACTGTTCCTCTAGTTAGTTTTATTCATATGAAAGAGATTTTCTTTTTCTTTCAGAATTTGTATGTCTTCTGACTGCTTCTGTTCGTCTAGGAACTCTGAAATCTTTGATCACGATCTGAAAATGGCTATGGATTCTGAGCTGAAGATGTTCAAAAGCACATTGTGAGTATTTGGAGCTGTAACCGTCCCAGCTGGGTGAACTCCTTCTGCTCACAAGAACAAATAGCAGTTCTGGGTAAGGCACTGCCAACGCCTGTGAGAATTTGAATGCTGGCAGGAAACACGTCATGCACACAACTGAACATTGCTGCACCCACATGAATATCAAGATACCTTCTAGCAGTTGACCAAATCCATTTAAAATGAAACCCATGTATATAATTTTGATCAAAATTGACCATTTAACAGACAGCTGGAGGCATATTTTTCTTCCGAATTTCCTTTAAATAAATAAATAGATGATTTGTAGTTTTTGAAAGTGTAACACTCCTAGTAGCTTCCTCACTTTCCATTCTATCTTGTGTTTTGAGATGGAATCAAAGTTACTGCAGCTTATGGCCAATTCTGCTGGAAATTGCTTTTTGGATACAGCTTACCTTGAACAATGACATCATCATCCAAATATATGACTTTCTCATGCTTCTGGATAAGCAAAGGAAGATAAAATCGAACGAAGTTCAGCTATTAAACAGAAAAGAAGAGAGAAATACTAAATGCCAAAGCAGTTGAATGCATTAGTCTCAAGCTTATGTCTCAACTAACAGTTGAGACTAACTTGTTTTGGTTTCTCTCATCACTGAGCACTAGCCAGTTATCATTTGTTTCCTCCATGTAGCTTTACCAATGTCTCAATCCTATTATTATTATTTATCCCCATTTTGTTTACTGTAGGCCTAACCAAGCAGTCCGAAACAGTTGGTTTTTCATCAGAATCCAGGAATCATTTACACTGAAAGAGACTTTTTGAGATCCCTCCTAGTCCAACCCCTCTGCTCAAGCAGGGTCCACTAGAGCAGGTTGCTTGGGACTGTGGCCAGTGGGGTTCTGAATATCTCCACAGTCTCTCCGGGCAACCTGCTCTAGTGTTTGACATCCTCACCATAAAAAAAATAAAAAAAAATAATAATAAAAAAAAAAGTTTCTTGTGTTGAGATTGAATTTTATGGGTTTTTTTTTGTTTTTTCTTTTTAAACTTGTGCCCATTGCCTCTTGACCTGTTAGCAGGCACTACTGAGGGGAGTCTGGCTCCCTTGACTTCACCCTTCCCATCAGGTTTTCAATAAACACATTGACAAGATCCCTCAGAGACTTCTGCACGCTGAACAGCCCCAGCTCTCTCTGCTTCTCCTCATATATAGATGTAGCAGTCCCTTCATCACCTTTGTGGCCTTGTATTAGACTTGTCCCAGTAAATCCACCATTTTCTGGTACTGGGAAGCTAGGAACTGGATGATATTATTCCAGATGCAGTCTCACCAGTGCTAACTTCCCTGGACCTGCTGGCAATGCTCCTCCCAATGCATTTTTACGGCATGCATTATACAAAACACTTCAAACTTAACATAGTCATCATTCCACTCTACAGGAATGATTTGACTGGTGGCAGAGATGTGGGATAGTATTTTCTACAACAGCAACAACGAACACAGAGGGAAAGGGCACGAAGAGTGTAAGAAAATCGCATCGATTCAGATTATTTTACCCAGCATTTGTCAGAGTGGTCCGACGCAGAGAAACACAATAGAGCAAGTGTACAGAAAAGCCGCTCCATAGCTTTCATATATTTCCAGCTCAAGGGATTTCCTGAACCAGATGTAGTCTGTTTCAGTTCTCACTGAATCGCTGTAGATTTATTACATTCACAAGATACTTTAGCAATGAGTTCTAGAGGTTTAGTACTCACTGCACGAAAAACATGCGGCGTTTCTTCTTCGCTCTGACTGTACCTCCTGCTCATTCAACTGAATAGCTGTTAGTTCTTATATTAGAAGAGACAGCATGCAATCATCCCCTATTCTGACCTCCATGCCAGTCAGTTCTGTAGATCTCTACTATTTTCCCAATAGAAGGCCCATTTCTAGGCTGAAGAGCATAGAATCTCTCTCCCAATCGTTGTATGAAATTCTTTCCATATATTAGAAGGGTCGTAGGCTCAAAGAAGGGCAACAAGAATAAACACTCTGAGTAGACCTGTAACTTCTCCAATGGTGCTATGTTCTTTCAAGGTAAGTGAAACTGCACCCAGTATTTAGGATGGCATAAGAATTATGAATTCACATTTTGGCATAATGATATTCCCTATTTTGTTTCTAACTCCTTTACTAATAATTTCTAACATCTGATTTGCCTCTTGCCAGCCAGTAATACTTAGATGAGTTGCTAGTCCTTGAATTAACCCCAGACATTAGCAGAATGCGGCCCACTCAACATCATGGAGTATTCACAGAGAATGCTACTACATCTTTCCCCTGCTAAACAACACATTCAAATCACTGAGTCTATGCCACCAAAGAGATGAAGTCCCAGCAAGATAAAAGTTGCAAGGAACTTCATAAAGTGCGCTTTTCCTTCTCGAGCAACAGCTTAGCATTTGGACCTGAAATGGCTTCTTTGGGTTTTACCCTCCTGTGTAATGGAACAAAGAACTAGGACATCTTGAAACCTGTAATGAACATCAGAATTCTGAACATTTGTTATTTGGTGTTTGTTTACTCACAGGCTGCAGTAGCTCAGGACGCGATGCATCTTGTCTGATTTTTCCTTTTAATACCATAGGGTTGAATTCCACAATCTTAAGTTTTATTTCTTTCAGTTTTGTATTCTCAATCCATTTTCTGTGATTAAAAAAAAAAATTAAGTGATGAAAGAAATATTCAGCATGTAGCAAGTATTTCCAGGATTAACTCAGACTCATAGGAGAATAAGAGGCCTGGTAAGCTCGCTTGACCTACCCGACCCCAAGACAGAATCACTCATGTCTACACCAATCCATCTTTCATCAGCACTAGCATTAAACATTACTTTCCTAGTTGATCTTGGTATAAACCATTTTTCTGTCTGCTCTGCCTTATAAAGAACAGGTTAATTTTCTTCCTTTCACAGTTTTATGTCCTTCAAGATGACCATCACATATATTCACAGTTTAGCAGAATAAAAAATTGTATTTTTTTCACACTAACCCTTGGGCAGACAGCAAGGGAGTCACCTACTTTTATAAGGTAGAAGCCCTTTCCTGACCTGTCTTCCAAATTCTTCACCCACACTTAGGCAAATGACAACTTAGTCGTAATTTGAGCATGAAATAAAATAAAGCCGGTCCATACCGAATATGCGGGATGGTGTTCTTCAGTCCAACTACGTAGAACAAAACGTTAGCATCTGTGTTGCTGTAGATGCTACTGATTGCTGCTATAGTTGCCCCCATTCTGCCTGCAGCAGCACAGATTACGACTGGTATTTCTTCCTCCATTTCCTCAGGACTGTCCAAGTCACCTACAAGGAATACAACTATGCATTATAATAGGAAATTGAGAACATTTTTGTACCTGATCTCAGTCATACGAGTGAGCACATGGTTCTACAAACAGTGGTATCGTATCACCATCACCCCATTTCCTTACTGCATCCTGTACACATCTTTTTTGCCAAGAGGAGGGAAAGCGTGGGGGTCTCTGCAAGGGACCCAAGTCCAACAAGTGAGTTTTACCTTTACTTACGATTAATGCAATATAATGAAGTGAAACGATGCAACAAGCATAAACCAAATCAAGGCAGTGCACCTAATCATTACCATTTAAGGTTAACTATAGTTATTAAGAAAGATATATCACCAATTGCCCCAGTGTTTTACCATCATCCAGATCCACAGTTGCTGGGGAGCCCCAGTTGCAGCGAGGATCTGGAGAGCCTCTCCCAGCAACTGGAAGGTCCTACGCAGTGCATCTACTCATAGCTGAGGTCTCCAAAGTCACTGCAAGAGGGTCCAGCTTTTATACAGTTAAATAAACAAGTCTGTGTGACAGCTAGGCAGAACATCTGGTTTCTCATCCTTGAGTTGTTTAAACCCAGGACCCGGCCAGAGTCTCAGGCCCAGTCAACCAAGATATTTGTTTTGGCCCTCTAGTGTACTTTATATGTGCTTATATGGCTCTTATATGTACTTTAATGCTAGAAGATAGATATTATTGGTTTACAAAGGATATGCACAACATCACTCCCACATTTATCTGAAGGTCAAATCTAATTTGAGGCCCCAATTATCAGGCCTGAAGCCTTGGAACTGGGGCCTTCTCATACCAACATCGGCGTCTGCCAAGACACAGAGCACAAGCTGTGGGTAATCACAAACTACATGTAGGCTGACAGGACTATTGTTAGATGTCTCCAAACAACACAGAGCAGAACTCTCTCTGCCTTCTGCTCAGCAGAGACACAGTTCAGCCTGTCCTCCATGCAGCTGCTTATTCACATGAAACCTGAAGAAGTCTGAACACATTTGAGACTTCTACTTCTCAGTTATATTTAGTGAAAATTGAACAATAGGTTCTGTAACAGCATAAGTTCCAAAACTCTCACAGCTACACCAATTGTCCCATCCAGAGCTGAGGCATGCTTCACAGAGCTTTCTTCATCTTTCTCGAGCTCTTTCTCCTGTTTTGCTTCTCTTTCAACTTCTTTCTGAGCTGCTACTTCAACTTCTGCTGCTCTCTGAACTTTCAGATCTCCTCCTCCCTTCTCTCTTGTGCTTTCTGAGCTGTCTGGACTTGGCCTGGCTGGCCCTTATCTAATTCTGGGGCAAGCCTGCTCCAGGTCCACCCCTTCCCCAGCACAGGTGCAAGTGATCTACTGGTATTTCCCAGACCAGCCATGTTCCTCCATCACATGCTCAATCATCAGTTCAAGCCATGATCAACAGTTTCCTTACAAGTTCCAAAGTTATCAAAGGAAGGAGCTAACTGGAAAAGCACTGGAACAACTCTCATATGAAGGCAGACTGAAGGAGCTGGGCTTGTTCAGCCTGGAGAAGAGAAGGCTTTGGGGAGACCTCATTGCAGCTTTCCAGTATTTAAAGGGAGATTATAAACAGGAGGGAAATCAACTTTTGACACAGATAGACAGTGATAGGACAATGGAAATGGCCTTAAACTAAAGGAGGGAAGATTTAGATTAGATACTGGGGAAGTTTTTCACTGAAAGGGTGGTGAGGTGCTGACACAGTCAGCCCAGAGAAGCTGTGGATGCCCCATTCCTGCAGGTGTTCAAGCCCAGGTTGGATGGGGCCCTGGGCAACCTAATCCTAGTACTAGAGCTAGAGGTCAACAGCCCTGCCTGTGGCAGGAGGGTTGGAACTTGAGGTCCCTTCCAACCCACGTCATTCTATGAAAAAACAGCACAATATCATGAGCTTCACTTCTTTGGGAAGCAGACTAGAAAGGAATAGTGTAAAGTTCTGTACCACCAGAAAGTTGCTAGTGATAAAAGGGAAAAAAAGAGAAATTAAACAGTACTGAAACAGCTCACGTCGCTTCTAAAGAAAATTTGTACCCTGAGCATCGATTAACTTACAGAACTTACATGGATACATTTACACTGGTTGAAACATAACCATTAAACTCATAACAGCCCAACACAACTATACTGAACAAACAGGTTAATACCAAGACAGAGTTTGTTTATCTTGGGTACAGTGAGTAAGGATAAACACTTCCTAATAGTCTGATCCTACAAACCATAGCAGGCTTCTGTCACTATAAATGTTCCATCAAGAACTTCTGCTAAAAATTATATTGAAGTTTGATGATCAATAGGTAGGCCAAGCATATTCCAACAGGTTCTGATAGAAGTTTATTATCACTTAGCAACTCCAATAGTTTTCAGTACAAATAAGGATATACACCAGCTTCCAACTTCATCAGTGACATGTGGATAAAAAATTTGAATCAGGATGACAATTCTTACTTGCAACTATCAATCTGCTACTATTTTATTTGAGGAATTCAGAAGCAGAAACTTCTGCATCCCAGGCCACATGCAACAGCTTAAGTAGCTCATCTGCTGTAGGACAAACAGGTTTAATAAGAAAACAAACAAAAAACGCTGGTCAAAGAAAGAGGCAAGAAATATAAATTAGGAACATAAATGAAACAAAAATCATTTACCTGCTTCATCCTTTAATGCAGATGGTGCTTTGTGAACTTTGTTGTACAGAATTGCACACACAGTTAATACGAGAAGAAACAGTAAGATCTGGTTAACTGAAACCAAAGGGAGAATTTGTTAACAATCACTCTAATAGCTAGAGAACTAATTCTACCTTTTTTTTTAAAATACTACTTGCAACCACTACATATCATAACCTGTATTTGCTGTATTTATCAAAGTCTCTTTCTCTTGCTATTTGATCAAACTACGAATGTCACATTAATAACATAACGTTTCTCTGCCCCTTTACAATTATTTCCAACTATTTGATTTTCCTGGATTACTTGCTCACTAAAGCATTAAGCTCCCAATACATATGGGTTATCCATACTATTAAATTCATGTATCTAAACACTAATAGAAGCTGGAAGCTTTCTTTTGTTGACTACATCACAGGATGTCAAGAACTAATTATTTTTACCTAGTTTTTTCCTTCTCTCACACTTCAGAAACAAAAAAATCGGTTTCAACATGCAGATCTTCAAGGTATATTTGAGCAAAACTCTAGCAAAACTAGAAGAATAAACTCAGCATGCCACTGAAAACAGGTATGTTCCAGAATATTTGAAAATACATTAACATTTTGACACTTTTTCATTAGTAAAGTCAAAACAAAACATGCAGAAGTCTATGGGGCCGGATGACATGCATCCCAGGGTCCTGAAGGAGCTGGCTGATCATATTTGAAAAGTTGTGGCTGTTGGGTAAAGGCCCTGATGACTGGAAAAAGGGAAACATCACTCCCATTTACAAGAAAGAGACTAAGGAGGACCCAGGGAGCTACAGGCCAGTGAGCCTCACCTCTGTGCCTGGGAAGGTCATGGAACAGATCCTCCTAGAAGACACATTGAGGCACATGAGGGATAAGCGGGTGATTCGACACAGCCAGCACGGCTTCACCAAGGGAAGGTCATGCCTGACCAATCTGGTGGCCTTCTAGGACGGAGTGATGCATTGGTGGGCAAAGGGAAGTCGACCGATGTCATCTGCCTGCACTTGTGCAAAGCCTTTGACATGGTCCCCCACCATGTCCTTCTCTCTAAATTGGAGAAATACGGATTTGAAGGGCAGACAATTTGGTGGATAAGGAATTGGTTGGAAGGCCGCAGCTGGAGGTTTGTGACAAATGGCTCTATGTCTAGTGGGAGGCTGCTAACAAGTAGTGTCCCCCAGGTGTCTATCTTGGGACCAGTGCTTTTTAACATCTTTATCAATGACATCGATGATGGGATGGAGTGCATCCTCAGCAAGTTTGCTGATGACCCCAAGCTGAGTGGTGCAGATGATGCATTCGAAGGAAGGGATGCCATCCAGGGGGACCTTGACAAGCTCAGAAGGTGGGCCCATGTGAACCTAATGAGGTTCAACACAGGAAAGTGCAAGGGTTTGCACTTTGGTCAGAGTAATCTCAGATATATACAGACTGGGAGAAGAACTCCTTGAGAGTAGCCCTGGCGAGAAGACTCTGGGGGTCCTGGTGGATGAAAAACTGAACAGGAGCCAGCAGTGTGCTCTTGCAGGCCAGTGGTATCCGGGGCTGCATCAGCAGAGGGGTGGCCAGCAGGGACAGGGAGGGGCTTGTCCCTTTCTACTCTGCCCTCATGAGGCCTCATCTGGAGTGCTGTGTCCAGGTCTGGAGCCTCCAACACAGGAGAGACGTGGAGCTGTTGGAGAGGATCCAGAGGAGGGCCACAAAGATGATCAGAGGGCTGGAGCACCTCCCCTGTGAGGACAGGCTGAAGGAGCTGGGCTTGTTCAGCCTGGAGAAGAGAAGGCTGCAGGGAGACCTCATTGCAGCCTTGCAGTATTTAAAGGGGGATGATAAACAGGAGGGAAATCAGCTTTTGACGCAGGTAGGCAGTGATAGGACAAGGGTCCATTTTCAGTCATTGATCCTGACAGCTGATGAGAACACCAAATTTCTCAGGGTCACATTTCAATTGTGAGTATGAACAGCATTACTATGCAAAACTCTGTTAAGAAGCCAGGCTGGGTGCTTAGGCACACCCACATGCAACAGGAATTTACCTGTGCTCTTAGAGGCAAACCTCAGGGCCCTAAGTCTCATGCAGCAAAGCCGTGAATAATCTCAAATAAGTGGGATTTATGACCATATTTATTTGATTTAGTTTAGTTAGAAAAATGCCTATTTTGATACTAAAGTTAAGTATAATTTAGCAAAACTAGTTATAAATATGCATGCAACTGTTATAGCAGTATTGAGAAATTGCATTCGACATCTCTGCCCTCTTTTAAAAATACATAGTTTCAAAATGTTTTAAATCTTTCTTACTTTTCTTTAAAAGAGCCATATGTTCTGTTGGGTAAGAACTGTGATCTGTAGTTAAAAATAAAGAGAGAGGAGAAAAAATCATGAATACTGCCAGTGAATACTAGTTGATTATTTCAAAGACAAGGTTAACCTCGATCCAGCAAAAGTACTCTACCTTTGTAAATAACTTTCTTGGAGAAAATAACTAAGATTCTGGGCCGGAGCTATTACGCATTTTAATATTCAACCCACAAATAGACTGAAATGATTTGTGTTTTAATACATTCAGCCCAATTACCAACATTAGTAATAATTAATATCTTTAACACATTTTAAAATAAGTAACATTAAAACAGTCACTGATGCAACTTATAACTACATCCACATCATCTCTGATCTCACCTAAAACGTAAGAACATTCAAAAATACTAACCTCTTGCTGGAGTATACTTCCCAACCTAGGAATCATCCTACCAGCAGCAGTAAAAGAGAAGCTTGTGCAAAGTGGCTTGTATTTATGCACATTATTTGTGATTCTTCAGAAAATGAAGTAGCCTTCCCTAAAACTGCACTTCTAAACAAGGCCTAAGAGTGACTTGGGCATGACTTTATGCCCAAGAAAAAAAGAACATGATCTCTAAAATACAGAATTGTGGAAAATACAACATTTGCTTGAGTTCTAGAAGCACTAGGATTGTTTACTAGTGTTGTTTTTATGAAAAAGAAAAAACAGCAAAAGTCAGCATCAGAAGTTGGGGCAGGAGGGAAGGACGTGTTATTTAACCACTATAGCAGCTATTTACACAATTGCAACCCATTTTTCCTGCTTACATACAGATGCACCACAGTATAGATAAGGATAAATTACAGTTTCCATGCGCATACAAAAGTCCATTCTGATTCCTTGAGAAGGAATATGGAACAGTAAAAATTCTTGAAACTTGAGTCACAAAAATGACTCTCTCTCATTGGTTAATGCTGATGGTGAGGGAGCATCTTGAATTAGACTCCACTTTGATTAGCAAGTAAAATGATAATAAAAACATAAATAAAGCTAAGATGCAGCTTTGTTTACAAACCACTATATTTGCATACATTCAGATCCCAACAGCTGACTAAAATTGCAGAGAGAGGAATATTTCTGAGAGAAATTCCTTTCACATCTGCAGTCCCTGTCTGCATTCCAGCAGCCCGCTCTCTTCATGTGGCATTAATTTACATAGATATTAAACTTACCAGTCACAAAACCCTGCTGTTTAGAAATCCCTTCCCTTGTGCATTGCACAAGTATTGTAGCCATTGAAAAGTTTACTAACTTAGCTAAAGGCAGAGACAATAAAAACCCTTACACTCTTGGAGTAACATTCTAACCTCACTTAAGCCAACAGCAATTTTCCACTGACTTCAAAAGACTATTGTCTTTTAATTAAATTGGTAATGATAGTCACAAATAATACTGATGATCACTGCAAAATGAAAGTTGGATAGTCACAGCCACAAGATATCTTTTGCAATGATTACAATAACACAAACTGAACCATGTTTTAAAATTTAAAATCCAAACTCAGAAAGACTCAAACAAGAAACATTTGAACTCCCAAAGTACAGACTTCCTAAGTCTCAGAAACTCAGACTGATCACCCACTGATTGTTAGAGAAAGAGAAGAATATTTGTTCCCCTTGAAACATTTATTCACTTTTACTGAATTTAGACATCAGTTCCTAGAACCTGGCAGTACGTAACTCAGATGCCAAATCCTGTAAGAAAATGAGGGGCTGCAGAAGGGAAAGCTCAGAAACAAATGACATTACTGCTCAGATATTTCCTGCTTAATTAGTCTTTTTACCTCCTCAAAGCAGCACAGTATTCGGGACACCCTTCTCCTGAAGAGCTGCAGAGCTTGTTACTTGGATCCTAGATAGCCCACAGCTGTCAGCACTCTTGCCAAAGCTTCCTTGCCCATCGTCCTCCTTTAAAGTCCCCTGTATGTGGGCCTTACAAGGCGCAGAAACAGTTTTAAGATTCAATTCCTTTTTCAAACTCTTCAAAGTTTACTTTGGAGTTGTGCTGGTTTTCTTTTCTCTCTCTGCTGCTGAGGAATAGCACAGAGTCCAGACGCGGCACTGAAGGAATGAGAGCCCATAAACCACTTCCAGATGTGCTGAACGATGATGCAGTCCCAGATTTGGCAAACTTGCCTTGGAGTTTCATCTAGCAGATTGCAAACAAATCCCACAAGACAAAAACTCTTAAGGGGGTGGAGGAAAGAAGGAAACAAACTGTTCCAGAAGTTAGTTCAACTGTCTAGTTGCAGGTTAGGTTTCTAGTCATTATTTATGGTAAATGTGAACAGATAACCAGTGTGTGAGAGCCAAACAACATGCCAAAGTCAAAACGAAAGCCAACGTTTTTCCACTGTATGTTTGCACAGTTCTTGCAAGTATAAAACAGAGCAAAACTTGCAAAATGCAACTCTGAACATGCATGCTGACTTGGATTGTCTCAGCTCCAAATCTCTGAGAAATGAGAGAACATGAACACAGGGATTCGGGTTGGATTCAAAGGGACCTTAGATGTTTACCATTTCTTTTATTCAAATTCTCTCCCTCCTTTCTACGAGCCTTCCTTTTACACGGTACAAAGATTTTCTCACAAAAATTTCATCACAACTGAAAAGAATAATAATACATCTTAAATTCTAAATTATTTTTCACGAGACAGTACAGAAAGTACTTAATTTAAAATGCAGGTTTTTTTAGTTTCAAAAGTTTGACTACAATTGTTGTTCTATTAGCACAAACTGAAAAAGAGTGGGATTCTTAACCATATGTCTCAAAAATGCCTGCTGGAAAGGAGGGAGCTCTGTGGAGAAGGACCTGGGTGTCCTGGTGGGCAACAGGTTGGCCATGAGCCAGCAGGGTGCCCCTGTGGCCCAGAAGGCCAATGGTGTCCCGGAGGGCATTAAAAAGAGCGTGGCCAGCAGGTCGAGGGAGGTGATCCTCCTCCTCTGCTCTGCCCTGGTGGGGCCACACCTGGAGTGCTGTGTCCAGTTCTGGGCTCCTCAGTTCAGGAAACACAGGGAAATGCTAGAGAGAGCCCAACAGAGGGCCACAGAGATTATTGGGGCCTGGAGCATCTCCCTTATGAGGAAATGCTGAGAAACCTGGGGCTGCTCAGCCTGACGAAGAGAACACTGAGGGGGATCTGATCAGTGCTTATAAACATCTGATGGGTGGGAGTCAAGTGGATGGGGCCAGGTTCCTTTCAATGGTGCCCAGTGACAGAACAGGGGGCAATGGGCACAAACTGGAACGTAGGAAGTTCCATACGAACACGAGGAAGAATTTGTTTACCGTGAGGGTGACAGAGCACGGGAACAGGCTGCCCAGAGTGGTTGTGGAGTCTCCTTCCCTGGAGATATTCAAGACCCGTCTGGACACTTTTCCATGCAACCTGCTGTAGGGAACTGCTTCAGCAGGGGGTGGGAGTGGATGATCTCCAGAGGTCCCTTCCAAACCCTACAATTCTGTGAAAATCCACCTGTGTTTTATGCATATCTCTTCCATTTCTACCTGCCCCCTGAACAGACCTAACATGCCTGCAGTGCTGGGGCCGCTGGCTTCACCCGGCAGCGCTCCCTGCACCACAAGCAGCCCAGGAGCACATTCTCCGGATTTCCCTCAACCTTCTGTGTCTACATCCTCACTTAACACATGAGGGGAAACGCACAGCTTCTGCCCTGCAGACTGAAATCTTCGGGAATCTTTGAAATCTCAGATCACCTGATGCCAACCGTAACACTGGAACCTTGGTTTCACAGAGTCACAGAGAGGCGCGGGTTAGCAGGGACCCCAAGGATTACCGAACCCCCTGTCGCAGGTTTCTCATCNGGGGCGGCAACGAGGGCATCGCCGACGAGCTGCACGTCTACAACACGGGTGCGCGGCGCCGGGCGGGGCAGGGCGGCGGGGAGGGAGCGGGGCCTCGGCCGCAGGGATCGGGGCGGGGGGGGCAGCCCCAACCCGCGGATACCGGGGCTGGGCGGGCCCGCACGGGG
>WBMW01000984.1:250252-292664 GCA_013396635.1 Penelope pileata
GAGCGGCGCGGGTTAGCAGGGCCCCCAAGGATTACCGACCCCCCTGTCGCAGGTTTCTCATCTCAGCCTCCAGTGCTTCAATGGTGACCGGGTTCTCTCACAGGCCCACCGCTCAGCAGCGGCCACCAGCCAGCCAGAAGCCAACCCCCTGGCACACTCCTGAGGGCCGTCACCGCCCCCTCAGGGCCGGGAAAGCCGCCCGCCCGCTGACATCACGTGACTCGCCCCCCCCCACCGTTCCCCCGCCTCNCAACCCGCGGATCCCGGGGCTGGGCGAGCCCGCACGGGTCTCGCTTAGCGGAGCGGGGTGCTGGCAGCGGGGGGCTGTCCGGGCAGGAGCTGCCGGGTGTGTGCGGGGAGATGGGCGCCTAGGGTGTGTGGGGCTGTGCGGGTGCCGGGTGCTGCCGAGGGGTGGGGGGGCTGCTCGTGCCCCCGGCCCTTCCTGGCTCAGAGTGCCGGAGCCGTGAGTGGGGCTGCGGCGCTGGGCTGCCCTCCCACCTCGCCAACTTTTAGGAATCGTTCAGAAATATCCCCCCGCGCCCCAGAGGGTTGGTGGTGCTTTTACCGGGTTTGTTTTTTGATTTTTTGCTTGCTCTAAGGTAAAGTTTGTGAGGGTGGAGGCCCTTCGGGGATGGCTCGTTAAGAGGAAGGTACTTAGTGTCAGAGCTCACCTAAACAGGTGTTTTCCACAGCAGCTTGAAGATGTGCTCCATCCCATTTTGGAGGGCAAGGGAGAAATCTTAACCGTGCTGTTGTGACAAGCAATCTGATCTCATCTTTTAGGTGCCTAGGTATATATCTTTTAGAACCAGGCTTGAGCTAGGTGCCTTTTCAGAGTGTCTGAACGTCACTTTTCTGTCTTTCTGCCCAGGCTCCAGAGGTGTTTGCGCTCTAGCAGCAGGGATGGCGAGGGCTGTGACTCCTGTGGCAGTCCCCAGGCGGGTGTTTAGCTCAGAGCGACCCTGGGGCTGTGACCTGGGGTGGCACCTGGTGCTGTGGGTGCCGTGACTTCCACGGACCCGGCACACAGTGAGCACTGCTTAATCCCCTGCAGCAGCAATTGCTGGAAGCTCTGAGTGTCATGCATTTCCTCCTCTTACTTGTGGGAAAAAAAGCTTAGGAAACCGAGGATACAATGTCTCCTCTGTAATTCCTTAGTTGCAAAACACTTTCAACAATCTCTATTACTGTATCAGGCTGTCTCAGTCACTCTTTCCTGCCTTTGCGTGTCCTTTTTCCCCGGTATCAGTGCAGCACTCCATGGTTATTAGCGTTGGTCCCAGAATAGTGTAATTAGTTTTTCAGTAGGGTTGTTAAGTCCAGGCACACTGCCATGCTGCTGTAGCTGTAATAATTCTGTTTCCAGGACTAGCACTGTGTTAGTGCAGTTATCTCTTCTGTGTGGAACAGCACTCCTGTTCCTCCTTAACCTCTTTTTTCAGCAAGTCTGTTAAAATTGGTATGTGACCCGTGGTAACTGAGTCAGGCGACCTCATGCTCAGTTGTTGAGTGACATCAGTTTGATAGAGGCGTTGTGGGGTTTTGTTTTTAAGTGTTTTAAATCAATTAACTGGCTTCTTATTTAACAACGTAGTGTTAAGCAGCCCATTCACGGTCACCTACAGGTAAAAGGGAGTTATTTAGCAGAGATTTTTGAAAATACACTCTTTCTCAGTGTTTTAATGTTTAAATCCTTTTCGTTCTTTCTTTTTTAACTGCAGCTACAAATCAGTGGTTCCTTCCTGCTGTAAGGGGAGATATACCTCCAGGGTGTGCAGCACATGGATTTGTTTGTGATGGTACCAGAATACTAGTTTTTGGAGGAATGGTTGAATATGGAAGATACAGTAATGATTTGTATGAATTACAGGTAGGAGATGTATGAAAATGTTCCCAGTTTTTTGAGGACTACTTCATTTATCTGTTGAGGAATAAGCACATTTTATATTACCAACTGCAATGTCAAGTTAAATGAGCTTTTCTCTGCTCAAGGAAAAAAACGTAGATTCTGAAGATGAAGGAATTGTGAATAACTTTGAAAAAGAGACTTCCATCTAGTCAAAATGTAAAACATGAAATGTTTTTTGAAAGTTAGCTTTTATTTGTCCCTATTAATGTATGCCCTAAGAAAAGCTCAGCATTCCCTTAAAAGCATTCACAGGGGGTGTTAGGAGTGTTAATGCTATCTGAATTCTATCAACTGTGAACAAATGTAAATGAAGATTTTTCTGTGTGTGCATTTCTTGTCTTCAAGGCAAGTCGATGGCTCTGGAAAAAAGTAAAACCTCAAGCTCCTTCCACTGGATCACCACCTTGTCCTCGACTTGGCCACAGCTTTTCTTTGTATGGTAACAAGTGCTACTTATTTGGTGGCCTGGCAAATGAAAGTGAGGATTCAAATAATAATGTTCCCAGGTATGCTGGTTTTGCTTTGATTTCAATGACTTAAAAAAAGAAAACAAACCTAGATGCAACAACTTTGAAGAGGAGCATTCTAGAGAGGATGTCCTGCGTGATGCAGAGTACTCTCATGTGGACTGCAGGGTGAAGGGACTGCATGCTAAGAAGCTTAAATATTTCTTCTGCTGATCACACTGAACGGAGCATGGTCTGAAAGCTCTGCCACTTTTGGAGGGAAACCTGAGTAGGCTTTGGTATTTTCCTACTATTATGGGTGATATTTTTGAGAATGCTTGTTTGTTAGAATTACTTAAATAAGCAAAATCCCGTCAGTCATCAGGGAATTCCCAACGGAATTTTGATCTGTAATGCTGTGGAAAGCAGTTGAAGTCTTTTCAAAGTAACAACTGAAGTTGCCTTTATTATCAATAAAACATTCTGTAACTCTGAAGTTTAATACTGTGTTCACCTGTAGTTGAGAGCGCTTATATCCACTGAGCAATTTGAAACTCATTAAGCAGGAGGTATCCAGAGGGAATGCTAACATTCAAAAGCTGTCTAAAAATAACTTGCCAATAATTTATCAACACATGGCTAATCATCTCTTGGCCAGCCTGAGCACATCAGAAAAGAAACAGCTTCTTTTCACCTCTGTTGCCTTAGGGCTGCAGAAGTTCTTTCACATCCCATGTGCATTTCCTACAACTCTGCAGTTTATTCCAAGTTTGTCCATGTGTAGTAATTTATGCTAAGAATGTTGTTCACCAATTTAGAATGTTTCTTTCATGAACTGTTGTTCAAAAAGTGTGGTGTGAAAGCCTACTTTCATAGAGGCAAGAAGTTATAGTAGTTTTTTTTTTTTATCAGTTTTGTTTTGATACTGTCCATAATACCATCAAATGTTTTGGGATTTTAAAATTCTCCACTCTTCCAAGGCAGAAGCTGCAATACATGGAAGTGGTAGGAGTTTAAAACTCATTTGTAATTTTGTTTATAAACATATTTTTCATATTTTGTCAATAATACCCTAGGTATTTAAATGATTTCTACGAACTGGAGTTGCAGCATGGTTCTGGAGTTGTTGGCTGGAGTGTTCCTGTGACAAAAGGGGTCTTGCCATCTCCCCGAGAATCTCACACAGCCATTGTATACTGCAGAAAAGATTTGGGAAGTCCAAAGATGTATATTTTCGGAGGGATGTGTGGCTCACGGCTTAACGATCTCTGGGAACTTGACATAGGTGAGTTTATTTGCCAGGAGAAGTGAGTGCAAGGGCCTCACTGGCTCTGAGGAAAAATTAAAATATATAAGGATTAATGCCATGCTGTGATGCAGATGTCAATCAGACTATGGTGTTAACCTCTTGTAATTTGTGGAATGAGACAGATACAGCATTGTTTACATTTATTATCCTCACTGATTTGGGTTATGCTATGAGATTGTTATCTTAGACTGCATTAAAAGGCTGTCATTGTGGTAACTGAGTTGAGTGATAAAATGGGCTTAGTGTATCCTTTTGAAAAACGGTTAGTTGTTCAGAGTTTTGTATGAATTTTAAAAGAAGCTTTAAGTACGCACTTTCTTTTCTAAAAAGGCCACCTTAAAGAGGTAAAATCTTGTTTTGTTGAATGTTAAAGGTATGTTCCCTCCTAAACCCCTAGGTAGCGAAGTACACAGTAATAAGTTGTTTGAGGATTTTTGTTCTCTCTCTTTTAGAAACCATGACCTGGTCAAGACCAGAAACTAAAGGGACAGTACCACTTCCTCGCAGTCTCCATACGGCCAATGTAATAGGAAACAAGTATGTCTGTTGTTAAAAGCTCAACTATAGAAAGGTACACCTAGTAGGAGAATGATGATGCTTATCCACTACTGCTCAGTATAAACCATCAACCCTGTAGAGAGTTTTTCTACTTCTATTACCCTACCTCAGTGGAAATTGAAAAGTACTATTTTTAGTTCAGGATTATCGAACTGTCGGTGTTTCCATGCAGCAGGATGATCTGTCCAACCCCCAAGCAGTTTTCCAAGTTTGTGAATGCATCTTTGTGCATTCTGGGGCAACATCAGCTAGACCTGAGCTGGGTCTGCCAGGAGCCAACTTCAGTGCCTCTCTGTCTGTGACAGGGAAATATCTATGCAAAGAAGTTGGCCCAAAGTGTAGAACTAGTTCTAGCCCAAACTGTTCTGTATTGTTGTGTACTGGTTTTTGTGTGGTCTGTTCTTCATTACTTTGCTTCTTGTCAGTGTGACTTGTTTTGGCAGGTAGCATTGACAAAATGGATTTTTAAACATGAATTTCAGTCCGTTTTTTTTTTTATTTTTTTATTTTATTTATTTATTTATTTTTAATCAGTTTAAAAGCCAGGGGGAGTAGAAAGAGGCAACAGATGTGGAAGAAGCAAGAAAGCTTTCTTTGTGTTTTCCGAGCCAAGAGCTTAGCACTTTTTTTTAAATATATAAAATTTTATTAGGTTGTAGCCTGCATTGTGTTTTTAAGCTTCGGTGCCTGACTTAGATACCTGTCTTCCGACTTCAGAATGATTTATTGAGAGGTCTACAGTGAAAGTGTAGAAATTCCATGTAAATGCATGATTTTCGGAGAGTCTTAGCAGTTTGGTGGTTTGCAAAAAAGGTACAGTATTCTGCTTCTGGGGAGTTGTTTGAGTTGATTGGTTGGTTATTTTTTAATCAGTTGACTTACTCAAAATTTTCGGAAGGTAGATGTCTGCAACAAGGCAACAATAAAATCTGATGTAAAACACAACTATAAAGCATGGGAAATTTTGTGTTTTGTCCTAGTTTGAGAGAGTACGTGCAGCAGGTCTGGAAATATTAATTTGCTCTTCTTTTTCTTTTCCCCTCTTTCCTCTTTATTTCAGAATGTATGTTTTTGGTGGATGGGTTCCACAGTCAGCAGGAGGTGAAATTTCTACTCAGGATGGTGAATGGAAATGTACCGGTTCATTTTCTTATCTTAATTTGGGTCAGTGTTTCTGTCTCTCTGGGAGCGGACATTTTTAATTAATACTTTCTTAACAGAATAGAATAAATGTTCTAAAGACCCTGAGAAAAGTTTTAAAATACACAACTGTAAATCCAGCTGACTACAGAAGATGCATTTTTTTCATCTTTCTTAATAAATATTTTTGTTCCTTCGAACGTTCAGCAGATTGGCTGGTGAAAATCTTTGCTCATACACCATTAATACTAGGTCATATAGATAGCACTTCTTTGCTTATGGTGGGGCACTAGAGACAGATCCTGCAATGAGTTTTTTTATAAATTGTGACAGTATTGTTCCTGAATCCTCAATTTCTGATCTTGTATTTGAAAACTGATCCTGTATTCATTGAACGTGTTCGGCAAATTAGTTGGAAAGGGACTTTCTCTTTGTAATATTGAAAATACAACTGCAATCATTGGGGGGAAAAAAAAATTATTTTCATTTTCTCTGAGTAGTAACATGTATTAACATCTGTATTTGCTTTGAAAAACATCTTGAAACTAAATTTTTTGAGTTTCATTTACTAGATACCACAGAATGGATAGGTCTGATCTCAGATTGCCAGGAAGACAAAAGTAACTTGTTACCAGGGCCAAGAGCAGGACACTGCGCTGTCGCGGTTGGCACTCGCCTGTATATCTGGAGTGGTAGAGATGGTTACAGAAAAGCTTGGAACAATCAAGTTTGCTGCAAAGATCTTTGGTACCTTGATACTGGTGAGTCAGAAATAAGACACTTGTACTGTGTTCCGTAATTTATAAATATAAATAGTAATTTATTAATATAATTGTTTTTCCCCCTCAGAAAGGTTAGAGTAAGAAAAGGAGTGGCAGAGGAAGGATGTGCTGAAAAGTGCAGCATAGTCAGGCATCAAGGCAAGTGAGGGGAGCCCATCATTGGCACTGAGTCATGGCTGCCCTTTGGCCTGCACAGAAGTTTGAGGGAGAGTTCGCTTCAGCTATAAAGAACAAGCAAAAAGAAAGCCCAATTTTCTGCAAATTGTTTCCAGGAATATATAAAGCTTTAGTAGCCGAAGAGCTGTGTACAGCTTTCTAGGAAAGGAGGAGGATCTCTTATATCTGTAATGCTTGTGATGTGTGTGTATATATATATATATATATACAACCAAAGATGTACCAACCATTAAAACCTAAGAGAGAGCATCAAAATTGGCATTTTTGAATGCTGTAGAATGGCAATTTACACTTCTGTGCTTGACTTGGCACTTTTGACAATGTTTCTTGTTTAATTTGGTACATATTGTACATAGGTGAAAAAAGAACTATTAATTTTGTTTGCATTATGTGGATATTTCTTTAACTGTTAAAAGGGAACAATTTCAAACGTGGCATCTGGGTCTTACTGGTTTCTTGTAGAAAAACCTCCAGCACCCTCCCAGGTACAGCTGATTAGAGCTACAACCAACTCTTTTCAAGTGAAATGGGATGAAGTACCTACTGTTGAAGGATATCTTCTTCAGTTACACGCTGACTGTCCAGTGCCATCAGCAGCTGGAATACCTGGCACTGGGGCTCCTGAGACATCAGTGCTGAGTTCACAAGGTAGGGGTCAGATCACTATATGCTAATGCTTGTGCAAAGGCAGAGTAGGGATTTGTGTAAGGAATGAGTATGTTCATTTAAACAAAAAAAAAAAGGTAATTTTGGGAGACTATTACTTGTGTGACTTTTCCAAAATATATCTATCATCCTTGTAGAAAACTCAGCTTTCACCTATCTTGGTTCTGGCCAGCTGTCTGAATGCTGAAGGTATTTGTGCAGTGCTGGCTTGTTTGAGGAAGGAGGCAGTGAGGAATGGATTTTAACTGACTGTTTGGCTGTGCAGTTTCATTTCAGTCTAACAATCAAGTCATCCTCTAGGCAGCTCCGTGTTTCCCGCTTGCTTACTGGAATAAGTTCCACCTCACATACATGAGATTTATGTAACTGATTGGAGTTTGCTTTTGTTTACCTGAAAGGTGGCTCTTCTCTACATCCAAGTCCACAATCGTTGCCTAGTGTCCCTTGTCCAGAAATGAAGGTGGATCATCCCAGCCAAGCAAATAATGTCATTCCTAATAACGTAAGTGTCAACCGAAAAATGCCAAAGTGGCAAAGAAGTGTGGGAATTGAGAGAACTGCCAAAACACTTCCTCAGTTTTTAAAATCCGTGTACTTTTAGACCTTAGGAAACTCAAAAATCAAACAACAATGAAATACACCTGCTGAAGTCATTGTCTGCTTTCTTATATTCTTCTAATTTTCATGAATGACAATCTTTCAAGTCCTCTTCATGGTAATGCAGAGGGGAAACTGAATATATTGACTTCCTGAATGCTATCTGGGAGCCTGATAACAGTAGAAATACTTTACATCCTCAAAATGCAGGTGAAATTAATGTGGGAAGCAAAAAGGATAAAAAAGGATAATGCATGGTAAACTGTTAGGGTTTTCATGCTAGTCTGCTTAGTGATAGATAGGAACACAAACCCAATTATTAATTATTTTAGTTGTGCGGTTTTACATATTCCACTGTTTTGCAAATTTGAAAGAAAGAGAGGAAGAACTCTGGCTAGGGGATCACCTTTTTGGAAATGTAGGCCTTTTCTTGGTTGGGTAAACGCTCAGATCTGTGTGCAATCCATAATGTATTCTTGCAGAAAACACATGTAGATGTATTGCGAATTTTACTAACAATACAAATCTTAGGTATGTACCAGGAAAGCAGTGGTTGAAAGCCTCTGTGACTGATTTCACTCCCCCCCCATCTCATCCCCCTAGTGGACTAAATGTATGCATCAATGAGCTTCCATGCAATATGGATGTGAGCTCTCTCAGATAAAATGTGGTATGGGACAGGAATGCTTCTCAGTGAACTGAGAGTTTGAATCTTTGTTTTGTAATGGCTAAAATAATGTGGATTCCTAGGTTGGTTGCTTGTTATGATTTAAAATGCTAGGGGGTTTGGTTGAAGAACTTTCATTTGCTGTTTTTGAGGAAGCATTTTCATGCCATGTTTACAACTGAAATTTCTGAACTTCACAGTCAAATGTTAACAAATGTATTGTTTTGGTTAGGTCCAAGTTTCCCTTTCATCCAACTCATTATTAAAAATAGAAGGAAAAGAAAAGGTTGCAGCGCCTGAAAACAAGATTACACAGGAGACTATGAAAAACCATGCAGATGCGACAGGATTCAAAGAATCAAATGCTCCTTCTCTTTTGCCTGTTTGTACTTCAAGTAAGATCTCTATAGAATAAAAATTAATTAAAAATCAAGCATTAAAATTGATCTCATAAACACAAAGTAAGATTGTCTTGTAATTTAAAATTAATTTAGATGCCTTTGTAGTTTAAAAATTTCCTTGTGCTCGTTACTACTGTAAGTATTTTAGAAGATATGAGGAAAAATGAGATGCTAAGTTGTATTGCAAGGGACGTGAAATTCTCACTATATTCATTATTATGATGTCAAATGTCTCTTTAAACCTAAACAGCCCTTCACAGCAAAGACCAGACAGACAATACCAGAATCATTTGACTAGGTTAAGGTTATAGAAACTCCAGGCTCCCTTTGACAGTACTTCTGCCTTTTAATAGTGACAAGTTATTGGCCTATTTAAAATGGTAGGCCATGTGGGAAGGAGCATGCTTCTCTCTGACTCTGGAGGAAGTAGAAACTGACTAGCCACTGATTTTGACATTTCTCTGTATGTTCAGTGGGGTGAATTCAGGTCCAAACACCTGATTGGTTTATATTTGATTTTTATGTAATTGATATGACATTACCATTTTTGTTTTCTGCAGTGTAATATAAGTATTGTGTGGAAACTTTGTATCTTAGTGCTGAGTGAGAAAGAGACTTCCACTGTTATTGATGTGAAGTTGATTGTTGTAAGGCTCTGATGTTCATTTGCGTGGATACTTTTTTTTTCCAAATGAATCCTTTCTTCACCAAATAGATATGGAATATGTCTAACACAAATGAAATTGTTGTTTTAACATACCTTGTTATGACTGTGCAGACAAGTTCTTATTAAGCTAAATACTTAAAGCATTAGTGATATGTACAATAAGACCTAATCTAAATCTGAACTAAATTCTGTTTTTGTATGAAACTATAGCCATTAGATCAAGCTGAGATCTGTTAGCTATCATCAATATTGAATTCTGGTTACTATTTTGTTTTTCTAAGGTCCTCAGACTTCAGCAAATGTAGGTGAATTACATGACTTGGACAAACGATCTGTAATTCCTGATGCTTCTGTATCCAGTACTGTCTCCAGCACACAAACTATGGTAACCCAGCAGGCTGTTAAAACTGAATCATCAAGTACAAATGGGGCAGTTGTTAAAGATGAAACTTCACTAACAACATTCAATTCAAAATCTGAAGGTTTGAAATGTGTTTCACATACTGTATTTTGAGCCATATATATCTAAGGCCATCAGAGTTCCTGTAGTGTGGTGGGATTCCCATCTTGACTAGTACCTGGGATAGAGAGAGGGCTTTGGGCTACAGAGGACCTTGGGCAGCTTGAATGATCTCTGCTATGATTTTTTTTAAAATCAGGATTTTTTTCTTATAGTTTTGTAAACCACTTTGTTTCCTGTAAATCCTTTAAATCTTTATTTATGTGGAAGCTTGTTTTATAAGCAGCAGCGGCAGGCAGTTTTTGTTGCTCATGAGACATTTGTGTTCATTCAGTGATTGTCTGCTTTTTTAGTCAGCAAAAGTCTACAGATTGTAACCTTAGATGTTTTTGATTTAAAATAATTGACCTCTGTAGCAAACATGGCAGTTCCTGTGGCTGGCTCACCGCTAGTCAAATGTGGTGACCTCTTCACAGTGTGTTTGAAATATCCAAAATAAGCAGCAAAACAGAAACTAAATGTGTTGGTAGTTTTTCCAGTTTGTTTTTTTTTGTTGTGAAAATAAACAAGCTGTGCTTGCTATTGTTTTGAGTGTTAGCTAAAGAACAGTTTTCTCTTATTGACACTGAGTAGTGTAATTTTTAGTGAACAGTATAGCTTTTTAAAAGCAAAACACAGAAACACAAGTATAGAATACTAATATTCCCTTGCATTGTTCATGTGCTTTGATTCTTTTTTAAAAACGATTTAATTTTAGATGTAATAAACATTATTTTCCTATTTGTTAGAGTTGTTAAAAGATGTAACTGCTCTTGTTAATACACTCCGAATTCTTAATGTCAGAAACACCTGTTAAGATTTCACGCTTAGGCTGTTCGCACAATGTCCTCAGTATGTGCCTCAATCTGATATTTAGATTTTGTTTGCAATATTTCATGTTGATTTCATAATTATGTCACATCTTAGAATTTTGAGACCTGCCATCCAAGTTCTGTCTGTATTATCTGTAGTTATCTATAGTGCCAGATGCTGTGAAGATGAAGGAAGCCAAAATTAGTTATTCTTGTTATAAATAGAACTGCATGCAAAAGAACTTTGAGGCATACCTTTACAGCAAATACTTGCAAATGACTGTTGAGGTCAGCTTTGTGGACTTTGTGTTAAATTGTTCTTATATGTTAAGCTTTTTCAATGTAATTTTTTTTATTTGTAGCTGCTGAAACTGCTTATATCATGCCTTCAACAAGGGCTGCTACCGGACAGACAAATGATTCACACTCCTCTGTAAGTGTGCAAAAGCATTATCAAATTCTATTCTGTTGGTTAGTTGTGAGGGCTCTTCTGTTTTTCTTTAATTATCTCTTCAAAAGAGGGAAAAAGAATGCATACTTAAGGCTTGAAGTGAATAATACAGGAGTAAACATTTTCTGTTGTAACACTGATTGCGTTGTGCGGGTTAGGTTTGAGTCTAAGTAGCAGTTGTGTGGTTGGGAGGAGATCCAAGTATGTGTTTCAGCTGTTGAATCGTTTTAATCAGCTGGCACAGGGCAGTGGTCCTGCTGCTGCATGATGTGCGAATGTAAAATGGTTTTTTGTCTGCACAACTGAATTTAAAATGAGATATGATCAGATGTAGTGTTAGCTGCTGAACTGTGGGTTTGAAACGTAACTGAACTGACATCTTGATGTTTTTCCCTAGAGGAGATGGGGACTGGCTATGCAAGCTGTAAATACTGCCTGAAAAAAGTAAATGCCTCCTATTTCACCTGCTTACATCTTAACACACAAAACCAAGGTGCCATTGTTGCCACCAAAAGAGTGGAGCTAAGGATGGGAAGAAGCAGCAGCTGCTAAAGAGTTGGGGTGCTTTTGCTAATAGCAGCTGCCACTCCTGCCCCTTTTCCATGCCAGCAGGAACATCAGCTGTCTGCACTGGGCAGCACTGGCCGTGCAGGCACTCTCCCTGGTGCCTGGAGTCCAGCAAGAAGGATGGTTTCTCTTTCTGGGTCAATCAGAGCAGTTCCCATGCCCTCTACAACCATTGCCCTGTGCCACAGCAGAGGTCCTGTTCCCAGCTGTGAGTTTAGCAGCTGCTTGCTGTAGAGAGTGTGTTTGGGGCTAAAGTATAGCAGAATTCCAGACAGAGCTGCTGATGTACAACCACATCACAAAATTCTTTTTGAACTCTGGGCAAAATTAACTCACAATTACACACTACTCCACACATCTAGATTGACAGCCTTAAACTTTTCTTCCCCTCCCTGTTTAAGCTAGAATGTCAGAGATGACATCCCAGCTACAGTTATTCTATTTTTTAAGCGATGGATTGTGTCTAAATTTTTAAGAACCTGTTGGTTATGAACAGTATGTCAATGATAAATGCATATTCATTTGAAGTATAAGGAATAACGTACCAATGTTGAAAGGGAATTCTCCTACCTATGCTAAAGTCTTGAAATGTTTTTTTAATATTATATTGAAGTATGATTGGTCTGCATAACGTGTTCTTCAAATACTAGAAAACTCCACAAAGGCAGATGAAAACAAGAGAAAGACAGTGGTATGATGTTGGAATCTTTAAGAACAACAGTGCTGTGGTGAGCCAGTTCTACTTGCTGCCAGAGGAACCGCTCAACGCCTCTAACAAGGTACCTGCTGATTTTTCTTTCATGTAGCTTGCAGATTGTATTTTCCAATATGATGCTCATATGCTTGACAACAGAATGTGGAATTTTCTGATACCTCAGCACAAACTGGTGCTTACAGGAGTTCTGTATTTTGTGACCATGTAGTTCCTGACATATTTAGCTTGCTTTTTTTTTTTTTACTACTTTTTTTTTTTTCACTGTTTCCTAAACCAGATGCATCTTCTGTTGTTTTTGTCAAATTATGTGGAACATCTTATTGTGCTGTTGCTAATTCTTTCCGTATTTCTATTTGTAGCCTTGGGAAGGAATTTTCAACTTACTGAACTTTCAAACCAGTAAAAACCCTGAATAATAAAGATAGTTTCAATATATTATTTCACTAGAGCACTGAAATGTTTTAGTCAGTTTATTCTCTGCCTTGAGGATCTTAGGACTTTTTAAAAATACTAATAACAGTACAGGATGCTTAAGAAGATCAGATATTTAAGCTGTAGTGGGTTTTGTATTAGATTTCTCTAAGTTTCTGTTGTTAAACATCTAAGCTTGTATGCTAAAATGCTATGCAGGTGCAACTTGCAAAACTTTTGTAGTTTTGATGATGCACGTGTAAATTAATGATGTGTAAGTGGACTAGAAACAAAAAGCTGCTTCACTTTTACTTTCCCAAGTAAAACTAAACAAGAGATGCTGTTCAATTTGCACGTTTGGGTGGGTAGATGGGAGGGTGTGTGGTGGTGTTCTCAGATGAGTTGTTCTGAGGTGGGCTACTGCTTCAGTCCTTCTTTGAATCCTGATGCAAGTACAAAAGCATTAGATCAGGTTTTGATTTCAGTTAAACTTGTTGATCTCAGCTTCTTGCTACCCACTTTATATTTTTTAGGCTAATTGTGTTTAGAATACTTGTGTAAATATTCTGATGTTGCTTTATTTTCAGATGGAAGATGCAGACGTAGCAGACTGCAGGTTACTTAAGAAGCAGGATCTTTTTCCAGGCACAGTGTACAGGTTCAGAGTTGCTGCAATTAATGGCTGTGGTGTTGGGCCTTTCAGTAAAGTGAGTGAATTCAAGACTTGCATTCCAGGTTTTCCTGGAGCTCCTTCAACAGTCAAAATCACCAAGGTGAGAAACGCAGAAGATTCCTGTTCTGATGTGTAAAATTCTGTCCACAAGCCTAGTCTTGAAATTCCAGGTTCTAGTTAGTTGGCTTGTTGTTTTGTGCTACCATTTTTTTTTTTTTTCCCCTAAAATGATCATATTGAATAGTGTCAGATCCTTAACTGGTAAGTTCTGCTCAGTGTAATGTTCTTTAAGAAACTTGCTAAAAAAATATTTTAAGACTTAATGATCATGTTGCGAGATGCATCTTAATCATCTAATAATTTTTCTATGATTGTCTTTTCCTGCATTCTTTATTTTATAGGGATCTACTGTGTTCTTAAAAAATGAAAATAAAAAAAAAAATCAAGACATTACTACCTCCAAAGGATGATTGTTGTAGTCTTTTGGCATAAAACAACCATGATTTTGCCAAAATTAGAGAACACCCTGGATAATGAATTGATACACTAAGATGAATTTTCATTTCTTAAGCTGCTTACTTTGAAGTAGATATTTTGCAAACTTCTAGCCCAACAAATTCCACCATAAAAATATTTAGAGAGGTTTTTGTTTGTTTGCTTGCTTGCTTTCTGGTCTTTGTTTTAACGGCAGATGAGTTTTCTTGTTTGATGTATCACTTTGCCTAAAATACTGTCTTTTGTACTAGTGAAAACTTAGTACATCTGCAAATACAAGTAAAGCTGTGTTTTGGAAGTGTAGCATCTTTCATTTTTATTCCATCTGGAAGGGATCAGAAAATGAGGGTTCTCATTTTCCAAAATATCCTTTGGCATCTGTGCTGTCTCTGCATAAGCGCCAGGAGAAAGAAATGGTTACTTTTTGAATACAGAAACAATGACAGAATAGGCTAGAATTTTAAGGTAGAATTTGAAGATGCTTCTTCGAGGAGTGTGTGTGTTGTATGCACACATTATATATACATTACATACAATATATATACGTGTACATATGTACGTAATAGATATATTTTAAATATATTATTATGTATATAGTTCAATATCTAATGGCTAACTGTATCGTATGATATTTTCTCTCTTTTTCTTCAGAGCGTAGACTGCATTCATCTTTCTTGGGAGCCTCCTGCTTCACCTTCTGGGAATATTTTAGAATATTCTGCCTACTTAGCAATCCGTTCCACACAATTGCAGGAAAATCCAAGTCAGCTTGTGTTCATGAGAATATACTGTGGTCTTAAGACATCCTGTGTAGTGACTGCTGCCCAGCTTTCAAATGCTCACGTTGATTACACTTCACGACCTGCTATAGTGTTCCGGATTTCTGCCAAGAATGAGAGAGGCTATGGACCGGCCACACAAGTTCGATGGCTTCAAGGTAAAGTCAGCGTCAGACGCCCGTGTCTGAGCGAGCTGTAGCTGTGGCAGAGCTGATTATGGCTCTAGAACCAGTACTTTGCTCAGCAGTGAAATATCATTTTGTTCTTGATAAAAGTTTTAAGAAAATATGGTTGTTCTATTTAGCGTGCGTTGAGCAAAGTGATATTTGTTCACAAGCAAGTAGTAAATGTTGGTTCTTCAGTCTTACCTAGTCTCTCAAATAATAAAATCCTAAGCTTCTGATTTCAATTAAGCTTAAAAGTTTTTCATTCTAATAATAAGTAATCCAGTTACATGTATGGATGTAATCAAGTTTTTATTCAACCTTCTTCCCCTTCCTTATCAGAATAGTTTTTCATAAAGCGACATAAGGTGCATTTTTGTGATTGATACACTCCTTAAAGTCTGCATTACAGCCATTCAGAATAGGTTTTGTCATCTCATCCCTGCATTTGAATTTGTACAGGTTCATAATTAGTTGGGGGTGGGAATGGATCAACTGGAAATTAAGTTAGGAAATTAGTTTTCAGCCTGTTCAGTTCCCTGATGTCCAGCTGTGTAGCTGCATAAATGCTGGTGTCAGCCCTTGGGAGAACAAAGGCATAAGTGACTGCTCAGAGAGGGACTGTGACTTCTAATGGCAGCGTGTAATCCAGAAGCAGCGGCTGGGTTAGAGTGATTCGGTAGTATTCCAGTATTTAAAGGGATATTCCAGTATTTAAAGGGAGATTATAAACAGGAGGGGAACCAACTTTTCACAGGGGTAGACAGTGATAGGACAAGGGGAAATAGCTTTAAGCTGAAGGAGGGAAGGTTTAGACTGGACGTCAGGGGGAAGTTCTTTACTGAGAGAGTGGTGAGGAGCTGGCACAGCTGCCCAGGAGGCTGTGGATGCCCCATCCCTGGAGGTGTTCAAGGCCAGGTTGGATGGGGCTCTGGGCAACCTGATCCAGTACCAGATCTGGAGATCGGTGGCCCTGCCTGTGGCAGGGGGGTTAGAACTTGATGATCCTTGGGGTCCCTTCCAACCCAGGCCGTTCTATGATTCCTTGGTCCCAGTTTCCATTTTGTCATCTAGGCACTTTCTGGTGCCATCAGTTGATTGTTTTGTTTTGGAAAGTAACCTTTCCCTTTCTGGCTTAGCTTTCTGCTAGCTGGGAGCTGACTTGGCTCAGCAAGAGATCCTGTGAGCGTGGAGGAAGGTCAGGAGCAGCAGAGCAGGGGAGGGGAGCTGCCCACCCCCTTGGTTTGCAGGGAGCTGTTGTTTGGGTTTAGCTGCCCTGTCAGTCCATGGCCATGATCCATGGGGTGCAGCTGAAAGTGAGCTGTTGGATACATCACCATTTCTGAACATGTCCTTTCTGAGGTGGAAAGCAACAACAAAGTTGTTTTCGCTAACGTTTAGTATTCCAAGGCTGTTTCAGCCCTGAAGTGGCAAGGGTTTTGGCCATGGTCTGTGCTGTGAAGCGGTCGTTGTGTGATGGTGTTTGACCACGTACACCTTGTGAATGCACAAGATGTTTAACAGCGTCTCCTTCTCTTTGCAGATATGAAAACATCAAGCTCCAAGTAGAAACAACACGATACATTTCAAGTTCCGAATGTCCTGTTTAATGTAACTCTTGTACTATTTGTAAATGCTACAAATATTTTATTTTTGCATCGTTTTTATCTTAAAAATCTATAACCTTTTTTACGTTTGAAACATTGGCGTTCTATAGCCTTGCTCAGGTCTGAGTACCGTATAGAAACTCTATGGAAGACGCTGGGGTGGAGGAGCGTACTCCATCCAGTAGCTCTCTTTGGTAGCGATAGTTAAAATATATTAAATATCTAAAACTTCAAATGTAAAAAAAAATAAATTGGCATATGCGGTGGTATTTGAGGTAGAGTCCCCGTGATCGCTACAGATCTCGCGTAGATAATTCGTACAGATTTGGTACGTGAGCAAATTCTGTTTGGTTTCCAGTTCCTATACCACGTTCTTCATCGTGGTGTCTGAGTACAAGGCAAAAGTTTCCAGTTATTATATAGTAACTTAAAACATATAAATATTTTAATATATACTTTTTTGTAAAGAAAAAATTAAAATGATTTTTCTACTATTTGTAACAAAGATCATCATCCTGAAAGATATCCCCTGAAAATTTAAAAGCAAAAAGATAAACTTAGTCACTTATTACAAAAAAGAAAAAATGTAAATTCATTGTAAATGCACTACTCATATTTAGAATTATCCTTTTGTAGTTGTACAAATCTTAAGCTTGTAAATACCAATGTTTACAAGAGACCTTTCTGGTCTTGTATTAAAACTTCCATGAGATTCATTCTCTTTTTTTTTTTTTTGGCCATATGCTTTGCTTTTAGCATATGCTTGCTTTTTGCACTAATAATAACTTACCTCATTCCTGTGTTTGTAATCACTTGGGTTGCTTCCATAACGTTTCCGTACAACTTCGATCTGAAAATTTTAACCAAAGTTTAGAATACACGGTAAGCAATTTTGCACATCTTGTATGGCAACTTTCAACGTATTTATTGCAGTTAACCTTCTTCAGTGCTTGTTTGCTTTACCAGTATATTCTGCCAGTCGAGTTCAGTATCTCCTTTTTACTATGCATCGTTTTACATTAACTAGCTAGCTGATAAATTCAACAAGCATTACTTCTAGGAATAGGTTGATCCATTCCTATGCTAAATGGAAAAAAAAAAATAAAAATTGTTCACAGTAGTGAATAAAGGTAAACATTTTAAATGCTATTTATGTATCTATATATAAACCCATGTTTACCAAAGCGTAGAGGAAAATGGCTGCGTTGGACAAGGTCACTAGGTGAATAGATTGAGGCACCTAAATAAGATTTATTTTAAAATAAAATCTAAATTACTTTACTGTGCAATGAAGTTTATACTTTGCACTTTAATTTTGCCCTGAATGCCAAAATACTACACGTCAAGGTAGAATTACTTGCCTCTGCCGGTTAAATTTGTCTTAAGAGCGTTTGTAAATAAATAAACTAAAAAAAAATAATAAAAAAAAAATGATGTGCCTGGTTTGGTGGGAGAAGTTTCGCTAAGGTGTTAGAGATTTAGCAGCTCAAGTATCCCAGAGCAGATTTTATAGCCAAGTCTTAGCTACCCTGAAAGTCGGGGTTGCAATGGAAGTGCTGATACAGCCTTAATTAGCGCAAGGCGTCACGCGCTGTAATAGCATAGGAGAAGTGCTGGGGACCACACGTTGCTGTAGCAGTGTTATCTGTGGGCAGGGGTGGCACCTGCTGTCCTACTCCGGAGAAAAATCGTGTGATTGTGACGATGGCGGATATCCCAGATCCACTTGAAACAGTGTTTATAGGATGAACGCATAGGATATTTCCTGACGCTATCTGGCTTTGAGATGCTGCGTTGTAACGATCCGTTTCAACAGGTTTGAGCTCGCTGCCAATCCTGCCTGATAACTAAAACGATGCCGTACACGAGCTGTTAACTAGAGAAAATAGAACTTGGTTTTTCTTCTTAGTACTGTGAAAGAAGCCTTTAGAGAAAACACTTGTGGCTTTGATTTTGTTGGTTGATAGCTGTGATCGTAGAGTTGTTATTTAAGAATAAAATCTGTTGGGTATGTCTGGGTGGAGTTTTTTTGCACTTGGTTTCACATGCTTTGCACAATTTCTTTTTTAAGTGGGTATGTCACAACTACCAAAGGGTAAAACTGTGGCGTTTTCGATGGAAGTATGATTTCCTTGTAAGTGTGCTTTCTTCAGCTGACCTGACATCGGATGTCACTTTCTCTTCTTTTGTCCAAGCTGGGTGATGTTGGATAGTGGTCACATGCAAATCTTCGATTCCGTACAGTTTTACTTTCAAATGAAATTGTGGTACATGCTGTAAAATAAATACACTTTGTGCTCTGTTTTTAGGATTGTATTTAGAACATGTCTAAATGCCTCCCGTTTGCCTGTCAGCTGGGTATCAGACAAATACTGATTGTTCGATTTTAAAGTCATTTCGAGAAGACTGTTGACATCAGCTCCTTGGGGATCCGCATTATCCGTGTATTTCATGAGTCACTGGACACCGTGTAACAAGCTGAGATCTGTGTTGTAGGAATGTCTAGGTTTGCTCAACTCGTTCGGGAAGTTGGGCCAGCGACGGCGGGCGCTGCTACAGCTTCACCTGAAGAATGTCCTCGTGAAAGTGGAAATCGAGTGGACAATAACCTACACTTTGTGTTTTCAAAGTAATTATAGCAATATCTCTTGAATGTAGTTTGGAGTAGAGCACATGATCATGCCATAAACTCTGAAGATACAATAAGTATTGCTGTTGTTATCTGCTGTTTCGGGATAGCGAGTCGGACGTGAACTTAGTCTTACAGCCTGTTACTTACCGACCTCTGCAAGGAAACTGACATTTTGTACAATTAAAGTTGATCAGTCTTATTTCAGAGCGTTGTTTGTTCTTTGTAATAAAGTGGTTGTCCTATCAAACGCGCTGCGAGCAGCGACGTCTGCGTCTGCTTTTTCACAGGGGGTGAGGCAGAGAAGAGGGGGTTTGTCCTGGGGGAGCTCAGACCGGTGGAGCCTTAGGGCAAACTCCTGAACTTGCCTTGCTGTTGAACGTGGGGCTGTCCTGGGGCGAGAAATAAGGCGTGCTTCTAGAAGCAGGGCGGGAGAGGTGGTGAACAGAAAGGTCTACAGCGTTGTTTCTTAACCTCTTCAAGAGACTTCGTATGAGAAACCACTAAAAGCCGTCTGCTCCAAATTGGTTCCTTTCCTGTGGTCCATGCTGTTAGAAGAGAGCAAATGTTGTTGCCTTGTTTTCAATGACTTGCAGTCCTTGCCTAAATGGGAAAACCTAAGCAACCTAAAGAATTCCCAGTGTGTGTTATTTTCTTTCTAAGATTCTCAGAATATGATTTTCTTGTTCTTTAAGACGGACTCGTATTTCCTGTATGAATTTATCTTAAAACCAACTCGGAACTATTACTGTTTTTTCCTCCATAGTGTTAGCTGGGTCCTGGTGCCCTTTCTAATGTTTCCTAGCAAGCCAAAGGGCAGGGCTTGTGTTCTGTGGCTTTCAGTTCTGACACGAGCATTTCCAGATTCCCAGGGCAGGGCTGGAGCATGAACTGCTGGTATCGTGTGAGCAGCCAGTGCGTCCCTCCTCCTGCTAGCAGTTGTAAAAAACTTTGTTGTGGTACATCTTCCATCCATCTGAAGCCAAGTGGAATTTCCTTTCATTTCAATTTCCAGAAGCCACTTGAATATAGGAGGAGGATGGGCTTAAAGTAGGTCCTGTCATGCCCCAGTGGTGCTGAGTCTCAGTCACCCAGAGAGCAAAGCTCCCTGCATCTGCACGGCTCTGCTGCGGCCTTGCTGCGCAGGGCTGCTTTGGGAAATGCTGCTGCAATAAAAACTAGACAGTGAGCCCAGGTTTGGTGCCTGGCCCTAAGCCATGGAGCTGGGTTCTCTGCACCCCCCCCACCCCAGTCTGAAGGCAGTGGGTGAACCTACAAAGATTCTACTGCCATTTTTTGGCAACCCTCAGCCTGGGGTTCCCGGCTGCTAACAGCAAGGGGGGGACCAGCTCTGCAGCACTGGGGCTGGAGGCATCAGTTGTTGTTCCTAAGCCCCCAGTCCAGCTCAGCAGCCTTAGTGTGACCCCCCGGCGATTGCCAGGAGTGGGAATTGCTGCATGGAGAAAAGAGAAGGGGCACCAGGAGACTGCTATGTGTGGAGGGCACGAGGCAGGGGGATGCTGGAATTGGACATGGCACACAATACAGGTGTGAGCCAACCGCTCAGCAAAGAGGCAGAGCAAAAAGAGGGCTGGGCTGCAGGGGCAGCCATGGGGAAAAGAGGAGAGCTGGGCTGGGAGGAAGGCCCAGGAGATCTCCATGAGCTGTTGGCTCTAACTCCATCCCTACGTGCCTAACGTTGCATTATAAAAACCCAGCACCTGTAAATGCTCTGTTCCCAAAATCCTTCAATAACCTGGGGTATTTTATGAGACTTTGGGGACTCACAGCCCCCAGACACAAGCTACGCGATTGAGGCTGGGTTTGACTTGCTGCCATTGTTTTATGGAGGGAGCTCCTGCAGCTCCCAAGCATCTGCTTCTGATCAATGACCTAACCGTGGAGTGGGCATAGCAGCTCTTTAAAATGAAAATTAAGGCTCAGATACGGTATCTTCAAAGAGAAAAAGAGCGGAATTTCAGTGTGTCCCAAATGGTAAGTAGTGGTGAGAGAGTTATTTCGGTATCTGGCAGCGTTGTGAAATGCTGCTGCCACACATGAAAGCAATCAATAGGAAATTATTTCCAAGTGGTTCTTAAAATAGACGCACTGGGTGTGTGCTGTCCCAGGAGGCCCAGGCACCAGGCCCCTGGGTTTGCATCTTGCATTCTCCTGGACCCTAATGTTACTTTATGTGGTCCTGCAGACTTTTTATTCTTGTATGTAAGTCCTCCTGTGCTCATCCATTTTAGAACATGGTCAAAGTGGGAGATGTAGTAGAAGTGCAATTTATCGGTGACTTGGGATTTGTCTTCAGCTCGCAGACTTCAGTCAGGAAACGTAGATTTTCATACAGATTAAATAGAACTCAACTGTATTAATGGATAACAGCGTTCATGAAAAAAACTTGCATCTTATTAACATCTTCCTCAATGGGGGCATGAGCTGGACAATGAAAGTCACCCACTCAACCTGCCCCTCCTGGCACACTGCAGAGGAGCAGGGGACGGGAACAACGCCCACCTGGGAGAGGGAATCATGGGGCACAGTGGGCTCTGGCACCAGCTCAGTTGTCCAAGAAAAGTTAATCCTTTGTTAAAGCAGCCATCTTATCGACTGTCTTCCTCCAGACTTCCCGTTTGCTCACCCTGCCCATCCTCAGAGGGAGCCTGCTTCCACAGATGTGCTGGGAAAGTGGCCTCGCACCTCTGCTGAGGTTTGGATTATGGTGGTGGAGGCGATCTCCTGGAGGAAGGAATCCTTGCTTCTCAGTCTCTCACCCTCAGAATGTGAAACACCAGGGCTGCAGAAAGGTGCTGCCAGGCCCTCTGAAGCAACACTGGCGCTTTCAAGCCAGACAACACAAAGTTGCCAGTTCTTGTCAGTATTTCTTCTGGGGGGTCCAGAACTTGATCTCAGTGCATCCACTCAAGAGACAGTTTGGACCAGGTCAAAAAGCACAGGCACTTGGCACAGGACTTCAGTGGATGCTGGGGTTCCTGGACAGGACTTCAATGGATGTTGGGGTTCCTGAACCCCAACAAGCCCTTGGGACACCCCAGCCTGTAGCCTCCCCGGCCTTGCTGTGGTTTTGCTCCATCTTCCACCAGCAACCCCCAAGCACCGCATGCCCCCAATGTGCTGTGACTGCCCCCCTCTGCCACACCCCTCAGCCCAAAGCTGCTCTGGGATCCAGAATTGGGTGGGAGCAGACAGCTTCTGGCCGATCTCATGTGCATGCTGTAAACCCACCTTGTGCAGCCTGGCAACTATAAGCCCTTCAAAAAATGCTGTATTGGTTGGCTTCATTTGTGAAACATGGCTGCTGGTGCTGGTTTTGAACAGCGTAAGGATGCTGAGCTGTCCTTGATGCAATGCTCCCTGGGCCCTGCAGGCTCAGTGCTCCCATCCCCAGGCAGGGCAGCAGCAGTTACCTTGCAGCAGAAACACGTTCCAGCTGGCTAGAGGTGAGATTTCTGGATCCCTTCCCTTCTCCCCCAGTGCTTTGCTTTTCCCACCACCTGCCTCCAGGCAGCTTCCTGTTCACCAGATTGTTTTTCCTGGCGTCTTATGCTACAGCAGGAACTCAGGCATCTGCCTGGGCTTGGATTTCAGGGCCAGGACAGAGGAGTTGGGTGCTCCAGTGACAAACCTGCACATCCTGGAGTCCTCTGCCAGTGCGATGCTCTTCTCTCTGGTGACGGGAGCTTAGCACCGATGGGGTCAATGCTGCGCCTTTGGGGCAAGCCCTGAGCCACATGTTGCTGCAATTTGTTAGCCAGAACCCAAACCCTTTCCTGCAGATCTGCCCCAGGAGTCAGCTGCTGTCTCTGATTCTGGAGGAGCTGGGCCAGATTCATTCTCAGGCACAGAGCAGATTATCAGCCTGCAGAATACCACCCTCCCCAGCAGATTCAAACCCTCGATCATCTTCTTTCATGCAAAGCCAAATCAGGCGTCTCCTTGTGCCTGACAAATGGCTCCCACTGCCCAGTGCGCTGCAATGAGACGTTGCAGGAAATGACCCTGGCAGGTTGCCTCGAAGGTTTCCTAGAGCAGGGTCTCTGTCTCCTCAGAGCCACTGCGAGCTGCCTCCGCAGCAAGAGCTGGAGACAGCAATTTAATAAGCTCGGGGCAGCTGGCACCAATTTGGAAACTATTGTGCCTATGAGCCAACCACGCTGACTCCTGAGGGGGTTCGGCCTTGGACATGAGCGCAGGCAGAATTTGCACTGAGGTTCTACAGAGTTCTCCGTTAAATTTTTACGTAGCGAGGGTCAGACGTGGCACGCAGTCCGTCACTGTGCCAATGCACAAATCACTAGGGATAACTTTTTGTAAAAAAGCTTGATAAAAAGCTTGAGGGATCGTGGCAGAACAGCATCTCTTATTGCCAAGGAGGAGAAAAGGGTCCATGTTTTCAGTCCTTCATTCAGTACAACCTGAAATTGAAGAAAAGCCTAGCTCACACAATTTGGGAAGGCGGTGATTTACAAGCACGTTGTCTTCTCTCTGTGAATATAACGGAAGCAGCAGGCCTGCCTGCCTGAACACCCAGAGCTCTAGAAAACGAAGAATTTTACAGCTAGACGCAAGGCTGCTGCCAGCTCTCACCCTGGCAGCGAGGTGGAAGGGTGATGGGCAGGGAAACAGAGCAGGGATGAACCTCAAGCCCAGCTTTTCTCATGACTGCATTTTGACTACAGCTACAGTGCTTCTGTGCTTTTTTTTTTTTTTTTTTTTAGTACTGAGACCCGCTGTACAAATGCCACAAGGATCAAGTCACACAGCAAGCCATTAAGTTAAGGCAGTACAAGCGGTGTCCTGGAGAGGTACCTAAACAAAGTCACCGTTTGAGAAAAGGTCTTTGAGCATCATTGCTGCTTCAAGCGTCCTTTAAGTTTTAGCACAGGCTGCCACTGCTGCCTCAAGCTCAGTTCTGGGCTGTTAGTACAAGCAAAGCATTCAGAGAAGCAAAAAATGGTAATTTCGTAGAAGCAGAGAGGATGGAGCAGGAATGGTCACCCTTCTTAAAAAAAAAAACAAAAAAAAACTACTTTTGAAGATCACGTACTTCAGCATAGGAAGGGAGGGTGAGAATACAGTGCTGTTTTTAAAAAAAAAAAATTAAAGACTCCACAGTGGTTGTTAACTACCATCGAGCGGTATAAACCAGGCAAGTTCCCTCAGTTATTTCCATACTTTATCAGCACTACAATACCCCACAAACTATTCCTTCTATATGTGTATTTTCAGGAGAAGATTAAGCATAGGGAGGGGAGTTGAGTGGGAGCACAGGAAAAGCAACACAAAGCAGTATCAGCTCCCTCGCTCCGGTGATGGTGCATAAACCACAAACTCAAGAGAACACTTAAACCAAAACTCACGGAGGAGCAGGCAGGTGGAGAGAGATGCAGTTGGTATCAAGCAAATGAGGCAGACAAGCTCAGCTCCCTTCCTGCACATTCAGCTGCCAAACCTTGAGCTGCAGTCACAGCCTTCCACATGGCAAACTTGGGTGCAACTGAGATCAGGGTATGACGGCCTCAAATACACCGGACACAAACAGAAGGGGCTCCTGTAGTGGCTGTGTCACACAGTTGTACGTTTAATGAGAAACTCCATTTGTTCAGTCACAGCCGCTGAAGAGCTGCCACGAACCCCAGAACACCTGCCCAGAGTGGCACGGGACGCACCACACCTCCCCCAGGGGCTCTGCCAGCACAGCGCTGACTTGGAGGAAACACCGTTCCAATCCACACGGACGTACAAGTCTTGAGGTGGCAAACCAGTGGCTATTTCAGGCTCCTGGGATGCCTCAGTTGAGGTATTTTTCCAGTTCTAAATGGTTACTTTTTAAGACAAAACCAGCAAGAAATGTTATGGCAATGAGTTCAAGGTGAGATTGGTTTACATTAATGACAGGTAAACAGAAAGATAATTATGACACTACTGCAAACAGCAGTAACACCGCAGGTTCCAAAACTCAGCCTGATTAAGTTGTTTCAAAAACCACCACCCCGATCCTAACCGGCTACGAGTGGGCACCTAACAAAACCACCCCCCAGTTATTAAAGGAACAGCACCACTGCTCAGAGCAGCTCACTAAACATACAGAGCTACGGTATCTGGTTCAAGTTTATTGCAAAACCAAACGAGAGACAGCGAGCTCAGCGTCTGTTGCTCATTCCAGACCTGCACCACCTGTCTGGGTTTCAGCCCCCTGCGCACACGCTCACTCACACGGACTGTACACAGGAAGCTGCTAACACATTGGAGTCCCCACAGCCTCACAAGAAACCTTAGAACATTTCAGTAAAAAGTCAAAATGAGGTCTCTTACCACAAGGACTACAAAATCCCCCACCCCCCCACCCCTTGCTACCGTCAAATTTCCAAGTTTGGGATTCTAAAAACCATAGATAAAAAGGAAGAGTTATTCCAGTAGCACAACTACCTTAAACATAGCAAAGTCAGTCTAAGGCGTTAATGCGACTGAAGAAGAATGAAATGAAGACCTGCATCACAGGCAACCAGTGTTTTAATTAACACTGCTGATAAGCTCTGAATCTCTCAACGTAGTAGAGCGCTGTTTGTTTCTGATTAACTTTTAATTTTCAAGTGACATAAAAAACAGTTGTAGCAATTCCTCTGAGCTGCTAGTTTCACGAGAAAAAGTCCCTTCCAAAACTTCAATAAATAGACTGACATCCAAAGGTAGCTGAGGTCGTCATGCAAGACAAGTTACAGAACCAAGACCAACTCAATCTTTATAATAAAGGCAACTTGCATTCAGAAATGAACTTTACCCTTACAATTTTATTCAAAGGGTAAACATGAATTAACCCAGCTGTTTACCTGAATTACAAAAGTAACATGATTCAATATGAAAATAAGAAACTGTCTACAAATCTCTGACAGTAATAAATTGCAATATACAATGCATACAGGAGTTATACAGAGCAACAAACTCTTGTACAAAACAAAAATACTTTAATACCTTTAAAATCCAATTTGTTTTTCTTTAAAATTATTCATGAAAAAGATTTGAGTCAGAATTCATACCTCAATTAGTCAAGCTTCGGGTAGCTACATTACAGCTATTTAATATACAAAGAGATAAATCTCTTCACCAGTCATTAAAACTGTCTGTTCGTTAGAGTTGCACGGCTGCTGCAGCTCGCGTTCCCAGATCCAAAGGTTTCTTCAAATCATGAGAACTGAATTTGTTGAACGCCAGAGATCTAGAGGAAGAGAATGAAAGCTTACGTTCACAACTCCACCCTCCCGTGAAACAGCAGCACCATCAGCAGCCTCGAGTTACCAGAGCACTGGAACGTCACGACAGCCACCAAAACACTAAAAACACAACTAGTTTCCATCTCACAGAAGGAGGCAGCTGAATTCATTGGCGTTTGAATTCTAGCAGCAGAAGGGAGAAGAGATGACAGGACACTGTACCTGCTGATACGATGTTGTGTAGACCATCACGTTCTGCTGCTGGCCGTCTGTAGTTATTAAGCCTGCTGGCAACTGATTAGCTGAAACAAAAAGCATTTTAAGAAAGTTAGACAAGAACAGCAGGATACCCAGAGCCTTGTTTGAAGCATCTGTCACCTAAATAACATTCAGCTCTGGTCCGCTCTGCGTCCCTGGAGCAGTTTCTCTCCTGACAGCTGCATCAGCCATGCTTGTCGCTGAGTGCTACGCATTCCCATTAGCGCTTCAGAGCCTGAATTCACCTGGGCTCTGCATCAGATAAGCTAGAAATAAGACAGATCTGAAGCAGAGCACACACAGCTGTACACAGAGGACCAGAGTTCGTCATCTGGCCACCAAACCACCAAAAAAGCAATTTCCAGTATTCAGGACTCCAAGAAATCTGGAGAATCCAGAGTTTGTTCTGTTTAGACATAAGGTCAGCACCTGAGCACACACACGCAAGAGGAGCCCAGAGAAAAAGTTGTGTTTCTTTACAAAAACTCTAACATGGAGGCAGCAGGAAAGGTGGCAGAGATGAACAAAGGCAGGCAATGACAGGTTGGGGAGGAGGGGGGAAAAAAAAAAAGCACTGCCAGAGGCAAAGGTGTTGGTAGAAAGCCAACGACCTGACATGATGCTGGATGACTTCAGCATGCTTTTCAGGGTACCACACAAGAGCTCTGAATTTTATAGAGGAGAGATGAAGGCAATGAACAGAGTAAGAAGTACGTCTGACATTTACAAAGAAAATTCAGGGAGAGATGCTCTGAGCTAAACCCTTCCAGCAATGCGCACAGTGAGCTCTGTGACATTCAGGGTAAATACACGTTGCAACTGTCAGCTGGAAGCACAGCTTCCAACCTGTGAGCTGAGTTGTTACAGCATCCGGCTATGTACGGGTAAGAGGCAAAACCCACAGAAATCTCACAACGCAGTATAATCCTAACAGCCTTAATACAAAAGCTGACGCTTGGTTTTGCTTACCTTCACTGTATTAACTTTCAAACAGTTAACCCAGCAAGGTGAGAGAGGCACTAAGATCTGGCAGGTCTAAAACGATACTGCAGCACAACATGCACGTTGCACGGCTCAGTGCCAGGCCTCTGGCCAGCTGCGGTGCAGGTTTACCATGAAGAACTATGAAGGGCTGTGCTGCAGCAGCACAGCTATTACCACTGCTGCTGCAGCGAGACCAGCACCCTGAAGGGATCTCTAGCTGCCCCTCCACAGAGGGAAATGCCTGCAGCACAGGACACAATCAGTCACTTCAAAGAAATCCTCCCCCCCCAGCCTTTTTGCTACTGCAACATCTCCTTTGGCATCCTGCCATGGCTTACTATTCTCTTCCAAAGCTGTTCTTTTCCAATCACAGCAAATTAATGCTTATTTCACAGAGCACTCAGGCTCCCAGGTCTGGGATATTCCAAAAAAGGGACAAGGAACAGATCTTCAGCCTCCTGCCACTTAACGGCAGCCATATCAGATCTGTTGATAGGACAGATGATCCACAGATGGAACAGGATTCCTTTTTTTTTCCCCCCCTCTAGTTTCCAGCTTCAGATGAGCATTGTACTCAGGCTAAGCAGACCACGAGCATCCCAGCTGCAATCCAAGCAAATAACTTGGGCCTAGTTCACTTCTTACTACTTCTGAACCAAAAGGGCCATTACAGAAGTGAGCACAGATAAAGATTAGGGAATTCAAACAGTAAACTCTTAGCTCTGAATTTTTATTTCTTTTAAAACCACATAGTACTTAAAAAATAAAAGCTTTCTGCAAGTCTCCTGCAATATTTAGGTTTAGATTTTCAATTTCAAGTTAGCTTTATGAACTAATCTTCCAGGCTGGGAGAAAGCCTAAGAGTCTCTACTGCTTTGTATAGCCAAAGTCATCAGACTGGGAGCATTTCAGAATATGAATCAGTCATCATTTTTGCTACTTATGTAATTTACCAGTGATTTTTAAAGATTTACCAGGTACTTGAATAAACCGCTTTCATCAGTAGGTAAAAGAGCCACACCTCTTAGTTCTTCCTGTGCCATTGTTAAGATTACCAGCCCTTGATATTTAAAAGCCAAAGTGAAGACTGCAAGAATCTAGCAGCCACAAAACCAAAGACCCAAAAAGTGTCAGGCCTTAACTCACAGCATAAGGAAGAAAAACTATAGTGAACGCATATGATGTTCCTTCCCCTACATCTTTTAGTTGCTAAATTGTGCATTCTTTTGACTATATTAAGAAATACTACATGTTTTAGAATTATAGGAAGATGCTGTTCTCCACTGGCTCTTTTCTCAAACACCAGCTCCCCACGTCACCAGGTGGCCTTTACTTTAGTTTTTCCCCCAACTGTCTTGCAAGCAGAAGGAACGGAGCCTAGATGTTGTGCTATTTAAAATAACAACAAGAAAAAAAAACCCAACCCACCCACAAAAATAAAGTTTACACCTTCCATTACAATCTATGTTTAAGTGTAGAAGAAAATACTGGCACTAACATATGTATTTACAATCTTCCACAGCTGACATTAACAATTACTGGACCATCAGTACTTACACCACTGTCTCATGTCATTCTCGCTACACATTCTACTGACTGGGAAAAGTTCATCTGAGCACAGGGTATCCTCCAGACTTCTCAAATGAAAGTCTCAGTAAACCATAGGTACAACACAAGTGGCCAGCCCAGGATGCCTTCCTCAGCTAAGAATTCTCATGTCTAAAGCAAGTGTTCCTTTTAGAAAGCTTGTATTAATAATGAAAACAATTAGAGAAGGTTACTTACTAAATGCTTCCTCTGTGAGCTCCTCACTTAGACCATCTCCAGTTGCAACTGTTCCCCCAATTCCCTTTTCTCCTTTCATTGCCTAAAGAGAAGGAAAGAAGTATGTCTGTTAGAGCATTATCAGCATGAGACTGAAGAATTCAAGACCTCTATCCAAGGTTTGGAAGTTGAGCTGAACTTTGAAATCCAAGACCTACAAAACTTGTATTTAAGACTGCACATAGTGTACATGAATATGTAAAAGGCATTTTTTCATCTTAGCCACACTCCTCGGGAATCAAAACTCTGCAAAATTAATATTGTGTAATTCTAGGAAAGGTTTACAACTCCTGCACAAAGTCAGAGACCTGCAGCAATCCAGGAGAAGCAATTAGTGCATTTACAAGAAACTGCAGAATCTCAGAGCTAGCGAGAGCGAGCAACATTTGCTTACTAACCATATTCAAGTGTCATCATCATACAACTAAGAGCTGACATTTAAAACCAAGATATTGGATTTCTTTCCCCACAGCAAGGACTACAGCCAGAAAGGATATCAGCACAGAGAGCCAAGGCTCCCAGTCATCTGAGTGCAGTTCTTTAACTGTGAAGTTTGATGATCTATACTATTACATAAGTGCATGTAAAAAAATACTGAAAATTCTGAAGGTAAGAGAAGTATTCTCTGAAACTGTTTGATGGAGAATAAATACATAAGCTACAAAACAGAACACTTCATACAGTACCCTGAGGACAGAATGGAGGCTTAAAGCCAATGAGCAAAACTTTCCAAACCATCCATCCACTCAAAAACCAATCCCAACAGTCTGCTACTACAGCATATACATCTGCCAAAGACTGATGTTTCAGAACAAGAGCCGATCAGACCCACCTCAGGCTTCTCCACAAGTACTGCAACTAGTTAGGTATCACTTGTTTTTTTAATCAAAGCACATGCCTGTACCATCAAAACCATTGCTACTGCTATACACAAGCAGAAAAAGACAGCAGATAGCCGTGCTTCAACTTTTAGATTCCAACTCCTGTTACTCAGTTAAACACCCTCTCACAATCCATCATAACAAATGATCTCCTGGGAAGTGGAAGCTTCAAGTGCAATCAGCAAATTAAGTATCACCACTGAGTCTAGCCTTGTTAATTGAAAAACCTAGATTTACAGAACAGAGAATGTCTGAAGAGCATCTCTTCCTACAACAGCGCCAATTCAGACCTCCCTGCTCCACTCATGCCAGTAAAACCTCTTTCCTCTTCCCATGATTATTTTAACCCTGAACAATTTCTCCATTCAAGACTGTGAGGAAGAGAGGTCATCAGATAAAAATGCCTCTGATTTGTTTGGTGGAATCTGATATTCTGAGGTAGCAGAATACAAAGTAAAGAAAGCAAAATTTTCTTTGGTCTCCAGACAGGAGGGGAGAGAAAAAAAGGATCCCAAGCAGAAGCAACTTCTTTTTCAAAAAATTTAGATTGATGAAAGGAAAACTTAAGTCTCTTTCTGACAGAGAAAGGCTAAACAGAAAGGCTTGGATCACATACCTAGCAGGTACAAAGTATCAAGTATCTAAAGAACAAGTCTCATGAGAAGTAGCTGAGGGAACTGGGATTGTTTAGTCTGGAAAAGGGGACACTCGGAAACCTTATCACTCTTTACAACTCCCTGAAATAAGGTTGTAGTGACGTGGGAGTTGCTCTCTCTTCCCAGATAACAGTGATAGGATGAGAGGGAATGGCTTCACATTGCACCAGGGGAGGTTCAATTTGGGTATTACAAAAAATTTCTTCTGAAAAAGAGTGGTGCTGCACTGGCACAGGCTGCCCAGGGAAGCGGTGAAGTCACCATCCCTGGAGGTGTTCAAGAACTGTGTGGATGTGGCACTGAGGGAAGTGGTTTAGTGGGTGTGGTGGTGGTGGTGGGCTGATGGTTGGACCTGGTGATGTTAGTGGTCTTTTCTGACTTTAATGGTTCTATGAAAAGCAAACTTAAGGGACCGGCAAAAACAAAAAGCAGATTAGAATGCCACTGTAACAGACAGTCTTGCATCTATATCATTATTCCAATATAAGAAAAAAACCTTTTCTTTTGCAGATCTGAAGCCCAGACAAATAGTAGGCATTAGGCCAGATCCTCAGAGGATGCTGTCTAGTACAGTTTTATTGATTGAACCCAAGGATCGAATTAAGTATTCTTAATAGGCACCTTTAAAGAACGGAGTGACTTACTTTAAGCAATATATTAGAGAAGTTATTCAGTTGGAAGCTTTAATGACTTGCAATCAACAAGTCTAAACAATATGCTTACTTACTCTTTTCTCTTGATAGCATCCAGAACATTTTAAAACATTGCATTAGTCCCTATTAGTCCCTGACAACAGCTGTGAGATACTGTGCGAGTTAGCTGTTACATAATTATTGCAGGGAGCTAAGAATAAACACAGTCAGGTCAAATAAATGAGGAAATACTGAAGGATATAAGGAAGAAATTCACTGTGAGGGTGGTGAGACACTGGAACAGGTTGCCCAGAGAAGTTGTGGATGCCCCCTCCCTAGAAGTATTCAAAGCCAGGCTGGATGGGGCTTTGGGCAATCCAGTCTGGTGGGAGGTGTCCTTGCCCATGACAGGGGGTTGGAACAAGATGATCTCTAAGGTCCCTTCCAACCTGAACCATTCTATGATTCTATGATATACCAACCTCTCTGAATTTTTGGAGGTATAACTTCAAAGGTTCAACATAGCTATCAAATCCCAAGGTAGACATGGCAAAGAGAATATCCTCCCCATTGATGGTCTTTCTTTTCTCTTGGTGACACCTCTCACTTGCTTCTGACGTTATAAAGCTGATGAATTCACTTACACACTCTTGCACGCATTCCTTTGCATCCTTAGCAATCTAGAGAGGAAAAGGTATCACAAAATGTTTAATCAAGACCCAAGAAAACTGAAAATAATTAATAATAACAAACACAGAAGGTTACACTATGTAATAAAAGAAAGCATCCCAAAACCTGGTGGTAAAACCCATTTAGGCAACAACGGTATGTGAGAGAACCACTGGGTCTCATCACTACTCGATGTAAGCACAGCTGCAACATGGTTTTAACTGAAGTTTTACTACTTCAGCAGAACTGTCAGGAACTCCTGAACTCACAACTGTACGAAGTTTTACCTATAGATGCATGTCAATATTGTGCCTGGATTTGCTTACCTACTCCTTGTCTTTAAACCTGCTCGTTACAGTGTCACAGACCCCTTTCACCTTCCCTTCAATAGACTCAGCAGCTTCAACCCATGCAGCACGTTCCCACAAACCAGGCAATGACAAGTATTTTTATCCTGGCTGGATTCAGGGACTGAAATGCATGCCCAGCAGCAAGCTTCTCTAGTGCTTTCATATAGTGGTATAAATTTTCTAAATGAGAATTCAACTGAAGAAACATATGCCCCTGGCAAGAATTTAATAAATAAATTTGATTATGGTTTTCAGCTGGACAAAAGTAATTTACCTGACTTAAAATAACAGCAAACATTGCTCATGATTATTAGGGAACCTGACAGGAACTAAGTGAAGGATTATAATAATTAAGATCTTTCTTCTTCACATTAAAAGAACCTGCTTGCATTTTCTTTAAAGAAGAAAAACAAGAAGCAGTAACAGTATGGAGAATCTTCAGTTCCTCTGATATTTTCAGAAGTACACATCAGCCAGCAGCTTCCCTTGCAACTTTTCACAAAGATCTCCCTGATTTTTCAAGATAACTCAGCATCCCATATGCTAAATCCTTGAGAAAAATCTCATCTTGATTGCTAAAAATTTATGACAATATGGACCAGTGAAGAAATTTTCACAGCAAAGATATAAATGTAACACCCATATCTCCAGAAAACTCTGAATGTTATGAAAGTACAAGCAGATGCAAGAAAATTATGCCTTGCTTCTATTTAAAGGGATGTCAAAAAAAAAAAAAGTCAGCTTTAGCTAGAAGAAAAGTTACAACAAACAGCAAGTAACAGGAACCCTGCTAAGTTTTAACATAAATGGGTAGAACATTAAAATGCTTACACCATTGCCAGCTCAGAATTGATTAAAGAGTCTATTCTTAAAAGAAAGCAATATAAGCAGTCTTTCAATATGAGGCCTTACTTGCTACGTGGTATAAAGAAGGTTCTTAGGTCATTTTTAGCATTTGGGCACGTAAAGTTTCAGGCAATGGAAGAGTAACTGTTCCCTTTCCTTCAGGATGAGAAATTTCATCCAAAACATTTCACTTATTTCAAGTTTTAAACAACTTAAAGCAGAAAATTTAATTTTTTAAAATAGAATTGCATAGAACAGGACTGTCACCAAGTCTGACCCATTATGACAACATCAGAGAACACAACTTAAAAAAAAAAAAGCCCTATGAAGAGCACTGTTGTGGCTCCTACAATTATGGAAATTACTAAAAGCTTTTTAAGAAAAATTGACTTGATCTCAACCACCTCCTGTCCAGAAAATGTTGTTCTACCAGCACAAGTTCATTCAGGAAGGAATAAAACTCAATACAGTACTTTCTTTAGCAGATAAGAATATTACCTTTCCTGTTTGGGGTATGGCATTTTTCATTATCCTTGCCACGTTTGCAATTGGAAGATATATATCTTGTTCTCTAAAACTCTCTTTTGAGCCGTTCGTATCTTCATGATCATTCATGCTGTCCTCTGTGTCTAATGAAGTAAAGGAAAGTTAACAGAAATTGTATTGTTTAGACAACAGGCAATAATTATGTCAAGTTTAAAATCTTAAACTGAAAGATTAATGACTTTTGAAAGCCCAGTGTATTAACAATGTAGAAATAAGAATTCAAAACAAAAAACAAGCCCCCAGATGACAGATGTAACACCAGGGATATCTTTACGCATGTTTGGTATCAGAATTATTATACACAGAAATATATTTGTGTGCAGAACACCAAGCATTCTTAATGTCATGTCAAAATAAAAATTCTTTCCTAGAACATCAGGGTTTTTGTCCGTACCCCCAGGGACTCAGTATCAATGTTGATAAAGCCAGAACTCACCTTCAGACTGCAGGAAAAATGCTTTATATAGTAAGGCATTATGAACACAATTGCCAGTTCTTAGCTTGAGAGATGACAGCAGAGAACTGTACAAGAACCGGAAGGAAATACACAGAGACAGAAATAGTAATATTTATATTTCTTACCATCGTGAGGCTGTATCACATAGTGACTGCCACCAATGTAATCTCCAGCAATTCCTAACTGAGAAGCATCCGTTGTGGAGCTGTCACCATCCATCTAAAACCAGAAGAAGCAATGCTTTCAGGTATGTTTGTTATACCTTAAGTGCAGCCATTGCTGGAAAATGGCACTTTATTAAACCTACAACTATGAGACCAATTGTTACAAAGTCTAAATATTTTGCCATTTGAGAACTCTCATTGTTGCTGAGCTTTGCTAATTGCTTTGACTTTGATCCATCCTTCAGATGCAACATACTGAGGAGCAATTCTTGCAGTTATTTCTCATTCATACAAAAAAGCTAAGTTAAAGAAACTTAGCTAAAGGAGAGGGATGCTTTTGACATTATTCCCCAAGTCCAAACTAAATTTCAGCTTTGAGTCAGAACTCAGTTAAGTCTGCAAAATACACAGTCCAGGGCAAACTGGTAGTTGCTTCTGACAGCAAAAATAGTGAAACTTTCCTGAAACTTCCCCAGAAATCCAGCCAAAGGCACAGAAATATTTTGTTCACACACCATGTATAGGGTCAGCAGCCTCATGTGGCTGCCACAACAGGCTGCCCAGAACACACCGAGGCATCTGTTTCTCTGAGCAGCCCTTGAAACCCAACCCCAGTCCAAACATTTTTCCTACAGTTCTTATACACAGTGCCCCCTTCACTTTCCATCACTCTCTACCCAAACAGCTTTTCTCAAGCTGACAAACCTTTCTGAGCCAGACCTCAGGACCAGCTCCATGTCCTCACCCTCCCTGGGGCATCAGTCACTCCCAGGTGTCTTCTGGGTCATGCTTTTTCCCCTGTCCTTTCCTTGCTCCTGTCCCATCTCCCGCTCTCCTGAGCATCCTTCTTTGCTCCTCTCACAACATTCCCACGTAGCAGCCAACAAGAAGTCTTCTCCTTGAGCCTTCAGAGACTGCTTCAGGGATTCAGTAGGTAACTTACATGTTGTGAGAAAGACGGGTGCCAAAGGAGCTGCACTCCCTTCCCTGGCCAGGGAGCTCTGTCCAAGGAGCACAGCACGCTTCAGCAGGAGCCCATAAGATGCCCCTGCCCTTCTCATCTTCCCTCTTTGCAAGGGGGAAAAACTACTGAGATCACCAGCAGCCACTTGTTGCTGAGTCCCAGCTTCTGGGGAAAAAATTTACCTCCTTATTCATTTACAAATTCTCACAGCACCGCTCTGCAGCCCACTGTTTGTTGAACATATTGCCCTGCCTTTTTCTGCAGAGCAAAAAAAGGCAAAAGACTCCTCCTATCGACCTTGAAAGTTTGTATCACTTTAGTAGGGACTTTCCACAAGCCAGCAGCTATCCCATACAGGCATCACTGCCTTCTGCATATGCATTTTTTTGCCATACATAACATCCAGATACACAGCAATAAAAGCTTCTGCCCAGGCAACTTGTTACCATATCACATTTTGCCTTTTTACAGAAATAATGAAACTGCTCAAACACTGCCATCAGGTGCTCAGGAGAAAGCTTAGTCCTACACGAAGCCACAGCAGACAACAGGCATGCTTTCAAATTTTAGCAGTGTCAAATACAAGCTTGAATTTGAGTCTCCAACTTTTTAAAACTTGAACAACCTTGACCTTTTTCCTGTTCATGTCTTGAAAATTAGTGTATTGAAAATAAACTTTTGCAGGGCATTTAGCTCTCATACACCTCCTTTGCCCCAGACTTTCTTGGCTGCGGATGCCACAAAACTCTGTTTACACCTTGCTCCTCACCTGCTCCTGCCCCAAGAGGCAGTGGAGAAAGGGAGGGAGGCATTTGGCTGTCCTGTGGCCACTGCCAGCAAGAATTTGCAGCTTGACTTCTGTTTGCCTGGAAGAGGGGGAGGGGGAGGAAAGCTTGTGCTATTTTTACACCTCCCAGAAATACCAGTAACTTAACCTCTCTCAAATCTGAGCTCTGTGGCTGCAAGGGCTGAGGTTTTGCTTTCAGATGTTGAAGCAACATCCGGTGCCACACTCAGCCACAGATGCACATGAGACCTGAGTGCTGCTGGCATTCAAGGCAGCATTACACAGCTGGATGCGGCCATAGGAGCTGCTCAAAAGAAAAATGTCTCCCTCTTCTCCATTGCCCAGAACGTTGCACACATGTGCCCGCTGCTCCCTGTAACGCATTTTTGGTCCTTTCTGGTGGGCTTTGTAAAATGGTTTCACTTCTCATACAGCAGCTCTGTCCAAAGAATGGCAGTGCTTTAAGCTTTACCTTCAACACGCGAAGTGTCATGGCAATCTGCTTTGTCTGCATGCCCCAGGCTCTTTGTAAGGAGACTTAACTTTGCTTCTCAGTTTTCCAAAGGCTCCAGACTTTGCTTACTCAGCTCACTGTAATGACCATGCAAGGATATCGCAATCCTGAGCATCAAGAACAGCAAAACTGACATCACCCTCCCTTAGAACTGTCACATCACTCTTCCTTCTGCAATTAGATGCAATTACGTTCTGCAGTCTGCTAAATCCCAAGAGCTGCTTCCAGAATTAATTCAGGATTTTCTGGTAGTCTTGCTCTCAGAGCTCAGCTTCAGCCCTTGATCCGTTAGAATTTAACTCAGAATGGGGACTCCACAAACTCTTAAGTATGAAGTTCATTCGGCCCCAGTTCTAGCTGGAATGCCCTGAGGTTCCACCCCCAACTCCTTTTTTAAGTTTTCCATGAAACGTATCTTCTAAAAACGCTACGATGAGATAGCTCGTTTCTGCCCACTCCTTCTGCAGGCCCTCATCCTCATTGCCAAGTCCCAGTAATGCTGCTTAAGAAATCCCCATTGCTTTCATTAGCCCCACTCGCCTTCAAAGGACAATTCCTGCTCGAATCTCTTCTAAAAGCCTGCTGCATCTCTTGGCACTTCTGACCTCATTAGATTAATGCATCCTGCAGGTACCATCATTGCTTTTGTTCTCTTCTGTGTCCACATTTCCATTTCTACTGATAATAAGCGTCATCTGATACAATTAGCAAGAATTTTGAGTGGAAGCTTATCACCATCACAAATCAAAACCAGCAATTAGATCAGCAGAACTGAAAGGAAAAGGCTTGCAAAAGGAAAAGGCAGATCTGTCTCAGATAAAGCGAAGAGGCATCGACAACCTAATATCTTCTGAAATTATTTCTGTGGGTATTACAGTAAGTACGGTTAAGACAACCTTGGGACAGCAGATTACAGACAGCGTAACGCCTTTCTGCATAGCCAGGTCCTAATGCAGGATCACAGGGTAATTCAGCAGGATCAGAGGATAATTCAGGCTGCAAGGGGCTCACGTCTACAGTCCAGCCCCCGCTTAAAGCAGGGCCAGCTCTGAGCTCAGCCCAGGCTGCTCAGGGCTTCAGCCAGCCCAAGAAAAGGAGCAGCATTTCTACATGTTACTGCAATCCCAGCAAGTTTCATGGGAGAATTTCAATCAGATTTAATTTTGTTTTTTAGTTTAAAGCTAGAGCAAGGCATTTGAATAGTGCAACTGCACTTAATACACCTCACAGTCACCCCACTGATATTACTTTGAGTTCAAATAATGACACAAACAAAGAATGTCTAAAAACAGGGGCACTGTTGTCCCAGTTATCTCATAATGAGCACAGTTCCTTGTTCAGGTATTACAGTTTCAACTTCAGATGGTCAAAACTCAAGCAGTCACTTGGATCACCACATATTTAACAATCTAATGCTGAGAAAATACTGCTCTGTGTTTCTAATCAATTTCCTTTTTAAAAAAGAAAAGCTTTCAGCGTTGCTAGACTTGCTCTAAAAACACAGTACCAGCAACAACATCCTGCTGCAGTTATCTGAAGTCACCAGGAGACCAAAGAGACAGCAATTCTTCTTAGACCAGCAAACTTAGTAGGAAAAGAGCAACTTCTCTGGATGGAAGCAGATGCTGAAGTTCCTAAACAGACAGAATCCTGGAAGATCTAATCCTAAAAGGTTCAGGATGGGGGGAGAGGAAAAAATAATAATAATAAAGTGAGACCTCCGAGCAGCTCCTGGAGCTGCTACAACTTCATTTTTAAGAACAAAAGCAACCATTTGCAGTTATGTATCCCATTTGCATGGCAGTTGTGGCATGCAAACATGACATTATTTAATACGAGATGGTATCTCCCATGTCTGTGTGGGTGCTGAATCACACGAGGGAGGAGGGCTTCCAACACATACTTCAGTAGCAGGCACTGAGTGTCTGCAGAAAGCACTCGCATCCTGTACATTCTCCTAGGCCTCCAGCACTAGGAAAACACCAGAGCTTCTCCATACACACACATACTGACTGAACCAGGAGCAAGAACCATATCCTGCATCAGAAGTGAAAACAGGTCAGCCTTAAAATAAATAAACCAAGAAGAGAATCATACAGTAACTTAGGTTAGAAAAGACCTTTCAGATCAGGAAGGCAGACCATCCATTTTGCCTGTCACTGTTACCTCTAGCAGAGAAGATCATGACCAGAAAGATGCAAATTCACAGGCCCAGAAAAAGTAAACCCCAGTAATATGTTGAAAGGGAAACACCCCAGATCAAAGGCATCAAAGAGAACTCAGTGATAAGCCATGAGTGAGTGCACATACAGGTTCACACCGCCATCTGGTAGAAAGTTTTCTGGAGGATGCTCAAAAAACATGCTTCTGCCAGCAGCCCACAACTCAGACTGTTCCTAGAATACATCTACGCTGAATTGATAAAAACCTCACTACCTCAAAGTAAATCTTGCATCCTGCTTAATCTTAAAAGCTCTAAGAGAGCAGTATCCGTGGCTCAGCTAAATGGTAACTCAGCAAGAATGCAAGATGCGAGCTGCTGGCAGTGAGGGGATGAGTCTATCAGTAAAAAAATAGAACAAGAGATAGGAAGATATTCACAATTACCTGACAGAAATTGCAAATCTGGTCTCTCGAGAGAAACCAAGCAAACAGCAAGGGAACACCACTTAATGTGGTATTTAATGTGCCCCATCTCTCTCCCAGAACTGCTACCTCACAAGAGGGACAGCAGAAAATTGTATGTAAGAAACTGAAGCACACGGTGCTTTCCATGTAGCTGCCCCTGCCATGGAAGCAGCACAGGTATGGTAACCAAAGCTACAGGCAGGAACTACATCAGCCACCATAGATTTGTTTTGTCACCAGCCCTTACCACAGGAGATGTAAACCTGAAAGCAGTACACCTGACAGCCAACAGACACAACGAAGTTTTCTTTGAGCTGTCTGCACCCTCACTTGCTGTACCTACAGAGAGAATTTTTAATTGAAAATACAGTATTAATTCCCTTTTATTTTCAGTGATTTCTGGAGAACTTAATTTCCACTGAATTTTCACCTGGCAGCAAAGTCTCCCACAGCAGGAAATGCTGCCTGGTAAACGCACTCACGGGCACAGGGCATCACTCCAGCAGATCCAGAGAAATGTAAAGTTAAAACCCCTTGGCACGTGTCTAGAACACAAACAGATGCTGCACTGTCTCTCTCAATCTCGAGCTCCTCTAATCTCTCATACGCAGCGTTTTCCCCAGCAGCAGAACGGCATCAGGAGCAGCAGACTGATGGGGAGAGGACCTGACAGCTTCACTAACGCTCGTTAGCATCTGGGCTGCGGTGAGCTCCTTCCCCTGGACCGCAGGCAGAAAACCTCTCCCCTGGGAGGCCCAGCAGGGCCTGTCCACCCTTCCACGTTACCTCATGCATCAGCATCATCGGTAACAACACCAGACACACCATGGCCCACCTCACCAGCCCTAACGTCCCAGGCACAAATTGTTGCTTTTGCAGAAGCTGAAGCAGGGCTGCAGTGCTGAAGGGACTCAGCCCCAGCAGCCCCTTCCTGCTGCAGCACTGTGAGTGCTCCATTGAGTTTTCATGTGAAGTTTTCAGTGCTTTCTTAGCAACTATGGAGAAAAACTAAGCTCATCTGTTTATTAAAACAGCAATCCATAAATCCTGCCTTCTTTTGGAAATTTACAAACATTTGTAACTTATGTTTCTCCCTCATTGTGGCAGTACGTCCATTAAGCATTAAGAACAGTTTCCTCCTCTCCAGCTGCAGGGCAAGCTGGAGTTTTTACAAAGCTAGTTCAGGACACACCACTATTTTCAATCAGAATGGTCAAACTTGCTGAGGCTTTCCTTCATTCTATCAATGTTATTTCTAAGGGATGCTCAGTACGCTGTACACTGTGACACAGCTTGCATGTCTGCCCAGCATCCTGCCACTAAAACATCATTTTCCAAATTCCTTATTTCTCTGAAGTACTATTCCAAAAATTGCTACTGAAAAGTTCAAAGCACCAACTGAAGAGAGCCTTGCAAGCTTCTTTTTTTCAAAAATTCTAAAATGAAACAAGGTAACAAAACAGTTCTACAGTATTTCATGTTCTGGGGTATCTTGGACAATCCCTCCCCCCCTCCCCCATATTCGGTACACTGCTTCCCTTTGTGTAATTATTACTACAAATAAGAGGTTCTCTACTGAACTTTGAACTGCTGTTAACAGTCAAATATTAAAGGCTAAAAGAGTAACATCCCATATTTGTGGCTTCTTTCAAATATAACTTCATGGCTGCAAATGCTGACAGCCAAAACCATACGTAATCACCTGCTCAGCGCAGAGCACAAGGAGCTCCTGCAGACCTCATAGATAATGATGCAGATGAAACCATCTCGGGTCTCTCAGAACTGGATCCTTCCCCAACCTTAAAGCACCGTGCCATAGGCCACATAAGCAAATAAAAACAAGCAGTCACCAAGCTTATTGTTTAAGAACACCATGCTAATGATTATGCATAAACACCACTTCTCTGTTCCTGCAAGCCAATTAAAGCCAGGCTGTGAATAACGCCCAAAGCAGCACCTTCCACTTTGCTTTCGCCACTATTTTGTCTGGGCTTCTTTTTGACAAAGCGGCAAGATTTTAATTTATTTTTAATTGATGATAGCGTCAATTCAAACCAAACGACGTATCAGCCAGATAGGCACAGGTTACTGGATGCAAAGGATCCCACTCGAGGGCTGAAATCCAGGCTTCCACCCCCCTGTCTGCCCGGAAGCGTTCAGGTCTCTGCCCTCTCAAAACCATCCCAAGCCCAGCAGGTAACTTACATGACAGTTTGTGATAGAACAAAAGCTTTTTGGCTAAGCTTGCGAAAACATGGCAAAGCTAGAAGTATTTCTGTCCTATTACACTTTCAGCAGGATCCGTAAAACCCGTTTCTTTCACGCTGTGTATCTCCATAGCTGCAGAATTATCACTAGAGCAGGCGATTGTTTGCCTTCCCGATAGGACAGCCTATCCACAATACTCCTCCTTTCAGGATCACCACCAGGCAGCTTCCAGCCGGGCACCCTGCTCCCCCGCAGCGCCTGTGACAGCCTCACAGACCATGCAGGCAGGACACGCTCCCCTCTCCCTCACCTGTCACTGGTGCCACTGGTGTTACTGGTTAACCCGCCGGTGCCGCTCCACCGGTGGCCCAGCACACGGCTCCATCTCGCTTCCTCACTGCGTGCCCTTCAACCGTGCAGCAGGGTCCAGAAGGGAAACCTCCCTATGTGCCCAACTCCCCACGTGCCCACACAGCCCGAGCGCTCTCCTACCCCTTCCTCACCCCATGGCCCACCTGGCTGAGGGCTATCCTTCACTCCGTGCTCTCATATGGACCGAGACAGCGTGCTCTCCGCCATCCTGCAGCTTTATTGTCAGCCCCCGCTGCTGGCAGCCCCCTCACCCTACCCCGACCCACCGCAGCCTCTCCCCACGCTCCTCCACGAGACCGTGGCGGAGGCAACA
>WBMW01000984.1:292723-303774 GCA_013396635.1 Penelope pileata
CCCACTTCCTGATCCCCGCGGCGGCGGCGCGGCAGCGGCGCCGGGGCCCGGGGAGGGAGACGGACATTTCATTCGAGCCTGCAGTGGAACCGGTTACCAATCATTGGCCGGAGCCAGGCACAAACCTCCAGTGCGGCCCTGGTTGGCTCCCTCCGCAAATCGGCTGTTTGGTTGGACAGAAAATGGCTGCGAAGGAACCAGTCCCAGCGCGGAGCCCCGCTTCCCGCAGCCGGCCTGCCCTCCCTCCGCGCCGCCTCCCCGCCACGCGCGCCGGCTCTTCCCCTCAGCGCGCTCCCTCCCCCCCTCCCGCCGCCAGCGCGGCCTGCCCGGCCCTGCCCGCCTGCTTTATGGGCTCGGGGGCCGCCGACCCTGCGTGCGCGGAGGCCGCGGGCCCCGGGCTGCCTCCGCCGTGCTGCGCCCCGGGTCTCTGTCCTGAGTTGTGGGGTGCTCTTGCTGCCGGTGGTTTGGTGATTGGTGGAGGTTCTTCGCAGCCTTTCTTGGCTGTCCTACACCTGTCCTTGGCTCTTCAGTTGAGAGGAAAGTACATTATGTTCTCCTCGGTGACTTTGTTGCCTTCCTAGGTCGCACACAGACTGTGGGCTGAAGAAGATGGAATCATAGAATCATGAAGGTTGGAAAAGACCTCTAAGATCATCTAGTCCAACTGCCAGTCCACCCCCACCATGCCCACTGACCATGTCCCTCAGTGCCACATCCACACAGTTCTTGAACACCTCCAGGGACGGTGACTCCACCACCTCCCTGGGCAGCCTGTGCCAGTGCAGCACCACTCTGAGAAGAAATTTTTCTTTATTTCCAGCCTGAACCTCCCCGGCAGAACTTGAGGCCATGCCGTCTCATCCTATCACTGTTAACTGGGAGAAGAGGCCAAGGTCAGTAAAGGAGGAGGAGGATGGCCCATGAGAGCTCAGTCCCAGCTATATGGTTGAACAAAACCTGGGGTGAGAGGTTCTGCAGGTCTGCCTTGCCCCTTCTCCTTACAGAATTAAAATCTGCAGACCTGAGAGGATCATTTTCCCCTGGAGACACAGCCTAACAAGCATGCTTTCCTTCCACCTTCAGGCTTTGTCATTGTTCTTAAAAATACGGCCTGCTGGGTGAAGGTGGTGGCTGGGCTGGCTTCTCTGCTGAGGCTTATAAGCCTCCCTCATGAAGCGTTTATATGAAACACTTCATAACCCACTGACCCTGCCATTCTCTGGAATCTAAGATTTTTCTTGTAAGCAAAGCAGCCAAAGATGTTCCACACACCTTCTGTCAGCATGTGTCCGCATGAAGCCACTACAATGGAAGCAACAGGAATAACTTTGTTCTGTACAGTTCTTAATCACCTGTGGTAATTCTTCGTTCCTTGAGAGTCAAGTATTTGACGTAAACATGGGAAACATGGCCTTTGTTAGCATTCTTTTTCCAGCTGATACCTGATGCATAAACACATTCCTCTGCAAATTTTCTTCTGGTGTTTAGATTTAAACAAAGCAAAACTCAGTAAGCCTCATAAATTTTCACGTGTTCACATGGGAATATTAGTTTCTTATGTTTCAATATATCAGAAAGATTCATACTGACTCAGAATGTCCATGGGTTTGGACTGAGTTTCAAATTTAAATGGAAACATCAAATGAGACAAATTTTGCATGGCCTCAGGTTTTTACTGCAAATGCTCTATGCAGCTTCATTTTGCCTCCTGGATACTGTGAGCAGTAATTAGTTAATTTTTTTTGAAAATGCCTGGAAGATATAAAGTAATAAAAGAACATTTGCTAAGTGTAGGGCCTTAGGGAATACATTTCCCCTCAGTCTATGTTAACTGCTTGTGTACACTAAATATAATATTGTATTCATCTTGCTCTGCAGTTTTAAGATCTTTCTATGGATTTTCTCAACCTGGAATTTCACAGACGAGTGGGAAGACAAACACTGGCCGTTGTGTGAGTTCTTCAGGGCACAGAGTAGGTGGTGCCCTTGGCTTTGAACACCTCAGTTGGTATTTTGATTGAAAGTGTGGCCCTCAAATCTTATCACTGTATGTTTTTCAAACTCTAAACAGGAGTGATGATTGTTTTGCCTGTGATGATTTTGCTGGCATATTGCTATTGAATTGATGGGAAAACTACTTCTTTGATGATTTTAGTCAAAGATCATTATTTTTTCGGGCAGGATAGTGGGAATAAGTGCCCACTGTTACTGGTGACAGAAGAGCACTCAGTAGTTAGATCTTTCAGCCAGCTGAAGCCAGGGGATCCAAGACAAAGTTACTCTTCACGTACCTTTTCTCTTGTGTTTCTCCATTAGTAACAACTTCTATCCCACATTTATCAGGCAGTCTTTAATTGGTTAAATATTTTACCCATATGCTAAGCACATTCTCAAGCTCCATATATTTGTAAGACTATGCGTTCTATTCCTACCACATATCCTAAAAAGGTGTATTTCAGCATGTCCAGTCTGTGTCTCCCATGTGTACAACATTAGAGGTGTCTTATATGAGCCTTAATAAGTCACCCAGTGTAACGCTTGCTTTGCTATCTAGCTGCTTATCAGTTACAGTTTCCAATTCCTTATCATGCCATTTAGACTTCATGTTTTCCAGAACTGAATGTAGTTTCTCCTGTCTGCAGTAGGTTCCTTATATTCTGTAGCCAATCTGTTTCTCCTTTTAGGTCAGCTCAGATTCTGTCTACAAAGGGGAAGAATGTTCAAGCGCAGGTGGAGTTAACTGCAGTAAGATTTGAGAGAGAGTTTAGTGAGGTTGTGACCTATTGTGTGAGATTGCCATTGATGTCTGAGATTTCCATTTGGAAATCAAAATCTTCAGGTATTTTCTGTTCTGCTTAGTAGGTGTTAGCTAAGAAGGCTGTCAAAGGTGTGCAAGTGTGCTACAGGTGTTCCTACAGAACCTTCTTTAAACTGGGATACATCAGTCTGCTCCAAAGTATGACTTAGTTGTGTTCTGGGCTCTGTCATGAAAAAGTGTGTGTCTGAAATAAAAACTCACAGTTTTTATAGAGATAGCACTGGATGCTAGTAGGGGATTCATCTAACATTCTCCAGATTTCTTATTACTGTGCAGTTCTGAGTATAACAGACTGGAAATAGAATTGTTGTCAAACTATGAACTCCATCATCCTTCAGGAATTCCTTTTCATTCTTAACCATGATCTTTCTAATGCTTGTTGTCTGCTTTAATGCATTAGAGCACTCAGTATTAGTCCTAATTAAAAGAAGATACTTGGAAGATACCACAGAGCCAGGCAGTGCTATATGAAGAAAGACTGAATATGGAAACCCTGGAGAAATTATCTACAGGTAATTAACCAAGATTAGGAGTCACGGCAGGGTGGGATCAGATGGAATGGATTACAGTTCCGGACATTTTTCATTTTCCCAAAGATCTGTAGCTCTCACATATGTCAAAAAAATTTTTTAGCAACTCCAGTGCAGCCTTTGAGATTGTCTTGCCCTTTCAACAGTAAAAATCCTGCCACACTTTGAAGGAACTCAGTGCTCAGGTGCTACTCATGGTTTATGGTCCCACAGCTCTGCAAGAAAGTCATGCGCAGGGTCTGTATTGCACACCTGAGAGGCAGCACTTCAATAGTATACTGCTTTGATATCCCCACTATCAGGACCAAAGGATTTGTTTTTTCACAGCAGATTGGTACCCAGCCAAAAGGCAGCTGGGCAAAGTGTGATTCTGAAATGGCTGCAGCTCGTTTGGGCAGTATGGTCCAAAGAGCAAGGTGCAAGCTTGGATTCAGTTCCCTGCACGCTTCTTGTATAACCTTGGGAAAATTGTAAATCTAGGCCATTCGATTTCAACTGAGAGCTAAGTAAATACATTGGAAAGTCTGTATTTTAACTATATTGTGCCTCAATTCCCTGTCCACTGCATCAGTAACGATACTGCTTCCCTACTTTGAGATGAGCTGTGCATTGCTTAGATACTAAGACATTTAGATGGTAAGATACGTAGTACTAGATACCAGTACTGAGGTGGTGGTAGCGCAGGTAACAAGTGGCAAGTGAAGCCATTTCCTGAAGATTCTTGAGACTGATCTCCTGTGTGCGATCTCTAATATGAGTTGAACTAATTTTTGAGCAATTTCCTCACACTTAACTGCCTTTCATTCACAAGATCTACAGAAATGCAGTATGTTGAGATGTATACCACTAAAAAAATTTGATTAAAATTGGCCAACATTTCAAAAGTTCTTGAGGGAGATAGGACAAATAGGCATGAATGCGTAAGTCTTGTTCCTTTAGATAAAAGAAAAATCAACTCATTGTTTTCACCAGTGGAACAGCTAGTCAAGCAAGTACATCCAAAGATACCTCTTGAAGTTTAGGTGTACTTGTTCATTTCTGGCAAGTGGGGTTAAATATGGCTTGCAGCAAATGACCCTTTGAAATGTGCCTGCAGCAGAACTGACTTGTAATCAGGTAATCTATATGTTAAAACATGCCTAAAACATCAAGTATAAACGTACCACAAGAGTAACCAAGAACTTCAAAGTACACGTGCAAGAAGATGGTCCAGATAGAATCATTTAAAGGAAGAGATGTGATCTTGGAAGTAGCCTCTAACTTGGCCATGAATAATACAGCATCAGTTAGAGGTAAAACTAGAACTATATCCACTCTACTTTGTTTTCAACAAAGCAACGTGGCACTTTTATTGAGATAGAATCTGACAGGAGCCTTGCTTTGCAATTGTGCCATTAGAGCCTCCTGAATAAAAAACAAACAAACAAAAAAACCAACAAACCAGCTCTTTCTGAAATACAGGGAAAAAAAAAAATCAATGTTCATTTACCAAGTATAAAATGAAAAGCCTAAGTATCTCTATTCAGATTTTAACTGTTAGTTTTTTATAGCTAAGTATATGACGCATTTGCAAATGTCATTCACATGGGTTTATTTGTTATCATCTGCTTTCAGCTGCATTGTGGTTCTGTGTTTTCGGTTTTCTTGTATTATTTGCTGTATGGAGGATTGAATTTACCCAGCAGTGTAAGTATGGTGAAAGATGTCTTAATTCTACTGTGGAAGAGAACAAGCAGCTGCTTAATGACTGTGCGGTGAAACTCCACATCTCCCATGGGTGGGAAAGCTGGCTTCCATTACAGCTCTGTTTTGGGTATTGCAGAGGGGGCCAGAAGGCACATCAGATGAAAATGGGAAGTGAGGAAATGTGGACTCTTGCCCAGGTCAGTTGTGATTATGAAGTTGCAATTCGGAAAGACCAAAGACTGCCAGTACTGATAGACTGGGGTTACAGAGTAGGGGGTCTGGAGGACTATAGGGCTGAGTTTTGCCCTATATCTTGAGAATTTCTTTTCAAAAGGATATGTTCTCGTGTTTTGTCCATGTGTTTGAACTGTACAATGGTAATAAATTTGATTACTTAGCTTTGCTTGGCATGGCTGGAGGAATACAGCACTTTCTTGGAAGTATTTGAGGTTTCCAAGGGCTGTCTCTCTTGTCTGCATTTGTAGTTCCACCTGTAGAGGTGACTCTATGGGATTTCAAACTGCAGAGTTGAAAGTTTACCACTGTGTCAGTGGCATCACTGAAACAAAGTTGCTCTCTAAGACAGATCTGTTGCAACAGATGAATCTTAACTGTGCCCCTTAACTATTGCTAAGATACTGACACTGTCGCATTTGTAGTGTAGGCAGAAACATAGATTTCTTCTGTCAACTTAAGCGTGAAAGCTGGAATTCTCACTTGAATTAGCCCAAACTCGGGGCTAGGGATAGATAGGCCCACTCTTCAGAAGCGCCTGTCTTTGGAAGGATGAGCTGCCATCTGGAGATGCCTGTCTTTCTCTGTTGACTACAGAAGGTACTTAGATCAAGAGCTTGTAAGAGAGGGCAAATTCTTAGGTTACTGATGTAAGGTTAGAAGAATCTAAGTTTGCAAAATGTCAGGTGTTTCAACGACATTAATATTCAGAAAATGCAAGGACTGTGCCAGCTTTAATGACGCAAATATTTAGGTGATTTTGCATTCAGTGCCAACAATTCTCTAACTTATAAGAAGGTGGCACTGTGGTGTCTTCATTTACTGAGACAAGCCGTCCTCCCAGTTTACATATAGAAGGAATATATAGAAATATTGCAGGGAAGAGAAATTCTAGTATTATTTTAATGATCGCTTTTACGGTAGCCACAGGGAACTGGGAGTCGATGAGCTCAGAGTGGCTGGTCCCATTTAGATTATCACAGCTCTGTTGTGGAGTTCTTCAGCAGCAATTGTGCACCAAAAGTGTTTGCTATAAATTCTCAATATTTCAAAACTGAGTGGAACATTTACATTTCATTTTTATAAAGAACATTATCAGTATCTTAATGCAACTGCTATTTTTACTAATAATTCATGTATTTTGTAGACTTTTTAGGCATTAATTGAATTTATTACAGCTGATCTCTTAACAAGAACAATGGTATTTTATGATGTCTATGCTTTATAATGGTCCAATATTCAACATAGGGCTCTATATGACAGATTTTCAAGACTTTCTTTTGTTTTACAGATATTTCTAATGAGACAGTTGTTGCTGTCCTGCTTCTAAACGCTGCAGTTTTGAAGATCTGCACTAAATTTTCAGGAAGATGGAACTAACAGACTAAGAGACAAACCCAAAATGTATTTAAGTCAGTGCTTTGGAATCAGACTGAAACATTAACCCAAAAACTTCATTACTCAGACTTATCTATGACTCCAACAGGGATTTAATTGGTGTCTGTACCAATGAGATGTTGCAGGAACCAGAGTGTCCTTGATCTTTTATGATCCTGAAGACTGCTTTCCTGTGTGTGCCCTTCCTACTGGAAAAGGACAGCATGAAGATTATTTATGAGGAAGATAGCAGTAGAAATTGAAATGTCAAGCATTTTCTAAGCAGAGAGGAAGATGAAGTCTCTCTCTCTAAACAGAGAGAGTTAAAGAATAAGGAAAAGGTGTGTAACACACAAACAAGGCAACAGGAGATCACGCTAGTGATACTGCATTTTTCTTTCATCCTCTTCTTTGGCATTCTGGTCATCATATTCTGCTTTCATTTCAGAGGCCCAACACCGGAGCTCATGTATGTAGTACGATTCGGTCAGCTAAGAATAAATTCTAAGATAAATGGATGTACCTGGTTTTTCATAAGCCTCAAAAAGGGTAATTTCTATGAGAAATTGAAATAAAAAGAGGGCAGACTCTTCGTAGATTTGCCTATAAATAGATCTAACTTGGGGAATATAGTAAGAGCGAACAAAAGACCTCTGTGGGGAATCACACAAACAAGGTAAAGAAGTGGATATAGCTGGAGAGAGGATGATCTGGCAAAATAATAAACCAGCAGAAATGGAAAGAGTTTACATGACCGTGGGGTTGATCACAACCTATGACTCACGAGAAAGCAGGAAACCTATGGAAGATGTGGAAAGGAATTATCTTACAGAGGCTGAGATCAGGAGTGGTCTGATTAAATCAACAGTTAAGGAATACAAGTTCTCAGGCTGTACTTTGAATGCCCTGAAGGCAGTATTAGTGAGGCGGATAAGTAGGGTTAGTGGTGAGGTGTGCGAGTAAAGCTGAGTGGGAGGGAGCAGCAGATTTGGAGGAGTGGGATGAAGATGGTGAAAATGAATGCTAGTCTTTGGATGCAGCATCACGATTTTGTTCTGCAATGACAGACCATTTGGATTACTATACTTGATAAGTGGTTTTGGGAAACTAAGATTTTGGATGCACTGTTTTTCAATCTTACACAACATTTCAAATGTTAGACTTCATTTTTTCTGTTTTTTCAATATCTTCACCACAGCAATGTGAGATCTTTTTTCTTTTCCTAATAAAAGAAAATGTGATGAGAACACAATTGCAAAACAATAAACAAAATGAAACATTGTGAATTATTTCAATGACAGTAATAGCACACCAAGGTATTTTTTAACCTTGTTTTTTGTCACATTGACTGATTGTCAGTTGATAGTCCCCATTTTATGAAAATATTGGGATGAGGTTTGGCAGAATAGAGTTCTTTCCCTAAGCTGATTCATCAAGTAATTTTAATAACTTTAATTCTGAAGTTATAATAATCCCTGAATGCATGTAACAATTATTATCCTCATTATCATCATAATTTTTGCTACTACAGATATCTATAATGAAGATATCATTTCTCAAATCAGAGCGATCATTCCCTCAGTGAGTTCAGAGACTTTTTTCCCACTTACAAACTTAGAGGTGATTTTTTTTTTCTTTTTTTTAACTAGAAACCCCAGCTGACACTGGAGATATCACCGAAGAGTGAATGAGTAATACAGCATCACAACTGGGAGCTGCTGAATTCTTCTGTGCAAAAAAACTGAGGACTGGGAGGCAATACTTCATAAACCTTAAGACTCCGAAGTTATTATCCTGTTCTGTCTTCCCTTTCTATTAGTCTTTTGCTGTCACTGTTGTTGCAGAGTAGAGAGCCTAAGTGGTTTGGCATCCCCTCTGAGAAACGTTACAAAGGTAATCACAACTCTGAAGGGGTTATCAGCTAAAAAACCACAATATTTGCATTTTACACTGGGGGACACTGAGCATGACTTCATCAGGACTCCAGACAACTCCACAGTCATGTTAAGAATTGGATCTGGAGCTCCTGAGTCTATAGCATGCATTTTGTCACAGTGCTTAAGCGTTTAGCATTTTTCCCTTCCAAGCACAGCAGCCTTCTCAGTCAGCATGCAGCCCAGCATGCAACTTGTGCAATGGAAAAGAAGCTTTCTCCATCTTTTTTAAACCTTTCAAAAGAAAAAAAGTCAATATTTCACACAATCACAGACTTGTATCGTTTGGAAAGGACCTCTGGAGACCTTCTAGTCCCATCCCCTGCTAAAGCAGTTCCCTACAGCAGGTTGCACAGGAAAGCGTCCATGTGGGTTTTGGATATCTCCAGAGAAGGAGACTCCACAGCCTCTCTGGGCAGCCTGTTCCAGTGCTCCATCACCCTCACAGTAAAGTTCTTCCTCAAGTTTGTGTGGAACTTCCTGTGGAGGTCTCTCAGCCTTTCCTCACAAGGGAGATGCTCCAGGCCCCCAATTGTCTCTGTGCCCCTCTGCTGTGCTCTGTACACAAGGATACCATGGGGCGAATTGCTGTGTTTGGTGTAACAGGTCACACACTTCCACACAAAGGGTGAAGAAGTTCCAATTAGAGTTGACAGCAACAGCAGATAATTGCATGCTGATTGATGGTGGTTTATGGGGTCACAGGGTTCGTCTTGCCCTTTTTGTCCCCTCTGTTTATGCCAGAAATTCTTCCTGGCCGACACTTCTCACTTTTTTTGTGTGTAAAAACCGCCACACTGGGGCCCTGACCTGGGCGGTGCTGTCATTATAACAAACACCACCCAGATCCCAGAAGGGAGCAGCGAGATCAGCCCAATCAAACTTCCTCCTGACACAACTGTGCCTCACACAGTTACGAGTGTCTCCTTTATACGATTTCCTGGTAAGAACCAGGCGCCACAGCTGCTCTTGGCAGACGTGTCCCCCGTCGCCACCCGTCACGGGAAGGAAACGGGGAACCACGAGGCTGAGCGCACCCCTCAGCCCCACGGTTCCGGCCCTGCGCTGCCCCGGGAGCCGCAAGGGGTCGCACCAGGGCCGGCGCTGGGCCCGTGCCGCCCCGTCGCCATGGCAACCGGCCCGGCAGGGGGCGCGGGCTGCTTCTCGCCATGGGGAGCGCCCCGCGGAAGGGCAGAGCAGCGCGGCCGGCGCCCGGCGGCGGCTGCCCGGGAGCAGGTAGGGGGCTGCTGGCTGTGGTAAAACTTCGCGGCGGGGTGGTACGGGGGGCCGAAGAAACTCCGTTTTGTGGTAAGGTCCCGAGGAGGCGGGCGAGGCTTCGCGGGGAGTTTCGGGGAGCCGAAGTGTCGGTGCCTGTGCAGAAAGGATCTGTGTGAGGCGGGAGCTGGCAAACACAAAGATGAGGTTTATAACTGTTCTGAACTCTTGCAATAGGCTTATCCTCGTGGCTGTGTATTGCTGAGCGTCTTTCAATTCTATAAACGTACAGTCCTACAGTCTGAGTTAAAGGCGCGGTGCTGGAAGCACTGGATGTTTTCTCTTATCGTAACAGGAAAGACCGAAAAAAAGAAAGCTCTCAGGCTGCTGTCAGGAGCCCACCTGGCCTTGCACGTGTGGGCAGTGCAGCTCTGAGAGCAGCTAGGGCTGCCCCACAGCACTACTCCACTAGGTAAGCTCCCTCACCTAGTGCTGCCATGCCACATTTCTGTTACAAGTAGAAATACCTAATTTATCTTTAAATCAGATAATAAAAACTAGACAGATGTGGTAGCACAGAGTTTGGGGCGGAATGAACAGCTGTGTAGTTATACCCAAGCCTGGTTCCTCTTGGCAGCAATGTGTCTGCTGCCACTAACTCAGAAGTGAAGTCTGCATCTTAATGAGCTTTTTCAGCCTTGTGAATGTGACTCATTTAGGCTAACATGACTTGAAAGAACATATCTGGGCTTCAGTTTACACAGAACCTATAGAATCCTTAGAGTTGGAAGGGACCTTCAAAGACCACCTGATCCAACCTCTGCAATGTACCGGGACATCTACACGTAGATCAGAGTGCTCAGAGCTTGGTCCAGCCTGACCTTGAGTGTCTCCAGGGACGGGGCTTCCACCACCTCTCTGGGCAACCTGTTCCAGTGCTTCACCACCCTTATTGCAAACATTTCTTTTCTTATATCCAATCTAAATCTCCCATTTTAGTTTGAAACCATTTCCCCTTGTCCTGTCATGACAGACCCTGCTAAAGAGTCTGTCCCCCCTCTTTCTTGCAGCTCCCCTTTAGATACTGAAAGGCCGCTGTCAGCTCTCCCTGGAACCTTCTCTTGTCCAGGCTGCACAGCCCCAGCTCTCTCAGCCTGGCCTTGTAGGGGAGGTGCTCCATCCCCTGGATCATTTTTGTGGCCCTCCTCTGGACGCGCTCCAACAGGTCCATGTCTCTCCTGTGCTGAGGACTCCACA
>WBMW01000984.1:306871-323300 GCA_013396635.1 Penelope pileata
TTTTTTTTTTTAATATCTGCCTGTTGAAAGTACACACAGAAATGGCACAAAGCTGTACCAGGGGAGGTTCAGATCAGATATTAGAAAAAAAATTATTTATTGCACTGGACCAGGCTTCTTAGTGAGGTGGTTGGTGCCTCATGCCTGTTAGTGTCCATGAGGTTTTTGGATGCTGCCCTCAGTAAAATGCTTTAGCTTTTGGTTAGCCCTGAAGTGGTCAGGCAGTTGAACTTGATGATCTTTGTAGATCTCTTCCAAATGACTCTTCTGTTCTGTCCTAGTGCAGCTGCCTTCTAGTCCATTGAACCTTGACATATATTTCCTGTAATTTTTTTTTTTCAGCTCTTGTTCAGGTTTTTCTTGTTGATACTTCTCAATAACTACATTTTTTCAGGTGGTGTCACATTGCATGTCTTCCTGAAGGAGCCATCCTTTAACTTGTTAAGATGTATCTGATACTCTTTCTTTCCTCATCTTCAGCTTGATTTACTTTCTGTTTTTCTTCTAAAAAGCTCACAGCTGTTCCTTTCCTTAGTTCCTTTATGCACTCTCTAGGCCTTGTCCTGTTGATACTGTAGTCAGGCTCATCTGTGTTAACCCCTCTGCGATCCCTACTGTTGTTGGCTGTTCAAACCCTATCTGACCCAGCACTTCTATTTGCATACTTTATTTGCCTCCTCCTCACTTTGCATTTGTGTCTTTCACTATTAGAATCTTAACATAGTGTCTGAAGGTAAGATTTTGTCTCCCTTCTAATGGCATGCGTTCTTTTCTTCCACAGGTGCTATTACTCGATGTGGTGTGGAAAACAATAGGAGCCTATTTTAGTGTTGTTCCAAGCTTTTCCTTAAGAATCTGCAAATTGTTTTAAGTAATAAACCAAGATATTCTCTTACTTCATGTTCTGCAATAGCAAACGTGCCTGTTCCACTTATTGACGTAGCTGCTCAGAGAAGAAAGTATCATTTGCCACTGTGTGTTCTGGCACTGTGTTCCCTCTGTGGTGGTAAGGAAGCTCTCTACTTCCTCAACTCCACCACTGTTTGCACAGCCTGACACAAAGCAAGCACATTTCTCTACATTGTTTCTCACTTCACAAAAGTGAGCGGTTGGTTCTTTTCCACCCATCTTTCACAACCATTTCCAGTTAGACCTTTGTCAGAATCTGCATGCATCAGATTGGTTTGTGGTATTAGTTACGTAGCAGGGAAGTTTGAGGGCAATGATCTGCAGAGATGCACTGTTTTGATCAGCTCATAGAAATGCTGAAATTGTTTGCTGAGCTGCTACAAGTGGGAATAAATGGTTCCACCTAAATTCTTCTGTTTTTCAAGGCTGAAAAGCTTTGATTACTCAGGACTAAAATAAACACTTTATTTCCCCCCTCTTAAATCTTCCTGCTTGGGGGGAAAAAAAAGGTATGTCAGACATTCAAGCCTGAGTACTTTTCACAGTGTGGTAACAGCATTAAACTTCTTTCACATTCTGAGAGATCATCAGCAAAAATGCTGTTTTCCTTTAACCTTGTTCACTTTTAATATTGTTTTGGCGAAAGGTAAAAAAAAAAGATTCTAGGTGAGATGTGTTCCTCCATTTTTTGATGTTCTCTGTGACTCAGACATAACCCTAATTACAAAGAGGTGTGTGGGAATGGAGAAGTGGCTTTTGCTGCGGTAGAGACAATACAGGCATGGCTGGTGGCAGTAGGGTCTGATGATTGGAACGATACCAAGGGATCCTCTTCCCAACCCTGCTGAGCACTGTTTTACCTCCCTGTGCCTCAGGCTTCACACTTACTAAAGTGTGGCTGGTGGTACTTCCTCCTCTACCACGAGAGTATGAATCACAGCTTGTAGTAGCCACAGATTTGAGTTGACCCCAGGAATTTCAAGAAAAAAACGAGGAAGCTCAATTTTTGCAAGTTGTCTCAGATGAAGGGTGAGCCGGTATGGCACTGAGTGTGATACACCTACAGGCAATCGTGCCAGAAATCAACTTTCTTTGTTTTGATTTGGATTAGACAAAGCACTGTACTACTATGGGTAAATCCTAAAATATCAGTGACTTTTGAAGGGAATCGACAAAACTGCATGGTAAAAATTGGTGGTGTTATAAGGTGATGTTTTCCATGAAGATTGCATGTATATCTTTATATGAGATCTTATGGGTTTTGCTACTGTTCCAAAGCCAGAGAGGCTTTATCTGAAGTTTTTCATAACTTAGTTAATTTAGCCTGCAATGAAATAAAATGGAAGATGGAAGTGGTCAAAGATATTTGATTTCGCATTTCTTGCCTTTTTACTGTGAAGAGTCTGAAGTTTACCTCCAAATAGTTTGTACAGCTTGTTCTGTTTCAGCCAGTAGTTTGCACTGTAGGCGCTCTAGAAATATTTGAGGTTAGCATGTGATGTTTTACTCACAGAAAACATCCCTATTAATGCTAATTAGAGCAACCTCACCAAATCCTATATGGTTTGCTGTAAACAGTTACATAAGAGGGCTGAAGACTTTCTAGAACAAGTAACGATTGCCTTACATCGCTACAGGCTCTGGTGGTGTGAGAGCTGTGAGGAAAGTCTGTGTGAAAGCCTGGATCTTGTTGGAGTGGGCTTTCAAGTTCCCTAATCTTTATGGCAAAAACGTGTCTCATAGGACTTGTCATTACAGGTCATGGAGCGTAATGCTGTCCCTGTTGAAATCAGTGAAGTAAAATACTTTGCGTGTTCCAGTTGGACTTTATTCATAGCTGTATGGATATTTAGAGTAACGAGAGGGAGAGAAATGACTGAACTTAGGAGTTACTTCTTTTGGTAGGAACTAGGAGCTGAAGTCAATTTCAGAAGCCTTTTAGCAAACCATCAGAATGGGACAAAGGCCTTGGTGCCTGGTTGTGTACAGACCTGGTAGGAGGTATTTAGTGCAGATCTTCTTGTCCTACGTTAGCAACTCTTCCCATTCTTGGGGGCCAAGTTGATGCAACACGTGTTCACAACGCAGGGCTGACCCATCTGGAGTAAAAAGCAGACCGAAGGCTTTTCTTGAGTCAGTCCCCAGATTCTCTTTAGAAAATGGAGCTGAAAGGGGAATATTTTTTTGCATAGATCCTTCATTTGAGTGAGAGCTTTCCAGGGGCATAGAGGGCGTTGAATTGGGCCCACAGAGAGATGCCACTTGAAAATGTCTTTTGTTTGGTGTGGCATTCATCATTCCTTTGCCAGTTTTTCTTTGTCTTGTCTTGGTTTTGTATAGATACTTTGCTATGTAGACTGTTTAAAAGTTCTCACTATACTTTGTTTGTCCTTTGAGAAAACAAAGCTAAGAAGCTTTCTGTCATTTTCTACCTTTCCCGTGTGTTAATTTGCATTTGTTTTGGGAATTATGACATTTTCTTCTCCTATGGCTTAGAGAACTTAACAAATTGAAAAGCTCTCAGAAGAAAATTTATATTTACCCGTTTTCCCACTTATGAAAATGTTTTTAAATGTTGTTTTTTTGCTCAAATACTAGTGATAAAAAAGTATTTTCACTTTCATGGAGATAATTTTTTTGTGGTGACACTAAGAGTAGATTCTTCATTAACCAAAATCTGTGGCAGAGTAGAGCCCCCCAGTTGGTTAATGTACGCTGCTTCTACTACATGCAGAGTTACGTTGTTCCACGTTATGTCTTGATGCTGATCCCATTCCAATTGTGCTTTATTTAAATGGAAGATGTCGTAGGCTCTTAGATAGGAAAGCAGATTAACAAGAATACAATTGAAAATGAAGCACTTTGCAACAGCATACTGAATAGATACAAGTGACAACGTAGTAAAGAAGACTTTAGATTGCTTAGGAAAATGTGCTTTGCTCTCCTGTTTGTCAGTAATGAAGCTTGGTGGTTTGGGATTTTGAGAATGAGTCAGAATCCAGCTTTGTACAAAGTGCCCTGTTCACTTTTGTTCTTGACCTTAGTAAGCTCAGGGAAATGAGAGTAGAAAAGAACATCATTGGGCTGGGTCACACATCCCAGTCTTTTGATGAAGTTCGAGCTGGCGTGGATCTGCTCTCATTTGTATCAATAGCCCGTGATTGCAGAGAAAAAATACAATTATGTAATAAAGTAACTCACTGATGGGATTAAGGTTTTATTGACATAAAGCCAAGCTCCTCTTAAAGCCAAGCAAACCTGTGCATCTGCTTTCCAGTGAGATGTTTCTTATCAGAATCTTTACAAAGATACGTATTTCAACAATGCTTCAAGTAAGTCACCAGCAGAACCAGAGAGGCATCAAGGCTGTTCTCTTGGCTTACCTACAGGGTGCTGCTTTGTGTTACGTGAAGAATGTGAGTGTGGGAGGCCAGCAGATAACAAAGCAGACCTGTGATCCAGGGAGAAAAGGCTGGATGTGATTTACTGTTCGGTCTCCTCTGCTTATGTTTTTGCTCTCTGCAGATGAAGGAGCTGTTCAAGTGGCTGGAAGTTCTTTGGTTTTCACTGGAACTAGCCTGAACACATAAACAAGCAGGCACTCCTAAGGACAGAGCGCATAGCTCAGGCTTTCTCACTTCTACCTTCCTCAGTGCTTGCATATGCGGATAGGGAGATTCTTCTGGGGGAAAAAAACCCTACAACAACAACAAACCCCAGCCTTTCAGCCCCAGGGAAGGCACATATTTTTGTGGTGCTGGTGAAGCCTTTTTGTTTGCTCCACTTACTGTGGAAGGTTTTCCTTGCAGGCTAAAATTACCAACCATAGGGAGTATACTCAGCTTTTGCAAGCTTGTGCTAATGCGTGTAGGTGTGAAAGCTGCACCGAAGTGGTTTGCTTCAACCTCTGGGGTTTGATTTGTTAATATTTGACAGTTAGGGTGGAAAGTAAAGATCTTACTTGAGCAGTGTCATTTCTGTGCAGTGATTAAGTGGTGTTTTACACAAACTTAAGTAGATAATTCAAAGAGAAGTGTAGTGGTGCTGGACTGCAACATATATCTTGGTCTGGTGTGTAGACGGCAGGATCTGAGACTCTCATGTACCAGCCTTCAGCAGAGCACTCATGGATGTCAGTGGCTCAGCCGTGATTTACAGTGCTTGTCAGCGAGCACTGAGTTCTGAGTGTATAAATAATGTCAGGCTGGTCTGGATTAATGTTCCTGGCTTATTGTGGGATCAGAGTCTGGCAGCGTTCAGGTGAGGAGGCGAACACACCTCTAAGCTATCTTTCTGCTTCCTCTGGCGGGGCAGCCAAGTGCTGAATCAGCTCTTGGAGGAATGAGAATAGCTGCAGGGCTGTTTACCCTGTCAAAGGTAGCCCTGGCTGAGGCCAGGATCACTAAAGCACAGCACGCGCAGGCCTTATCTATGCAAACCCTGGCACATCTCCTGCACCAGCTCTGTTGCTTCCTTTGGTTAGCTGCAAAGCTGTTCTGTGTCTGTCCCAGCAAAAAACAAAGTGTGAGATAAGTTGAGGATTTAACTTACGCTGTTGACTCATCAAGATGATAGTTTCTCTGTATTGTTTTTGAATTTCTCACCAGCTGATCCTGAATCCCTTGAAAGTACAGATGCATTGTGATTCCTCTAGGGGTAAGGCAAGTTTCACAGGTTTTCATCCTTTCCTGCCTCCTGCCCCATGTTTCCATTCCTTCCCAGTGTTGTTAGTTCACCTCATTGCAGGGCAGCCTCTCCAGGAGCATATTTTAAGGGTTTGTTGTTGTTGTTGTAAACTGGATGAGGTAATGGCTCTGTTGCCCATCACTTCCAAGTATCTGAGCTCATGCAACTGGGGAGATAATGACCTGTGTTGAAAGGGCAGAAATGAGCATAAACAGAAGAAGGAAAAGCTAGAACTTTCTCCACCTAAAAAGGTGGAGCACAAGGTCAATGTTCATCATCATATGAAATACCCCACATTCTTCAGATGCCTGAGGACAAGACTGTAAAGCAAGTCACATGCCTGTTCATAAGCACTACAAAATTACAGGTAAACTACTGAAGACAGCTATTTCTTAATTACATTATTTTGTCAAAAACATTGTGAAGTTCTTTCCTGTTAATAATGTCCTGCTGCGGTGTGTGGAATCAAGCTAAATGGGCGCACGCCTTTGCCTCGAAGTGCCTTCAGCCATTTCATAGTGAGTACCTGGGAGCTGAGGTTTCGGCATACCCCACATCCTGCTTGCACAGCAGGCTCAATCCCTGGGTGCGTGCTTTTGCAGAACAAGGCAGTCCTTGTCCTGAAGCATTTCTGCTCACAGAGCTGCCCTGGGTTGTTCTGCAAGGCTTGCCAGGTGCCTCTGTGGTCAAGGCTTCTGAAAGCAATTGTGCTTCCCCCCCTGCCAGGAGTTGCACAGGTCTAAAGTTCAGAGGCCAGGCCTCAGTACCAGCGTGGACTTTGGTGCATGAGGAAGCTCTCTCCTGATAAGGAAGGATATGAGGTTAAAACACCACAGTTATTCTTTTTCTTTTATTTATTTTCTCTGCACAAGCAGAAACCGTGAGGCTTAGCGTAGTTTGCTTCAGAAATGGATTCAGGTAAACTCTAAAAAGATGGTTTCTTGGCTAGTTTAACAGCCTGCTGAGCAACTCTGGCAGTTTTACTGACACCAGGGAGAGAAATCTTGCTGCCTGCTCTTCCTCTGTTCCGGTTGGTGTGGATGTGCCATCTCCTTTGTGCCAGCTGTGGTACCAATGCCATCATCCTGTGAGTGGGTTAGCCTGGTCAAAACCCATCCATGTTTTCTTTTCTCCTGAGTGAGCGCGTAGGTGCCAAGTGTGCAGACAGGGTATTTTGTCAGAAAGAAGAAAAATCAGCCTGGTGAAAGAGCCTTATCCCCTTCTGACAGTTTGCTGGCTCAGCTCACCCCACGTGAGGGAGCACTTGGCAGTCAGAGGGGAGGTAGCATGCAATAGCCGCCCCCTAGAGTGGGGCTAACGCAAACCAAGGAGAGGGGAGAGCAGAGCTGGAGCCTGGCTGGATCTTCCTTCAACAGCTGTGAGGTGCTACGAGGCTGCTGAAGTTCATGCTGATGCTCACCAGCGAGGAGAATAGTCCGACATGTTGCATCTCTGAGGACTGGCCAGAGCAGCTCACTGACCTGGGTTCTGCTTAGCAGCCTCACTCTGAGCAATGGTACCTGCTAATTGATTTCTGGAAAGTATTGATTCACCAGCACTTGGTTATGGTAATTGTCATTAATGGAGAGCGAGCACATGATAGAAAAGCATTTTTTTGCTTTGTCATCCTGGCTATGGCAAATTGCCCAGACCAGGAGGGAGAGGCTGCTGACCGTAACAACCTGCGGCCAGGCAGCCTGTGAGCTTCTGCCAGGGGTTACAGCTGCCCTGAGGCTTTGGGACTCCTGCTAGAGCTGTGAACCTTAAGCAGAGATCTGCCTGAAGATACAGGTGCTTCTATACCTGTGTTGTCTGACTACTAGACTTTTATCTGATTTAAGATATAGATTTACATGAACATTCCTGAGACTGTTTAAACTTGTTTTAAGAATAAAATCTAAGACTGGTTGCTGTAGGAAGCTGCAGGGCTGCAGCCTTGATAATGTATTGAAAAAAATTCCTCCTTTGTGCAGACTGTTCAAACCTGTGTTCTTGTTTTTCCCAGGTGTGTATATATATACACAAACACACGCACACGAGTTCCTCGGTTCTTTCCTCAGGCTAAAATAGGCCAAGAGTTATGCATCACTAATACTGCTATTAACTCTTACATAACGACTCTGATCTTCATGGATTCCTGACTCCTTTGCCAACATCTTTCCAATACCTTTGTGAGACAGAGGACTTTCATCACCAAGTTGCAGAGAGGAAAACGGAGACAGCAAGGTTCCCGACCTGTTTTCAGGGACTGCCTTTTTGCCTTTGTGTGTTTGGGTGAGTGCTCTTCAGAGGTGTGGGCTCCCTGCCCAAGGAATGTATGCACACTCAGTCTGGCTGTCTAGGTATGTGCACGTGTCAGAGTTTGCCAATTAACGATGGTTGTGCTGTGCAAAGCATGTATGTGATTAAATATAAACAAGCGTGCGCTGACCCATTTGCTGGAAATTAACGTAACCAAGGTTTGTGTGGATGAAGGCAAAGCTGATAATGGTTTCCAATCACATCTCAGACTTCTTTCCTTTCATGTCAAATCAAGTACCACCGCGTGTGGAGGTGTGATTTCTTTATTACTTCTAATATGTTTTACCTTTTCTGTTGGATATCCATACATATCCACCAGAACACATATAAAAAATCAGTTATGACCAGTGAGCAGGTACAGATCTTTTCCAGACTTTTGAAAACACTTATTTAGAAGATTTTGAAGTAGGAGCAATATCGTATGGCAGAAATTATTTGGAGGGGGAAGCACGGAGTTGCCTGGAAAAAATTAGTTATATCCTTAAATTGGACTGAAAGAAGTTTCCAGGGGAACTAATTGAAAGGGCAGAATCAAAACTTTTAATTCATTTCAAAACCTATTAGATGGGGAAAAAAATGATGGCACAAGAGCATTAAAAAGTCACTGCTGAGCAAGAAAAGTAAAAATCACCATTTTCCTTTTAGACTGAAGTTTCAAGCTTAGCCACAGCAGATCTTATTTCCTTGCTTTGTTTCAAGCACATTATTGGATTGGCAAAAAGTACTGAAATCCCAGCCAGCTCTCGCATGGGTTTTTTATTAAAGAGAAAAATATAGCAAGTCATCCTAACGTTGCAAATGACTCACCATTCCCCTCGGGGAGCACTCCCCTGAGCCGGCTGCTGCTGTTGAGGAAGTGATGAAGCTGCAGAGGCCACTCCCCCAGCCAATTTCACTGCTCAGCCTACATAAAGGACGTCTCTCCAGGCACAACGTTATTTTATCCTTTATTTCACAGAGAGCACACGGAAGCTGCAAGGAGCGCAGCGCGAAGTAACCACAGAGACTTCACAGCCGGTTGGGTTTGTGCAGGAGAAGCAAAGAGAAGGTCATGAGAAAACTTTAAAGGTAGGGGGAGATGCATTTTAAACTCTGTAATTTAGTTTCAATGTTGAAAAATACGAAGAAAGCAGACTTTTTTTAAACTATAGTTTCTGGGAGAAGAAAGGAGATCTGTTTTCAGTATGGGATCACATTCCTGATTCCTTGAAGTTCCCTCTTTAAAAGAGAAGCAGAGCTTGTCAGTATCCTGGCAGTTTTGGAGCAGAGTTCCAGGAGATGGTTTCAGAGAGGAAAGCTGTAAACTACAAAGTGTGATCAAAACTTCTTGTACATTTTCATGAAGCATCAGTATGATGTACTAGTGAAAAGTGAACCAAACAGTAGGGAACCACTGGTGGAATAAAAGCTGACATTTCTTAATGCATGTGTGAAAATACAAAGCATTCTTCATTAAACAAAAAGAAGAAATAGCATTATATAATTAGTGATCTAAGCAAATTCCGTGAGTAGGTATTGTAGTTTCTTTATACTCTTGTGTCTGTATGCATCATAAAGATGCAATTCTCGGTAGCTGAATCTTATGACTGTGTGGGAGTTAAGTTTGAGACTGTCCTTAAGTTTCACACCATCCTGTTGTCACTGAGCAGGCAAGGTGTGTTTTGGGAAAGAACAATGTGCTTTCTTCAGTTCTATGTCCCTAAATATTAAGAAAATGAAATTGCGTCTCATTATACAATTTATGCTCGTTTTTCAGTCTTTTTCTGATTGCAATAGGAAATTTGGCCAATGGCTGTGTTAGAAAAATAGAGAAAAGGAGAACTGGTGAACTGGTTGCAGACTAGGTTGAGCGGTAGGGTTATATTGGGGTGGCAGGGCGGGAATAGAAGGGGAAGGAAGCCAAGGTACTTTTGAATGTCTTCGCAACAACAGATGTTATTCTAGGCTTTGTTGATGCTATTAACATGCTACCCTGGGTTATGAAAGACTGATACAAAAGTAACTTTCTACAGGGAAGTACAGTCTGAACTTTTGCTGACATTGCCGTGTAGTTCAGGGAAGCGATAGGGTTTTTTTTTTGTCGCTGATATGGATGCACTGGCAGCAGTTATACTAAGACGGGCTAATCTAGCCCCAGAGAAAGGCAACTGTAGAATGGGATGAGTGCAAAGAGCTGCTTAATGCAAAACAAAATTAAGATGAAAAGAGAGGGAAAGCTTCTATGCTTTCTTGTACTGTATTTACCATGACTCTTCCGGTAGTATTGAATCAAGTGCCTGAGTAGGCAGACAGAAACACTTGAATAAAAGCAAACAGATTTGTGAAGTGTCTGAGTGTGGGTTTCTTTATTCACTTTTTTAGTCTTAGAAGTGTTATCATGATGTGATTTGATACTCACTGATTTACATCATTTGTGGCATCTGATATTTACTCACTCCAAATCTTGTCTGCAGTTGGCAAAGCATTGAGAATTTTGCCAGCAACTTCAAAGACCTGAGGGTCTGAAGTTCTCATGGAGTGGAACTCTGCAAACTGAGTACAAAGAGTCATTTTGCAAAGTGTATATGAAGATTAATGTACTGTTCTGTGTGGCATACAGCTATCAAAATGCATTTTAGGACTTGAGTGGTTGTTTTTCTCTGGTAGTAGTCATCTGATCTGCCCATCCCACAAAAATTGAACTTCTTGTGACACTTTAGGAAACTCTCATGATCACATTTGATCTGTTTAACTCCGTGTCATGTTACAAAAATGTAGTTGTCAGAAATTGTTTTCTTCCTTCAGTTCTGTTCATTTGGTTGGTAAGGATGATAGCAGATTGTTACAGTGTTGTGCATGGCTGTTGTATTTTCCTACTCATATATGTAGCAGGAAGGGAAAAAAACACGCTAATTAGGAAAGTCTAGGGCATGTGAAAAGAATAGAATGAATTAATGGGATGGCTGTGTCAGCAGTTATTAAATCATCCTGGACTCCACAGTATGAGGAGGCAGTGGAGTTGTGGTGATGTAGAAAAGTAAGCTCTGCAAGGAAACCCAGGTTTCTGAAGAACAAGAAAGTTCATAACTCAGTCTAATAGATGTTGAGATATCCAAGGATGTATTAAGATGGTAAAATTTTAAAAAGCTAGTTAAAATCAGAGCTGAAAAAATCCAGATGCACTTACATTTCTTTATCAGAATATTTGCTGCTGAAAATACTCATTTTTGAGCACCGTAGGTAATGTTTCGCTGTTCTCTAATCCTCTTTGTTTTCTCTGTTCAGGCCCATAAGGAAGGCAAGCTTCAGAAAGTGCTGAAAATGAATGGGCATACATCGGTGCCCCATTCCTATGACTATGACCTCATTGTCATCGGTGGCGGCTCAGGCGGTCTGGCTGCTGCCAAGGTATGAGACAGAAAATACAGATTTATGCTTTCCTTGTAAGTCGGTGGATGACATCCTCAATATCTTGGATCTGGATATCTTTAACACTGTAGGGGCATAACATTTCTGCCTGTTCAGCAGGACTTTTTTTGAATTTAGTTCCGGCTTAAAGATGCTTGTATCTTATCCGTAACATATGTATTATATGAAAAGCACATTGTATTACATACATGTTTTGAAGCAGAAAAACACAAAAATATCATGGTATACCTCTCAGTAGAGTGCAACTTAGTTCTTTTGTATCCCCACTAGAGAGGATGCTTTTAGAAAACGGTAGGTGGATACCTTAACAGTGGGAAAGTGCACAGCTGGGTGGTGGATGCTGACATGCAGTGTGTCTGTAATGTATCTTGGTAGGTTGCTGCTCCCTCATCAGTAGGGCCACTATTGTCATAGCTGAGGATGAAAGATACGATCTATGAAAATTCTGAGAACCCAGAAAGAAAAGTGGACAGTAGTTTTCCAGGGGAGAGGAATGTTTGGGACAAAAGAGTAAGAAGAGTAAGGGAGAACTTGCAGTAATGACAAACCGGCTAAGAGTAATGAAATTTCCATAAGGAGCCTGCTTTGCTTAGCTGCATGCATATTCTAGTTTGCAAAGCTATAGCTGTGATGTTTATTGCACCATTTCTCAGCTGTGGGGCAGAAAAGGTGTGTGGCTAGAAAGATAAATTGCCTTGTTCCTTCAACTCAGCGTATAAAGTACATTACCTCTTAGTGAACCAAGGTCACTGTAGAGCAGAGGATGGTAGATCAATAAAGTCAACATCACTATCAGTAGCAATGTGTGTATTTCAGAACAGTTTCATTAAGTTGAAGTACAGCTCTTTCACATGCATAGACTTCTGACTAATACTTAGCTTATTCACTTTTTTAAATGCTTTAAAAATCAAAACAAAACAAAACCCCAGCCATACTGCTGTTATACCAAGTTCCAGATATTTACACTCAGGTTTGCAGCAGGTTAACTAGATTGATTGTGTGTTTTTCATTATAATGCACGAAGCTTTGTGTGAACATCTTCCCGTTCCTCTCTATATGGTGCTCAGAGTTTGGTATTTTGGAGGCTTCTCTCCACAAGTGAGTGCCAACACTGACTGAGCAACCCAACTGCACACCCAGACCAAAACTTCCAGGCCCCCATGACCAGTTCACAGAGAACAGCTCCAACCCTAAGCAACCTTGTTGTGTTCATGCAGTGCTGCACCAAATCCAGTAAGGCTGGAAACCTACAGTCCAGGTTTTGTTACTGTGGGCATATCACTGTGCAGAAGTGGTTATATCTGTTTGTGACCTCTGCTGAGGTGGCAATACGGAGCTGTTAACATACAGCTGAGAGTAGGCTTGGGAATCTGTGCATTCTAGTTAGTCAGCTAACTCCAGTAATGTTCTTTCAAACTGTGTATAAGAGCTGTCATTATAAGGAAGCATTAATAACACATCTCAGTCCCTAAGTGCCTTTCTGAGGAACTTTATCAAAGGTGCTACTACTGCATGGAAATGAGCCTCCTGACTAACCTTGATCTTTAAGCTACTGAATTTTTGCTTCCCATTAATGTTTTCCTAGGGTGTCTAAGCCTGTGTTGTTGGAAATGTGTTTTGTATTTTGCATGGAATAAGATACATTTAAAATTTAAATTTTGATCGTCAACTATTTGGATTAGCAAGTATTACTAGTAACATAATGCTGAAGGCTGTCCAGCACCTCCCAAACCAAACCCAAGGCCTTAAGGTGATATCCTCTGCTGACAGCTGCTATTACATGTCTGAGAACTCATGATGTGATGCAGCACAGTTGTGGTTACTCAGAGTACCAAAGCTGTTTTGCTGCATCTCATGGGGGATTCTGTTGTTTCTCAGCTGTGTAGTGCTTAGTTTAGTGTTTTTTCTCAGCTGCCAGTTATTGCCACTGATTTTTGCCTTTTACTTAAAAAGCACAAAAGGAATAATGGAGTCAGTACAGAAATTCCAGTTTTCAGTATCATGCGCACACTTTGCCTGTAGACTTGTTAATGAAAATTCCCAAGGGAATTATCATAAAATAAATCAGTGTTTTTCTAAAATGGGTGACACCTGTACATCCTGACAGTCAAGTCAACTTACCATATGTTGACTAGTCTGAAGATTGTACTCAAAATTAAGTGCTTCTTTCCACTACAAGAAAAAAGACTGAATAAGCACAGTGGTAATGCTTGGCCACATGACTGCTTATGCCATTGCCTGATGTGGTTTCAAATAAATATTTGAGGAACCATCTTTGAAAGGAAGACTGGATTAACGAACAATTTGTTAAATATATTAAATGTCATGTTGGGAAATATTATAAACAAAATGACAGGATGGAGGAGAGAAGAAGAGGTTTGACTCCCAGAGTCCTCTATCAACTGGTGCCATGCTCTTGTAAAGCAGGGTAAATGGCTGTTTTTTCCTTTCATCTTTTTTTTTTCCTACTGACTGCACAGACTGATTCTGAAGATTAATGACTGTCTGGCCGTTCCCTTGCAAATCATTCATTATTGCTTAATTAAAAGTCACAAAGCTTTTTAGCAATGCATGATATCATCTACCCCAAATTTAACCTCTAATATTTAGATATGTCTCTTATTTAACTTGTTTTGCAGGAGGCTGCCAAATATGAAAAGAAGGTGATGGTCTTAGACTTTGTCACACCTACGCCTCTGGGAAATTCATGGGGTAAAATATTTCTTCATTGTAGACCTTTTACCATTTACTAAGAGACTGATTGTCCTTTGGGATCAGCCATACCAATGTGTGAAAAACACATTCTGTTCCTTTCTCTCAGGTCTTGGAGGAACATGTGTAAATGTGGGCTGTATACCTAAAAAATTGATGCACCAGGCAGCTTTACTGGGACAAGCCTTGCAAGATTCACGCAAATTTGGATGGCAGTTGACAGAAGAAGGTACAGAAGAAAAATGTTTTTTGCAGTTTTGTCATTTGTGCTGAAAATCCAGAGGTTCTTTTCACAGTCAAGTGCATCTTGCACTTAAGTATGTGCTGGCTTTAACAGTATGAGGCAACTTCAGAGAGACTACACATAAACTTAAGTGCTTTCCAAGTTTAAAGCCACAAGACTTCTTGCCTTGCAGCATTTGATCTGTTTCTGATATCTTCTCATCATGTCAATATTTGAGAAGAGTGCTGTGTGAATAAAAGCAGTAATATACTGTTCCATTTCTGCATGCAACACAGCATCCAGAATGTCCTTGGTTAAAAACAGAAACTTACTAATAATTGCAAACAAGTATTTCTCAATCTCCATTGCTAGTACATCTGAAGCTGAATTTTACTTTGTGTTAGCACCAACGTGTGTGGTTATAGGAGTGGGATTTATTTAGGGTTCATTCATTGAACAATGTCACCTGCTTAGAGTATGTGTCATTGGAAAACTATTGATAATGTGCAAAGTCTAAATATTCTGTATTTCAAAGGCTATAGCTGTGCTAATAGAAGGGGGAAAATATCTTAAATGCTTGGCAGAAGGATCAGCATTCATGGTTTTTTAAAGCATATCTGTCTCATGGTGACCTCTTGTGTTGGCTGTGTTAATGTAGTTCTTTTGAATTTCAGTAGAGTTACTCTGGAGTAAAACAGGAATAAAACAAAGGTGACTGGATCATGAAAAAAACTCTGTTGGGGAATATAGGATTGACTAGGAAAAGAAGGATTCACAGACTGAACATCTCTATTTTGTTTCTAGCAGTCGAGCACAACTGGATGACTATGACAGAATCTGTTCAGAATTACATTGGCTCACTGAACTGGGGCTATCGGGTAGCGCTGAGAGAGAAGAAAGTCACATATGAGAATGCATATGGAGAATTTGTTGGGCCACACACAGTTAAGGTATTGTCTGGCCATGCTTGCTGGGTTTTCTTGTAGTGCTTTCTGAATAGAGATACTTGTCAAAGTATAATTTTTCCCTTAGGAGGACTGTAAAATACTCAGTTTGGACTATTGCTTTGTTCACAGGCAACAAATAAAAGAGGAGTTGAAAAACTGTACACAGCTGAGAGATTTCTCATTGCCACTGGTGAAAGGCCACGCTACCTGGGTATCCCTGGAGACAAGGAATACTGCATTAGCAGGTGAAAACAGGGAAGAATATGAAGTCATTCACTGTGTGTAAATACTTAATTTGTAAGAGATAGTGGTGAAGCATAAGCAGGACTGCTTGCTTCGTGTTGTTTTTCCAGTGCAACTTTTTTAGAGGGAAGGAAGCAAGAGAAGAATAGCTGTTGGTGGCTGGCTAGAGTGGTTCTGTTTCTAGCTGGTAACAACAGTAACTGAGAACTGCAAACCTGTATCAATGAAATAACTGACGAATCTGTGAAACCCAAATACTGCATTGTCTGTTTCCCTTCTGCTGAGCTGTAGTGAAAATAAAGGTAATAGATTATATAGCCTATGAAGTAGTGCTTTAAAACAACATTAAGGGCTAGGAATGCCAGAGTTAGAGACTATCAGACTGAAGTTAATTGGGTTTCTTGATGGTTGTGAACTATGAGGAAGCCTTTAATTATGCAGTCACATTTTATTCCATTGCAACATTTGCAGAGAGCCTCTTATTTAGCCTTTGCAGTTGCTGGCTGAAAAAGAGGCACTTTTTTAGAGTTAAGTCTTTGGATAATTTCATTACCAAACTCTGCTCAAGTCTCTGCTGAGCAAGCATGATGTCTCCCTGAGTCTCTGCTTCCCTGAGAAGCCCTGGTTTTATAGTCTAACTCCAAAATGTGACAGAAATGACACAATGTTGATGAAGCAGTTGAAACAAATGGAAAACAGGCAATGAAATGTTTACCCTATCTTTGTGCATGTAGCTCTGCCTGTTAGTGTGTTTTGCGTTAATTTATTGTCTGCGTGTATTTGGCACTGTGTACAAAAGGAGACGTCTTCAAAGAAGTTAAGATGTTGTGTGTGTACACATGTTGAACCCCTTCCTCTTCCTTCTAGCTACCAGGAGCTAAATTTTGCAGCAAAATGTTTGAAGTGATTCAGGAAAAATATTCTACATTTTTCAAGAAATTGTAATAGGGTTCTGTTTTTTTTTTTTTTTTTTTTTTTTTTTTTTTTTTTTTTTTTTTTT